>CAUYUJ010012825.1:41818-64942 GCA_963575745.1 Prorocentrum cordatum
GTGCTCAAGCGGCTCCCCTGGGGCGCGCCGCACGTTCGTGAGCTCCTGGGAGGTCCAGCGGGTTGCTGAGAGGACACATTCCCGACCTCGCCTCTGCGGGGTGTTATTAGGGGAACAAAAAGTGACATAAACATAAAAACTCGGAGGTCCGCGCGGATTTCTCGGAATCGGCGCTGGGGACCCCCGGCGGCGCCGCCCTTGGCGCGCTCCGCGCGCCAGGGAGGGGGGTCCAGCGCCGATCCGAGAAATCCGCGCGGACCTCCGAGTTTTTATGTTTATGTCACTTTTTGTTCCCCTACTTACCCACTGTGCGAATGTCACCATGTTCGTTGGCTCCTGGAAAGTCCAGCGGAGTGCTGTCCTAAAGACTCACCTGAACGACACCTCGTCTCCCAAGGGGCTGCTCATTGCGCGACTGGCGCCACTTCGGTGACTTCACGGGAGGTCCAGCGGAAGGAAGCCTTGAAGGCATCACAATGAGGCTTCCATTCTCTGAGGGCCGCCAACTGCGCAACCGTCGTCACGTTCGTGAGTTCTCGAGAGGTCCAACGGAGCGACACCCTACAAGCATCGAAAATAGACCTCGCCTCCCCAGGGGCCGCCAGTAGCGCACCTGTTGCCATTATCGCGAGTTTTTGGGTCCGTGGCCATTTTGGCTCCAACGATTCCGATCTGGACTGCCACATCACGCGGCGGCCGTGCCAGCGTTCGCTACTGGTCGGGCTTCACCTCGACCAACAGGCTCATTCGACGCAGTGCGTGAGGCGATCTGCATCCACATTGGCCAGGCAGGTGTGCAGATTGGAAATGCATGCTTGCCCCTGCTGAGGCTTGTGCACCTCAAAGAGGTAGCAGGTGTTGCGCCTGGGCGCAGTCCGCGGCTGCGGTGGTTGATGGCGCGCATAGCGTCTGATTACGAGATACCGCGCTCACCCAAGGGTGGCCGTTGCCTTTGGCGATGCCATGTCGAGCCCTTGGGGGGCGCGTCCATGTGTGACGTGGGTTGTCCATCTCATCTGTCGGCTAACTTCGGCATCGACACGGGTTCCAAGGGTAGCATCCCCAAGGGCGGGGCTGGGTGGACTCCGCGGTCCTGTTGGTACGGTGGCTGGTGGCCCGCTCCCGAGACTTCGGTCGAGGGGGCTGATAGGAGTTACATGTCTGCCACGCCCCCCGAGAGTCTGCCACGCCCCCCGAGAGGCACCTAGTCTTACATCGACAAACTGCAGGATCGCTTGCTCCGGTACCCGGGACACCTGAAAGAGTACGCATGGCTACAGACACTCGGGGAGAAAGCCGCCACATCGACATTGTGACCGCTGGGGAGATTCGGCGTTGCCCTCCAGAGCCCACGGGCGGCCAGCCACTGGCCTTTGAGCGCCACGCACAGCTATTTTGCCTCGAGCTTGGCATACAGCCCGACGGCTAAATGCCCTCTTATAGGACAATCGGAGGCGGTGACGATGCCTTCAACACATTCTTCTCCGAGACTGGTGCCAGCAAGCACGTCCCCCGCTGTGTGTCCATTGACTTGAAGCCCGCGGTGGTCGATTAAGTGCGCACAGGCACGCACCGTCAACTGTTCATCTCTGGCGAGGAGGACGCCGCGAGCAGTTTCGCGCGAGGGAACTACACAATCGGCAAGGAGATCGTCGACCTCGTGGCCGATCTGATCAGGAAGCTGGCCGACAACTGCGCCGGCCTCCAGGGCTTCATGATCTACAGCGCCGTCGGCGGAGGCATTGGCTCTGGGCTCGGCTGCCTGATGCCGGAACCGCCTGTCCGCGGACTACGGCAGGAAGGCAAAAGTCTCCTTCACCGTGCGGGCGCGCCCGTAGGTCGCCACCGCAGTGGTGAAGCCTTACAAGGAGCACTCACGGTGAAGCCACAAGAGCCACCGCAGAGGTGAAGCCTTCACGGTGCTCTGCGTGCACTCTCTCCAGGAGCACACAGACAAGACCATCATGTACGACGACGAGGCGTTGTGCGACATGTGCCGCAGCAGCCTCGGCGTCGAGCGTCCTGCGCACACCACTATGAACAGGTTGCTGGCCCAGACCATCTTCTCGTTGACAGCGCCGCTGCGCCTCGACGGTGCTCTGAATGTGGAGATCCCCGAGTTTCAGACCAATTTGGTACCCTACCCGTGCATCCATTTCATGCTCTCGAGCTACGCTCCAGTGCTGTCTGTGGAGAAAGCGTACCACGAGCAGCTGTCCGTGGCACGTGAAGTGCGACCCTCGTCATGGCCAAGGATGTATCCGCAGCAATCACTACTACCACAAGACCTAGCTCCCCTCGTAGGCCTCGCCTTTGACGGCTGGCAAACGTTCCTGGCAACAGGGGCGGGGGGAATTTCGCGACGGCCTCGGTGGTCCGGGGGACCTCTCCAGTTGCAGGACCAACCTCTACCTCCTGCGAAATCTCGGCGGGGAACGGGACGATCCCACGGCGCTGTGGCAGCCTCTCCCGCCCCCTCCAGCTTCGCCGGAGGTTTCGCGACCTACCCTCCGTCTGGGGTCGAAGGGCGCCGACGGCGCGTGGTTGACGCGGCCAACGAGGCTCTGGCAGAGCGGCTCTGGGCTGGAGGAGCGCTTCGAAGAGGGGCTATCTCCTGCTTGGGGCTGCTGCTGACGAGGTGCCCGGGGCTCTCCTACCTCCGGGATCCTCGGAGCGGGGTGCTGTGCACCTCCCGTGCCAAGACATGCAGGAAATTCATCCAGCCCGCTGGTCGCAGCCCGCTGGTCGCAGGCCGGCGCAGAGACGAGCAGGAGGAGGAGATCCGCCGGGATGGGAGTTCTCATGCCCGAGATTTGGGCCCCGAGGGTTGTCAAGCGCGCGTCAGCGTCGCGCTTGATGGGTTTCCTGTCGGGGCGCTCGGCTCGAGGGCGGTGGGGAAGCCTGCCTGGCGCAGGGGGTGCCCGTCTTCGGGCGGGCTGCTGCAGATGTCCGACCATATGATGGACGAAAAACGCCACAACCACCGCTGAGCCGAGCATCCGGAATCGACTACACGTAAGAGTGACCTTTCGCCGGAGTGACCTTTGGTGCGGGCACAATGGGGTCCCCCGATCACCGATTGCAATGCGATGGTAGCGTCTTGCGCGCCTGAGTTTGGTCCCCCCCCGCGTCCCCCCCAAAAGCCGCGCACCAAAGGTCACTCTTACCCAGGGCCACTCTTGCGTGTAGCCGACGGAAGGACGCATGGGGGGGGGCGATACAGGGGGGGGGTAGTGAGGACTGCAGAAGAGGTGCCCTTTCGCCCCCCCCCCCCCCCGAAGGGGGGCCGACGGAAGGACGCCTGGGGGGGGCGATACAGGGGGGGCGGTGAGGGCTTCAGAAGAGGTGCCCTTTCGCCCCCCCCCCCGCCCCCCCCCCGAAGGGGGGCTTGCAGGGCCCGAGACGTGCACCCTCTTCATCTCAGGAGGGGAAAAAAACACACAGACACAATTCATCGGCGACTCTCAGAAAACATGGGAAAATATGGGAAGGGGGGGGGAGACAAAAACCCATAAAATATAGGAAAATACGGGTGGAATTTTTATTTGTGTGTATTTACTTGTGTGTCCCAGTTCCCCTTCATCATCGCCCTCCCACAGCGACGCCCAGAAGCGTGCGCAAATGGCAGTTTGTTCGGGGCAGCTCCAAGAAACACGTTGCACCATGGTTGCGTGCGCAGGGAGAACCGGTTGTGAAACAGTGGAGGGCTGCGGAGCAGAAGTGAACACGATTGGAGAGAGATCGCCGGGGATGGAAAAGCCACATCGTCAATAACGGGTAGTTGCTCTGGAAGTTTGCCGAAAGTTGGCAGTTTAGGACCTCATCCTGGCGCGGCGGTGTTGCCCCTATCGAGAAGGGTTGGGTTCGCCGTGTTGGTGGCCACCGTTTCAGTCAGTGGAGTCCCCGTTAGGGGGGTGGTGAACGTAGGGCATCTGGGCCCCTGGGATTCGCGATCCCCTTTCCCTCTCGATCCTCCGGCCTCTCCTCTTGGCTCCCCGATCCCTCACCCCTCGATCGCCCCAATCCTTTCCTCGAACACCAAAGTCCTCGACCGCCCCCTTTCTTGCCCCGATCCTCCTCGATCCTCGATCGCTCCTGTTTTCCTCTATCCCCGATCCCTCCTGCTCGATCCTCCTCGACCCCCGATCCTCCTCGACTCTCTCCCTCCTTTCGCCGGCCCTTGATCCTCGATCCCCCCCCCCTTTTCCCTCGAGCTCCCTCGAGTCGGGCGGTCGGCGGCCCATTACCTCCTCCACCCTCCTCCCCCTCCTCGCCCCATCCTGCCTCCCCCCCCCCTCCCCCTCCCCCTTCCTGGTTGTCCCCCCCCTCACCTCCTCCCTCCACTCTCCTCCGCCCCTCCTCCCTGCTCTCGGCGTTGCGCTGCCCCCCCCCCCCCCCCCCCCCCTTCCGCTCCTGCGGCCCGCGCGGCCGCCCTCCTCCCGCCGCGGGGCCCGCGCGCCGCGCAGAACCAGAGCTGGGGCGCCTTCGCCTCGGCCGCGCCACCAGGCGCGCCTCCGTCGGGGAGCCGCAGCCGGGGGGCGGGGCGCTGCCGGTGCGCACGGGAGGGGGCAGGAGAAGAAAGGGGAGGAGGAGGAGGCGGAGGAGGAGGAGGAGGAGGGGAGGAGGAGGAGGAGGAGGAGGAGGAGGAGGGGGGGGGGGAGGGGAGGGGGAGGGGGAGGGGGAGGGGGAGGAGGAGGAGGAGGAGGAGGTGGAGGAGGAGGAGGAGGAAGAGGAGGAGGAGGACTGGCCTCCACTGTATGGTCAAAAGACACGGGAGGCCACTGCGCCTCGCCTCGAGGGGGCCCTTCCCGGGGACGGAGGGTCGGACCGGAAAGATCTGCGCGCCTGGTGTCAGGCCTGCGGTCTCTTTTTGGGGGGCACGGTCACGAGGATGCGCTTTGGGCCCCCTGGCCCTGGAGCACCTCGGGGGATCTCGACGCCAGGTGTTCGCTCGCAGGTGCTCGGGCGCGCCTCCAGAGGCCCGGTGCCCTGCAGCCGCTGCGCCTCGCCGAGGGCGTGCTTGGACTGGCCGCTGGAGGGCCGAGGCACGACCCGAAAGCCAGTGCGGTAGGTTCGTGTCGTGTCGACCGGCGGCGATCCCGCCCGCGGCGTTCAACGTTGAACGCCGCGGGCGGCCCAGAACGGTTCGATGTGCAACGATTTGGACGTTTCGGAAGCGGCCGACCTTTCAATGTTGAAGGATCCCCGCGGTGTCAGGAACCAACGCCAGGGTCGACACGACGCGAACTTGCCGTGCTTCCCCGTCGTCTTACATCAAGGCGGACGTTTCCGACAGCTTTCGGCGTCCAGGGCCCGAGAGGGTCGTCTCGGGTGGTTGTTGTCCTGAGGATAGGGGGGTCCATACCTTCGGGGGACCACGGTACGGCAGCAGCGAACTATTTTTCGGAGGTCTGGGACGAGGACGGGGGCGGCTCTATTCTAGCACGCAGGTCACTGCCCCGAGGATCCCAGCGCGTCACGCCCCCCTCGTCTCGTCAGCGAGTCGCGCGGCTCCTAGCGGGCAAGAGAAGCGAACGCCCGAACGCCAATAGACAATGAGTTTGCAGAGGGGACGCGCATCAAGAAACCAGATGCGTTTCGTGAGGGCACTCCGCGCGCTACGCGGTGACTTCCCGCGGCCTCCCGCTACGCTACAAAAAGCTGCTGCGTTCGGGGTGCCCTGGCTTCCCCCAAAAAATCGCACCTCACGCGCGGAGGTTTAGGGCCGGGTCTCTTGCGAGGGTTTCCTGCGGCCGCGTCCGCACTCTCTGGCAGAGGAGGAGAAGAGCCCGCGCGCGCGCCCGAGGGCCAGGGAAGGGGAGAGGAAGCGGCCTCGATGCGGCATGCCCCGGAGGCGGCCTCGCCTGGGCCACGCAGAGAGTCGCTCGGGGGGGAAGGACCCAGCCGTGCCCAGAGCCCCGAGGACCTCGACGCGCCCCGTCCCTCCCCTCCTCGTCCGCTGGCCTGGCCCGCCGAGCCGCCCTCGGCTCCCCGTCGTCGCGGCCAGGGCGAGCCCTCGACGCTCCGAGGATTCCCCGCCGGGACATCCAAAAGCCGTCCCCGGGCGAATTTCAGCATGCACGTCTCAAACAGTGGCGAAGCGTCCTAGCTCGCCTATAGGCCTACCAAACACTGTTCTAAGAACCTTATTGCGGTCTCCACGAAGTGTTCTCCTAACATGTCTGGCCGAGACTGTTTTCTTTTAACACATCGGGCTCACGTTCTAAGAACATTGTTTCTGTTGTTAGAACATGTTTGGGTTCTAAGAACATTTCGTGCTATGCCTATAGGAATGCCAGAACTGTTGGTACCTGCTCAAACATCCAGACATCAAACGTGATGGGAGACAAGTCAGGAGTTGTTCGCTGTTATGTGCCTTCTGGGGCACTCCCTGGGCCCCAGGACCGTCCAACAATGTGAGTGATGACCAGTTGGTCATGGGGAAAGGGTCGGGATTTCTGGGGGCACCGCATTGGGAAAATCAAGACAGTTTGGCTCGCGCGATGTCCTGGAGGCTTCAGAGACTTCGCTGAATCACACTGTGCGCTCTCTCAGTTTTTGCCATATCAGCAGCATTATCACTGTCGCAAAAAGCTGTCGCGGAAAGGCAGACGCCAACTACACAAATGCATCGATTTTGGCCTGGCCCGTGATGGCCCTGGCCAGGATCTTCCGTTTTTCAGTTCAGGTTGTTCGGAACCCACCTTGTGGAGCCCGGTTTCTTCCACGCCGACGTCGCCGTCGCCGACGTCTCCGATGCATGGCCGATGTTCGCCAGTGCATCGACGATGCTTCGACGATTCGGCACGATCCTCCGACCCCATCTACTCCGACCCTATCTGGGAGGGTCTCTACTCTCGTGGCGGAGACTCAGATCTCCGAGGATATGTTATTGTCCATCCAGGCGTTTTTCTTTCACTTATGCTTCTGTGACCAGTTATCGGGCCCTGGAGCCATCAAACACTAGCCCGGGGCGACTGACTCGTTTTGGTTGCGGAAGAAGGCCGGGTGTTGTTGGTTGCGGAAGAGGGCCGGAAAATTCGGCAGGGTTTGCATTGTAGGTCGTTTCTTTGCCAAGGGACCGTCAACAACGATTCAGGGTGCAAGCCGGCTTCGGGGGGGATTGAGATCCCAAGGGGCCGACGTCACGAAAAAATGCAGCGTCCGAAGAGAGGGGCAGTGGCGCTTGGGCCGAGATGGTCACAGTGGCGCTCGGGCAACCCGACCATCGCATGACAGCACATTGCTTAAGCATCAACGTTTGGGGGCCCGCGCGATGTTCCTGGGTCGGCGCCGGACCCCCCCCGCGACGGCGTCTCTGGCGCCGCCCCTATCGCGCTTGGCGCGGCAGGGAAGGGGTTTCCAGCGCCGACCCAAGACACCCGCGCGGCCCTGCAAAAGTTTCTGTGCACATGGTGTTTTGTCGTTTCTGGATCGTCCACTGAACAGTCGCGCTGTCGCGCCCCAGGGGAGCTGATTCGAGCAGCGTCCCTTCCGACCATTCGCTGCTTGTTCGATCGCCCTTCGTGTTTCGAGTTGTTTGGGCAAGCATTTTCTGGTGGCAAGTTTCGCCAAGAAGGAAAGGCGTCCTGATGGAGACGGGAGGGGCAGGAGGGAGGAGGAGGGGGGAGAGGAAGAGGAAGAGTGAGGAAAGCGGGAGGGAGTGGGTGGAAGGGGGAGGAGGAGGAGGAGGAGGAGGAGGAGGAGGAGGAGGAGGAGGAGGAGGAGGAGGAGGAGTAGGGAGGAGGAGGAGGAGAGGAGGGGGGGAGGAGGAGGAGATGGAGGAGGTGGAGGTGGGGGAGGAGGAGGAGCAGGAGGAGGAGGAGCAGGAGGAGGGAGTGGGAGGGAGGGAGGGAGAGGGGGAGAGAGCAGGAGGAGGAGGGGGGGAGGAGGAGGAAGCAGGAGGAGGAAGAAGGAGGGGAGGAGGGAGGAGGAGGAGGGGGAGGAGGAGGAGGAGGAGGAGGAGAGGGAGGAGGGAGGAGGAAGAGGAGGAGGAGGAGGCGTCATGAGAAGGAGAGGGGGGGAGGGACCAGGGAGGAGGAGGAGGAGGAGGCGAGGAGGAGCAGGGAATCAAAGGTGGGAAGGAGGTAGAGAGGGAGGCGATTATGGTCCCCCTCCTGCCCTCCACGCCTCCCCCCGCCTCCCCCCCCCCAGCATACGCCGCCGCGCCGCCCGCGGCCACACCCATGCCCGGCACGTCGATGCCCGGCATGTGGGGGCCTCGGTTTCGAGGACTTTCCACTCGAAGAAGAAGAAGAAGCAGAAGAAGAAGAAGAAGCAGAAGAAGAAGAAGCAGAAACGACAAACATAAGCTTTGCACGCTTCGCGCGGATTGCTTGGATCCGTGCTGGGCCCCCCCAGCGGTGCTTCCGGCGCCGACCCTGGCGCGCCCCGCGCGCCGGGGAGGGGAGCTCAGCGCAGATCCAAGAAGTCCGCGCGGAGCGCGAAAAGTTGATGTTGATGTTTTTCTTCATCGATCCATGCCTCCCAGATGCTCACCTCGCGCGTTCCACGACTCGCAAAGTGACTACTCGCAGACGTCAGAAAAAATGTCCGCCTCGTTGTAACGGAGCGTAGATCCCCCACGTGGGCTCCAGGCCATCGGCGAGTAGTCTTCTTTTCCGAGTAGTGGAACGCGCTTGTCCAGATGGGGTCGGAGTAGATCTTGGCATCGCTCGGACGTGTGCATTTTCCTTCGTCGAGGACCATCGAGGAGCATCCTTGATCATTCGGCGAAAAAACCACGCACGGAACCGAAAAAAAACAGGGAATGGACGTCCGAGCGATGGCAGGGCCTGGGTTGTGGGTGTGAAACCTTGTGGATGTTCGCTGTGATCTCGTGGGAGGCCCAAGAGAGGGAACACGAAGCGAAAATCCAAGCCCTCCGCCCCAAGGTCGCTCGGAGGCCCCAAGAGGTGCCCAGGAGGCCCCAAGAGGCCCCCAAGAGGCCCAAAGAGACCTCCAAGAGGCCCCAAGAGGCTCTAAAAACAGCCACCAAGAGGCCAAGAAGCTTCCAAACTGCCTCCAAAAGGCCCCCGAGAGGCCCCTTTTCGGACCGTCTTAAGGCCCTCTTGGGCCGTCTTGAGGATCTCTTGGGAGACTCTCGGGCCGTCTTGGAGCGGTCTTGGAGACTTCTTGAGCCGTCTTGGAACGTCGGAAAGCCGAAAAGGCGAGGATGCAAACAAAAATGTTTTAACCCCCCCCAGAAAAACATGCAGATCAAAGATGTTGCCCTCTTGGGGCCCTCTTCGGAGGCCTCTTGGGGCGTCTTGGGGGGCCCCTTGGGCCGTCTCGAGTTCGTCTCCGCCGTTTTGGGCCGATCTTGGGGGCCTCTTGGACCCCGTCGCGTCGACCCGCGTGAGCCCTTCGCGTGCCTCCTCCTCGTTCCTCCTCGTCCCCGCTCCTCCTCCTCCTCCTCCTCGTCCCCGCTCCTCCTCCTTCTCCTCCTCCTCCTCCTCCCCCTCCTCCTCCCCCTCCTCCTCCTCCCCCTCCTCCCTGGGGCCGCGGCCGCCCGGGTGGGGACGTCTCTCCTGGGGACCCCTTGGGCGCTCGTGGGCCGCAGCAGATCGTGCGCCACCGCTTCCCAAGAACCCAAGGGGGGCACACGCCGAGCACCCGGGCATTGGCGTCTCTGGAGCCCCGGCCCCCAAGCGACTCCCGACTAGAGGAGGAGGAGGAGGAGGAGGAGGAGGAGGAGGAGGAGGAGGAGGAGGAGGCGGAGGCGGAGGAGGAGGAGGAGGTGGAGGAGGAGGAGGAGGAGGAGGAGGAGGAGGATGGGAGGAGGAGGAGGAGGAGGAGGAGGAGGAGGAGGAGGCTCAGGGGACTGGGCAGACGGCATGAGGACACGCTCACTCCGAGCCCAGCGGCGCGGTGGCGGAGGAGCCAAAAATTGAGCGACGAGCGGGCCCGAGTGGATGGGGTCGGAGGATCGCGCCGCTTCGCCGATGCATTGGCGATGCGGCTCGATGTGGAGCTCGAGTTTCTCCACGCCGACGTCGCTGGTGCATCGCCGACGTCGCCTGTGCATGGCCGATGCATCGACGATGCGGCGCGATCCTCCAACTCCTACTCCGACCCCATCTAGGAAGCCTCTAGTCCTCAAAGTTAAAGACGATAAAGACAGAGGATCAAAGCACGTCGGCGTGGTTGTTGTCAGCTTTGGGCCATGAGGGGGAGTGAGGAAGGGGAGGAGGCAAGAGAAGGCAGGAATAGAGAGCAAGGGAGCAGGAGGTAGGAGAAGGGGGAGTAGGTGGGGGAGGAAGGGAAGCGGGAGAAGAGGGAGGAGGAGGGGAGGAGTGGAGGAGGAGGATGAGAAAAGGAGTGTTCCCCCCCCCTCCTCTGCATCCCTCCCCCTCCCCCTCCTCGACAGAGGCAGACGGGTCCTCAGGGAAAGAAATGGGCCGTCAGGCTTATGCATGGCGGATGCCGCGCCCAGGCGCTGGGTGCCTCTTCCTCCTCCTCCTCCTCCTCCTCCTCCTCCTCCTCCTCCTCCTCCTCCTCCTCCTGCTCCTCCTCCTCCTTTTCCTTTTCCTGCACCTTCTCCTCTCCTCTCCTTTCCTCTCCTCCTCCTCCTCCTCCTCCTCCTCCTCCTCCTCCTCATCCTCCTCTTGTGCCTCCTCCCCCTTCCGCCCTCCTACTGTGCCCCCTCTCTTCCTCCTCCTCCTCCTCCTCCTCCTCCTCCTCCTCCTCATCCTCCTCCTGTGCCTCCTCCTCCGCAACTCTTCACCAGGCTGGTGGGCTTCTCGCAGGGGTAGTTGCGCTTCAACCCCGAGCGAAGGCTCCCCTGAGAGCGCATGGCGGAGAGGAAAGGAGAGATCTCGGCACCGACGCCGATCCTCGGCAGACTTGGGCGAGGCAAAAAAGATGGCGCCCCTGATCCTCGAGGCCCGATGCTACCCATTGGCTGGCCGCCTCCCGCCCGCGGCCGCCTCCCCGGTTGCACACCGGATAAAGTTGTGATTCGGGGGCGGCAGAAAGGGGGGTGATGATTAGGGTTAAGTCGGGCATGTCCCTCTACAGGAGGTTCGAAAATTGCAAAAACTAAAAAAATAGTCTGGGGATGATTGTTTGATGATTTTGCTATTTTGAGCATGTTTTGACTATTTTTCATTTTTCGTCCAAAATCCGCGTGTATGGGGGCATGCCCGACCTAAGACTAGGCGGGGGTAGATCTCACAGCGGGGGCCATGATATCTCCCCAGACTTCGTGGCGCCGCTTCTTGTTTCAATGCGTCCCCGGCCCACTTCCTGGGCCGCGCACATGCTGCTGGCCATGATTTGCGCCTCCCCCTCTTGGACGCCCCCCTCCTGGCCGCCCCCGAGTGCTGTCCATACCCTCGTCGGGCGGGTGATGATGCGGGGTGGCCCACATGGGGGGTGAAGAAAAGGGCCCCAAAGTGGCCCTTCAAGGGCCGCTTTCGGCCCCCTGCTGGCTCGAAAGGAGGCCCCGAAGGGCTCCTTTAGGGCCCCCTTTTCTTCACCCCTTCATTTTGGTCACCCCGCATCACCACCGGCCCGACAGACCTGGACGACGCAGCAGACAGGGTGACGGCCAGGCGTTCGTCGTCGTTTTTGGCCTCGTGGACGCCGGTTTCCCTCCCTGACAACAGTACTCTCGAGGACAGTGCAGGCCTGGGGGAGTGGTCGAAGCCCTGGGGGCCGATGCCACGAACCAAAAACAATATCGGAGCTGAGGGGGTCGCCATGGGAAACGCCGAGGCCGTGTCATCCGCAGGGGCACGGGGATGATTCAGAGCTCGCCCGTGCGTCACGCCTCTTGGCCGCACAGCGGCTCACCCCCACTAAAAAAAGCACACACGAGCGAGCTCGCAGAGAGCTGACCGCGCGCTGCTCGGCGGGAAGTGCGGGGGTCGGGGGACTTCGATGGAAGTTCCGACCCTGATTCCTCTCGCTTCGCGGGGTGCGCGTCCGGTGCACGTTCGGGGCCCGAGGGAAACGGGTCCTGGGGACTATTTTTCGACAAATGTTTGATTATGTTTGAGCAGTTCTGGGGTACTCTTTATTTTTCGATAATATATATATATATACTTATATATATATGTATATATATATATATATGTATATATGTATATACATATACATTTAAAAATAAATATGTTATATATATATATATATATATAAACAAAAAAACACGCCTGTAGGGGGACACGCCCGACCGAAGGATAGTGGCAGGCGTTGCTCGTCGCTCTCCTCCCGGCGGCCCTTCGGGGGGGGGCTCCTCGTGGCCTCGGCTGTGGCTTCCTCCTCCTCGCCCAGGCCCTGCCGGAGCGCACACGGCAGAGAGAGGCCAGGTCGGAAGCTGGAACATGTACATCACCAGTGGCGGGTTGTGTTTGCGTGACATGCTTGTGGTAGGTGGGGACTCGGAGTGCATGTTCGTTGAGGGTGGGCAGGCAGGGAAGCGAGGGGCAGTGGGCGCGCGCCGCAGGAGTGTGGCCTATTGCTGCCTCGATGCTCCCTCCTTCACCTTCCCTCTTCAATCCCGCGACTTTTTCAGGGTCTGGGACGACGTCGGGGTGGTGTGGTGTATACTTTTCCCTTGTTTTCCCAAGGGAAGCAACGAAGAGTGTGTACACCAGGGTCTGGGACGACTTCGGGGTGGTGTGGTGTAGACTTTTCCCTTGTTTCTCCAAGGGCAAGCAACGAAGAGTGTGTGCACCAGGATCCCGCATGCACCAAGAGATCCGCGTTCCTGTGCGAACTTCGGCGCAGGGTTGGAACAAAAACGTCGGTGCATGGAGTTCGTTTCCCTGCCAGGGGGCCCGGGCTGTGGCCCCCGAGCCCCCGGCACGCAGCGTGCACCGAAGCGAGCAGGGCGGCGTCTTGCTCGAGGCTCGAGGGCGAGGGCGCGGAGGGCGGAGGGCCGCGAGTCATCAGGAGGGAAAAAGCGTTCTTGAGGAGGAGGAGGAGGAGGAGGAGGAGGAGGAGGAGGAGGAGGAGTAGGAGGAGGAGGAGAAGGAGGAGGAGGAGTAGGAGGAGGAGGAGGAGGAGGAGGAGGAGGAGGGAGGAGGAGGGAGGAGGAGGAGGAGGAGGGGGAGGACAGACAGACACAATGAATCGTCGATTCCCCAGAAAATATTGGAAAATATGGGCAGTGGGGGGGGGGAAGACAGAAACTCCGAAAATATTCAGAAAAATTTGAGGAATCGTTTTATTCGCGTGCATTTATTTGTGCGTCCCAGGCCCCTTCAGTTGCCCCAGCAGCGTTGGATCTCGTCCAGAAGGCACCCCGCTGGCAGAATCGAGCCAGGCAGGTGTCCCTCTGTACCGGAGGAAGATTCAAAAAAACAGTCACAAAAAGATGTGCCTGGGAACGATGATTCGATTATTGTTGAACCATGGCGTGAACATTCCCCAATCATTGCTTGCACTGAAGGGGTCCTAGCGGAAATTGAAAGATTTGGCGATAGTGTCCCGCCGATTTTGGTGGCCGGCTGGGTGCCCGGGTTCCCGGCTCCAGGTTCCCGGGTTTCTGGTCAGTGGTTCCGGGCCGCTTTCGGTGGGTTCGGGTTTCCAGGTTCCCGGTCGATCTCTTTAGCGATCAAACCATCCATTGATCGGAGTTTTTCTCTGGTGGCATGTTTGGACCAGTTTTTTTGTTCGTCTATCTCTTAACCGGAAGAGGCTCGCTCTCGACCCGCAGACCAAAAAAGTGTGGACGAGTTTTCATCCTTCGCCCAAGATCCGTGGGAGGACATGCCCGATCTCCTGGCAGGAGGCCGGCCCCCCCCCTGGCTGCCACCTAGGCCGGGGGGGGTGGCGGCGGCCTCCCAAAATCACGCAGTGGCGAAGCGTCCTGGCTCCCCAATATACATATACATATATATATATATAGCCCTACGAAACAATGTTCTAAGAACCTTTTGTGGTTTCCACGAGATGTTCTCAGAACATGTCTGGTTGGGACTGTATTGTTTTTTTCGGGGGCGGAAAAGAGGGGGGTAATGATTAGGGGGGGTGGATATCATGGCGGGGGCCATGATTTTTCCCCAGATCTCATGGCGCCCCTTCTTACTTCATTACGTCTCTGGCCCCCTGGCTGGGCCGCGCACATGCCGCCGGTCATGATTTGCACCCCCCCTCTTGGACACCCCCCTCTTGGCCGCTCCCGAGTTTTATCGCATCGGGCTGACGTTCTAAGGGCATTATTTTTGTTTGCTCTTGGAACATGTTCGGGGGTTCTAAGAACATCTCGTGGTAGGACTGTAGGATCGGGGGAGCGTAAGACCCGGGTTTGCCAGGACTCGGGTTCGCCATCGTTTCTTGACGACCGCGCCTCGGATTTTGACGAGGAGGAGTTTCGTGGGATGTCTGCAGCGGGAGGCCTCGTCAAAATGCAGGCTCGGCCTCGTCATTTTTGTTGACGACCTCGTCGGGGATTTCCGAGTCCCCCGTACCCAGGTCTTACGTCCCCCTGACATAAGTTGGAGGGGGGAAGGAGGTGGAGGGCGAGGAGGAGGAGAAGGACGACGAAGAGGAGGAGGAGGAGGACCCCCTCGCCCTCCAACTTGTGGTGGCGGTGGTGGTAAACAGGCCCATCGTTACCCGGGTCTTACGTCTCCCCGATCAAAGGAGGCCAGCCCCCCCCCGGCTGCCCCCTCGGCCCGGGGGGGGAGCGGCGGCCTCCCCAAAAGCCGGCGGGCCCCGCCCCGCGGGCGGCCTCTCCGGGCCTTCGGGAGACCCCCGGCGGGAGGTCGCAGGGGGGGCACCGTGCAGCAGGCGGAGGTGACAGCAGCAGCTCGTCCCCCCAGACACGATCGCGTCGTCAAAAAATCAGGACGGGAGGTTTTTGCTAGTCCTCGGCCTCGGGGAGCCCTCGCGGGGCCTCGGGACCGTCAAAAAACGACTCAGGATAAAAAAATGGTCCCGGGGAAAAGGTCGGGACTTCCAGGGACCCCGTATTGAAAAAATCAGGACGTCGCATGTTTGTCCCTGCAGAGTGGCTCCGTGTCTCCTGCCTGAGGTCCATCCCCGGCATGACGTTTCCAGGCATGGCTCCCAGCAAGGCCACGCGCTTCCTTTTGGGAGAGGAGTGGGCCCGCGTTTGTGAAGAGGCAGAGAGAAAGCGAGCAGGCGGAGGAGGAGGAGGAAAAAGGGGAGAACAACTACGATGCGAATGAAGAGAGCAAGGAAGGACGAAGAGTGGAAAGACAAGAACGGGGAGTCTGAAGGAGGAGACAGATGAGGATAGAGGATGGAGGATGGAGACAAGATAAAGTAGCAGGAAGTCTAGGAGAGGGGGGAGAGTAGGGGAAAGCAGGGAGAGGTGGATGGGGAAGTTGAGGGACATGAGGGACAGAAGAAGAAGGAAGAAGAGTGGAAGCGGGTTCAGGAGGAGCATGAGGAGGGAGGAGAGGAGAAGCGACGCTTGGCAACGGAACACCCACGAAGCGGAGTCGAATCTGAGAATGTGTTGATTTTCCCGTGGCAGTGGAATGCATATCTCCCCCCGTACACATCCGATTAGGAACAGGACAGGACGAGGAGTAGGTCATGGAGGGGAGGACGACGACGATGGGATGGAGGCGCAGGAAGAGGAGGGCAGGAGGATGAGGATTGGGTTCAGGAGTAGAAGCAAGACATTGCTATGGACAAGCGCATGGCACTGCCCGCAGACCGACGGGTGTAAGAGAGACGCCCCCCCGCATTGGGATTATCCATTCATCTTGCGATCGCAACTGCTCCCCCCCTCATCCTCCCTCTCTGCCTCCACCGAAAGGCAACGACGCAGAGGCAAGGAACTAGAGTCCGACCTTCCCAAGCGGTGATACCCGATATAGTGATGTGGCAGATACTCGGTTGGCCCGTCCATTCCCTCTTCATAATACCTCCTCCTTCCATCCCCTATCCCACCAGCCAAGCAAGGCCCTGGTGTGCTGATCCCTCTTTTGCCGGTCCCGGTTTCCCTCGCTTACCCTTGAGTCGGTCTGGCTGGTCGTTTCTGGGTTTCCTTGGGCCGACGCGTGCACTTTCGGCGCGATAGCCCGCAGTCAAACAAAGCTTTCCTCATCGTACCCCGCCTTTTCAGCCCCTGTGTACTCAGGCGGTAGATATATGCTCGACTGGTGGTCTGCGGCCTTTCGAGTACTTCGTAGCAAAGATCTGCAAACATTGCCCAGGGGCGTGCCCACACTATCTGCAACAGGAGAGCAGGGAAAGAGCGCATGTGGAGCAAGACGGAAGCGAGGGCGAGGGGGCGGTGCAGAAACGCAGAGGACGAGAGGTTGAGTTTGCATCTTCGCAGGCCCGCAGTCCGCTCGACCTCCCAGGAGTCCCCCCGGGGGTGGCGACCGCCGCGCGGCCGACAGCTCCCGCGCTCAGCGCTGGACTGCGTGCGAGCGCACGACAGTCGCGGCGGTCGCGTATGTGGCACCGCCCACGGAGGAGACTGTGACGTCTGGTTTGGGCCCACGTACAGTGGGTGCCCATGCCAAGAAACACCCTGCTTGCCTCCAGGGTGCCCTGGGTTTCTTCGGCTTCGGTGCGGGAAGTGCCCCACTGGAAGGCAACCGTCTCGGAACCCCCCATCGCGCCGAGGCACAATTCCTGGGACTTCCGCGCCGCGAATCGACGACACTGGTGCGTCCTGGTGAGCTTGAATCGTGCCCGAAACACCGCTCCTGGGGCCTCATCACTGCGAAACAGAGTGATCGCTGCGCTCCGGCAGCCCTGGATCGCAGCCGAGGGACCACTCCCTGAGACGTCTGCCCGAAGGCTGCTTGAGAAACGGCCGTACTGTGCTTTGACGCACGCGCGCCGCGCGAAAGGCGCGAGTCACACTTGGAAAACCACCCGGCCCTCGCTCCGTGGAGCTCCCCCAGACGTTGAAGACGAACGCGTGCGGTGCTCTCCGGGCGGGGGCCGCCAGTTTGAAAACCGCCCGCCCTCCAGACACGCGAAGTTCGGGCACATTTTTTCAAAACACACGCGCGCGGCGCCAAGGCGAGAGCCGCCAATTTAAAAACCACCCTAAACCCTAAACCCTGTGAGGTCCCTGAAAATTCTAATCTTCAGGATCTTGAGGAAAGAGAACCATTCAGGCGAGACGTCTGGCCAACCCTGCCGACACGTTCGGGGGCGCGACAGGGATGTTACCAGCCTGGAACATATCTCTATCCCTATGCTGGGCATCTCCTCATCACAATGCCAATCTTAGGGATTCCCTTATTTTTTGAGGGCGCATCCCTGAGATTGTCATCGCTTTTTTGGCGTGTCAATCTTAGGGATAGGGATACGTTCGAGGCTGGTAAGGATGAGCAATCCGGAAGAAAAAAGGATGGACGATGGTGGGGGGGACAGGGGGCAAAAGGGAAGGAGGGACGAGGGACGAGGGACGAGGGGGGAAGGCAGGAATTCGTCGGCGTCACCGTCGTTGCCGTCGCCGTCGTCAGGGAGAGGGAGGAGGAGGGCGAGGAGGAGGACGACGGCGACGACGAGTACGTGGACTGCGGCGAGGAGCAGGGTGGGAGGGCGGAGCAGCTGGCGGGAGGGAAGGCGAGGTGCCTGGCATCGCTCGGACGTGTGCATGTTTTTCTCGGCGGGGACCCTGGGAGGAGCATCCTGGATCATCGAGCAAACAAAAACACGCACGAAAACCGAAACGTGCACAGGGAATGGACGTCCGAGCGATGCCAAGTGTGAGGAAAGGGGGAGCAGAGGGAAAGGGTTGGATCCCTGACTGCGCGACTCGAGAGGGAAGAACACACAGAGATGAAGATTCGTCGATGCCCAAGAAGAGATCGAAACTGTTGGACATGGAGGGCAGACGAACATGCGAGAAACATAGGAAATATGCGGGATCTTTGAATGTGTGTCGATTTGTTTGTGTGTCCCCGGGCGCTTACAGTTAAGCAGATGCAAGCCGACGCACTCCGAGACTAACCCAATCTAAACATTTCCAGGTAAGCGTGGAACACATCGTGGAAGGTTTGGCGCGAGCCGAGAGACAGCCTGAGTCGGTGAGCCATTGGCGAGGGCACCAGGGAGGCGGCGACGTGGAAGACGAAAGGGCAGGATTGGGAAAGGAGGGGGCACGAAAGCAGCGACGCCTGGCATCGCTCGGACCTGTGCACTTGTTCCTCGGCGAGGACGCTGAGGAGGAGGAGGAGGAGGAGGAGGAGGAGGAGGAGGAGGAGGAGGAGGTGGGGGAGAGGGGAGAGGGAGAGGGGGAGGATAGGAGGAGGGATAGGAGGAGGAGGAGAAGAGGGAAGGAGGAGGAGGGAGGAGAGGAGAGGAGGAGGAGGAGAGGAGGAGGAGCAACAGAAGCACGCACGCAAAATCCGAAACACGCACGGGGCATGGACGTCCGAGCCATGGCAAGAGAGTGGTGCTGGTCTCGACCCCGCCGCCGGGCGCCTTCCTCGATGCGCCGGCGCCTCTGGCGCCGGCAGGCGCCGAGGAGACCAGCTGCGTGAGCAGATTCGCAGGAGGGGGGCAAGCAAGCAAGAAGGCCATGCATCCAGAAGGACGCAGGAGGGGGGGGGAGGAAAAGAAAAAAAAAAAAAAAGGTTCACAGAGGAGCATCGATTCCCTGGGAAGCACGGGAGAGTGTGGGGAGTGAGGGGGGGGAAGGCGGACCTCCAGAAGAGAGGGGACTTGAGTGCATTTGTGTGTGTGTGTCCTTGGGCCCCCGAGAGGCGGGGAGGGCGGGGACTGCCTCAGGCCGCCTCCCCGGACGAGGACCTGATGTCGAGGGCGATGGCAGGCACGCCGCCGCGGCCACGCGGGTTCTGTGGCGCGATCTAAGCAGCATGTCTCTGCTGTTGTAGCTGCCAGCGGCCCGTCCCGCCACCGTGGCAGCTCGACATGTCCGGCGCTGTCCGCGGAGGCACGGGAGGTTGTCGCGTGGGTGTCACTCCATGTCTCCAGGCGTGGGAGAGCCGTGATGTGGATGTTGGGGATGATGCCGCTGTTGCTGCTGCTGCTGATGACGAGGAAGAGGAGGAGGACCAGTGCAAACCCAAGGCCCATCAACGATGTTGAACGAAAGCCTCCCTCCAAGCCCCCTCTTTCATAGGCCCCATACACAGGGCCACATCCACTGACGAAACTGCTTCGTTGGGAGACAACCGATTGAAGACCCTGACGCGTACCAAACACCACTCTTGGGACTCCAACGCCACGAATCAATATGATTGTTGCGCCTTGACGAGCTGGAATCGTACCAGAACACCTTTCCTGCGATTCCAACACCGCGAATACACGTAAGTGTTGCGCCCTCGCAATCCTGAGTTTGTCCAAAACACCGTTTATGGCAAGTTGACCATCGGAATCCGCGAAAGTTCTGCACTTGGTTAAAATGAGTGCGCGCGGCGCTAAGGCAAGAGCCACATGTTGAAAACGGCCTGCCCTCAATCCGTGAAACGCTTGCAATTTGCAATAACGAATGTGCGCGGCGCTCTGGCGAGAGCCACGTCGAGCCATATTTTGAAAACGCACCGCCCTCGAGCAGTGAAATTTTGTAAGTAAGAAGAGTATTCTGCAAGTAAGAGGGAGGGTAAGAGGGGGGGAACACGGATGCGCGCGGCGCTAAGGCAAGAGCCACAGTTTGAAAACGATGTGCCATCAAGCCGTGAAATTCAGTCAAATGTTTAAAACGAATGTGCGCGGCGCTAAGGCGAGAGCAACATGTTGAAAACAACCCGCCTTGAACCAATCAAATTCTTGCACATGTTAAACGTCAATGTTCGCGGCGCTACGGCGAGAGCCACAGGTTGGAAGCGGCCCTTCCTCCTTTGTGAACATGTCGCCACTGTGTGAGACTCGGGGTCTTAAATGGTGAGGACGATTCAGGCGAAACGCCCGGCCCACCCTTTCGACCGGCCTCGGGGTGCGACAGGGATGAGTAATTCACAAGGAAGGAATAGAAGAGGAAGGCCGTCACATGTGACACATTTCGTCTTCATTATTTGAGGAGCTCTCACGGAATTCGTTTGGACCGTCTTGGGGTTGCCTCGGCCTTTTGTGAGGCATTCGTGGGGGTCCTTTAGGGCCCTCAAGGGCCGTCTTAGGGCTCTCTTGGGTTGCCTTGGGGCCCTCTTGGCCACATGGTGGGTGTCTGGGGGCCGTCGTGGGATCGTCGTGGCGCCTTCTTGGACCGTCGAAGGGCCTTCTCAGGCAGTCGTGGGTCCACGGGAGGCCCGCACTGGCCGTCTTGGGGTTGTATTGGATGCCTCTTCGGCCACTGCGGCTGTGAGGTCCTGTGGGGTCATCTTGGGACCCTCTTGGGGGCCTTTTGGGCCGCCTTGGGGTCATCGCGAAGGCGATTAGGCCGTCTTGAGCTGGCGGAAGCCCAAAGATGCGAGAACGTGCGGAAACCATTGAATCATTCCGACGTGGAAAACCAAATGATAATATGTTTAGTTCGCTTGGGGATCTCCTCTGGCCTCCTCCTACACCCTCCTGCCTCCTCCCCATCTTGCATCATCCTCCTGCCTCCGCCTCGTTCTGCCTCCTCCTCTTCTCCCTCCTCATCCGCCACATGCCTTCTCCTGCCTCCTGCCTGCTGCTGTTGCTGCTGCTGCTGCTGCTCATCATCAGCTGCGTACTACAATTACTACTACTACCCCTCCTCCTCATCATCTTCCTTCTCCATTTCTCATGTGTGTTTCATCTCCTCCTCCTTATCAACATCATTATCATCCTCCTCCGCTTGCTCCTCCTTCTTCTGCTCCTCATTCTGCTCATCCTCCGCCTGCTCCTCCTCTTCCTCCTCCTCCTTGTCGCCCTCGTCCTCCTCCTCATCATCCTCCTCTTCCTCCTCCGCCTTTTCCTCATGCTCCTCCTCGTCCTACTCATGCCTCCTCCTTCTCCACCTCCTTATCCTCTCTCTTCCTCCTCCTCCTGCCTCTTCCTCCTTCGTGAGCCTGCTGCCTTCCCCTGGAGCCCCCTGGGGGCTCCTTGAGATTCCCGGAGCATCAAGGAGCCTTCTGGGGCCTCCCAGAGCCTCATAGGGTTTTTGTTTCCTTTTCCTGCTCATCCATCTCCTCCTCCTCCTTTTCCTGCCTCGTCATCCCGCCTCATCGTCCTCCTCCCTCTCCTCCTCCTCCTCCTCCTCCTCCTCCTCCTCCTCCTCCTCCTCTTCTCCTCCTCCTCATCCTCCTCCTCCTCCTCCTCCTCCTCCTCCTCCACCCTCTGCCTTCTCATCATCATCAGCATCATCATCAGCAGCATCATCATCATCATCATCCTTCTCCTCCTCCTTCTCGTCCTCGTCCTCGTCCTCCTGCTCGTCCTGACTCTTCCTCCTTCTCCTCCTGCCTCCTCCTCCACCACCTCCTCCTCCCTCCTCCTCGTCTTCCTCCTCGTCTTCCTCCTCGTCTTCCTCCTCGTCTTCCTCGTCTTCCTCCTCCTCCTCCTCCTCCTCCTCCTCCTCTTCCTTCCTGCTGCTCCTCCTCATAACTTCTGTTCCTCCTCCCCTCCTCCTGCTGCTCCTCCTCCTCTTCCTCTTCCTCCTCCTCCTCCTCAGCCCTCCTCCTCATCCCCATCCTCATCCCCATCCTCATCATCATCCCCTTCCTCATTATCCTCCTCATCCTCGTCGTGCCTCTTCCTGTGGCCTCCTGCATCCCCCTTGAGCATCCTGCCCACTTCTGGGGCCTCCTTGGGCCTCCGGCAGCCTCCTGCAACCTCCGGGGACTCGTGCAGCCTGACCTCCTCATCCTGCCCCAGACTTCTCCTGGGGCCTCCTGCTGCCACCTGGAGCTTCCTGGGGCCTCCTGGAGCATTCTGGGGCCTCCACGGACCTCCTGGGGCCTGGGGTACTTCTGGCACCTCCCGGGGCGTCCTGGAGAACTCTTGGGGCATCCTAAAGGGCTTCCCGGGGGCCGGCTGCGCCCTCCCAACGCCGGGACATCGCCCATCCGACGTCGTGGTGCTGTCTCGCGGCGTTGGCTCCCCTGATGCCCCTCTCCCTGGTCGGCGCGAACGAGATGGGTACGGAAAGAACGGGTCCAATGCCCAACAGCAGTTCCTGTTCATTTTGGACAGGACTCGCTGTCCGCGTCGCCGCGGCCTGTGTCCACTTGAGACAGAAGGCCGCCTGCCCAACAGGCATTGTGCCCAATTTTTCCGTACCCATTTCGGGCGTCCAAACTCGGGAGTCGGTGTTGACGGTCCTGGTTCCTGGTATGGGCTCGCGGAGGCCCGAAGATTGCCCCCCGAGTGGAAAGTGAGCAATCGGAAACGCCCGCATCCGCTTTGCCCGGGGAAGCGTAAGACTCGAGTCGCCGAAATTCGGGTTCGCCGACGCTTTTTGACAAGCGCGTCCTGAATTTACACGGTCCAACGTTCGTGGGATGTTTGCAGCGGGAGCTCGCGTCAAATTTCAGATTGGGTCGCGTCGTTTTCGTGATGGGACCCTGTCAGGCCAACCCGAGTCCCCCGAGTCGAGTCGTACGTCTCCCCGACCAGAGTCGCTCTTGCGTGTCGCGGACAGAGCTCCGACGCCTGGGTAGACCGTTTATGCGTTTATGTGATCCGACGCAGGCGCACCTCGACGACAGCCACCAGGTCCAGGCGACGCCAAGGGACAGCATCACCGACTCTGGCCAGGCCGGTATTGGGCCCAGGATCGGTACGCACGCCCTCCTGGCTTGCCCCGAGCCCGAGTCTTACGTCTCCCCGATTGCTAAGGCCTTACGGCCGGTACCGCCGAGCCTGGAGGCTTCGGCCTCGACGGAAATGGGATTGAGAGGGCGGGCCATGGGCCCCGGGAGGGTGGTATTCTGACACGGGACCACCCCCAGGGGCTCCCCCCCTGGGACCACCCCCCAGGGCCCCCCCCCCCCGGGACCACCCCTTGGGACGCACCTCCGCGGGGAAGGGGTCGGGTCAAAGGGAAGGGGCCTCCCTTCGACTCAACGACCCCGTTGCTTGATTTCGCTGTGGATGGGCTGGTGTATTTCGCTTTGGCTGGCGTGCGGACGAGTCGCAGCGCGAGGGTGCCGTCGCGCCGCGCGGCCCTGCGCTCCGCGAGGCGTGGCGAGCATGTCCTCGGAGCAGCGCAGGGGCGCACAGCAGCAGCAGGGGGCCCGCCCCCGCCGCCGCGCAGGGGAGAGGGGAGCTCTCCTCCTCAACGTCCTCCTCCTCCTCCTCCTCCTCCTC
>CAUYUJ010012825.1:65042-82542 GCA_963575745.1 Prorocentrum cordatum
TGGAAGGCGGCGCAAACAAGAAGCAGTGGCTGTGGTCCTGAAGTGCGATGGGAGACACTCTTTCGGCTCTCTTTCTGCACTCGTTCCGGGTGCTCGAGATTCTTACTGGGATGGGGTCCTGAAGTGCGATGGGAGCAGCATGATTCTGGTGTGTTACGGGGCGTGAAAACGACCACAGCCATTGCTTTTCTTTGGTTGCCGCCTTCCAGCCCGCAGAAACAAAGCAGTGGCTGTGGTTCTTGTCGTAGAGCTTGGCAGCTGCTTCTTTCTCGGCCGGCTGGAAGGCGGCGCAAACAAGAAGCAGTGGCTGTGGTCCTGAAGTGCGATGGGAGACACTCTTTCGGCACTCTTTCGGCACTCGTTCCGGGTGCTCGAGATTCTTACTGGGATGGGGTCCTGAAGTGCGATGGGAGCAGCATGATTCTGGTGTGTTACGGGGCGTGAAAACGACCACAGCCATTGCTTTTCTTTGGTTGCCGCCTTCCAGCCCGCAGAAACAAAGCAGTGGCTGTGGTCCTTGTCGTAGAGCTTGGCAGCTGCTTCTTTCTCGGCCGGCTGGAAGGCGGCGCAAACAAGAAGCAGTGGCTGTGGTCCTGAAGTGCGATGGGAGACACTCTTTCGGCACTCTTTCGGCACTCGTTCCGGGTGCTCGAGATTCTTACTGGGATGGGGTCCTGAAGTGCGATGGGAGCAGCATGATTCTGGTGTGTTACGGGGCGTGAAAACGACCACAGCCACTGCTTTTCTTTTGTTGCCGCCTTCCAGCCCGCAGAAACAAAGCAGTGGTTGTGGTCCTTTTCGTTGAGCTTGGCACCAGGGAAATGACCAGAACCACTG
Organism: Prorocentrum cordatum; assembly: GCA_963575745.1. Lineage (NCBI taxonomy): Eukaryota > Dinophyceae > Prorocentrales > Prorocentraceae > Prorocentrum > Prorocentrum cordatum. The sequence goes on from CAUYUJ010012825.1 coordinate 65,880, forward strand.
CTTCTTTTTCGGCCGGCTGGAAGGCGGCGCAAACAAGCAGCAGTGGCTGTGGTCATTTCCCCGTCCCGCATGTGTGGTCCGGAAGCGCGGTGGGAGCGGCATGCGGCACCGGGCACTCTCGACGGTCCTGAGGTACGATGGGTGCTCGAGAGATTTTATTGCTGGGAGGTGGTCCTGAAGTGAGATGGGCGCAGCACGACTCTGGTGTGTGGTCCTGACGTGCGATGCGAGCCAGCATGCATGGCACCTGGCATGCCCGGCACGCCCGGGCCGTGGAGCGCGGGCGCGCGGCGGCGCTGGTGCCTGGCACGGGGGGCCCAGGCCTCCCCTTCGCAGGCGGCGGGGGGGGGGCCTCTGCTCGCGCAGGACCCGCCTCCTCCTCCTCCTCCTCCTCCTCCTCTTCCTCCTCCTCCTCTTCCTCCTCCTCCTCCTCCTCTTCCTCCTCTTCCTCTTCGGGTCTCGAGAGACGGGGGTCACTGCAAAGCAAGGGCGCCCTCGAGGGCGCGAAGTGATGCGCGCTTCGCGCTGCGGCTCCGGTTCCTCCTCGGCCTCCTCTTCTCCCCTGGGAGGCGGCGCGAGAGCGCGAAGTTGTTCGCACTTCGCGCAGCGCGAAGCGCGAAGTTGGGAGCCCTTGCTCAACAGACGGGGGTCACTGCAAACGGGGGTCAGCCAGAGCGCCGGATCCTGCGGGATCCTGCGGGATCCTGCAGGATCCTGCAGGGCCAGGGGCGCAGTGACCCGGGCTTGGGTGCAGGATCCTGCAGGATCTTGCAGGATCCTTCGCGTTGACCCGGGTTTGGGTGCAGGATCTTGCAGGATCTTGCAAGGCCTGACTGACCCCGGTCTGGATTGACCCGGGTCAGAAGAGCTCCGAGTGCGACGGCACGGGAGGGCTTCGTTGCGGGGCGACTGCCCCCTCTCTAAATCGAAGAAGACAAATATTGCCATGAACATAAACTTGTTGGCGAGCGCCCAAAAGTTTATGTTCATGGCGTTATTTTTCTTCTTCGATTAAGGCAAGGCTGGTGCTCTTAGACTACTCAGAGGAGGAACGGGCACCCACGCCTCTACCCTTCGCCCGTTTCCCCCTTGTTCGTCCTCCTGGGCCTCCCTCGTCGCCACCGCTGGATTCGCCTCGAAATCCTGGTCAGAACGCACCCGGGGAGAGTTCCGGGGAGTAGCGGTACCGGTACCTTTTGGTCTCCCCATCTACGACGAGCGCGCGCTCAGACCAGGAGGGGCCCTCGGACTCCCCCTAGGGCTGATAATAGGCGAGAGCGGTTCAGGATAAGGCATGTTGTCTCCGTGTTTCTTACCCAGGGCTTGCAGGACGTTCTGATATGATATGTGGGGTGTAGGTTGGCAGGATGCTCAGCCAACTCGCGCAGTTAAGTTTACCACAATGGACCCCCATTCCTCTGCCAACACTCCAGGCGGTGGTGATGGTGGTGGTCTTATCAATTTATCTACTTCTCGTCCTCGTTCAAGTCTAGTTCTACTGTGCTTCTGTTTTCTCATTCGATCTCTCAGGGTCTCTCATTTTGCACCGAGCGCGCAGGAGCTGGCTTGGGCGATCTGAGAGCTGGAGGCATGCTTCAGAAGAGGACGACCTCACTGCTCCACCCGGACCTGGTGCACGCCCTCGTCTTCCCCCACCTACCAATATTCCTCATGTAGCTACGCATCAGCATCGGGCATCGTAACGACAAACGTGGTGTCCCGGTAGCTGCACTGTTTATAGCGATCGGTTCATGGCGCACGCGGACCATCCGCTGTCAAAAGGTGTTCCCGCTGCAGTTCCACGCTGAGAGGACCACCGGAGACCGCATGCCGCATGTTTCTTCGGTCCTCTGGAGCTGCACGCCGTCTTTTGCTCTCCCTCCCCCTCTCTCTACCAGAGGAAGCCAAGGAGGAGGAGGAGGAGGAGGAGGAAGGAGGAGGAGGAGGAGGAGGAGGAGGAGGAGGAGGAGGAGGTAGGAGGTGAGGAGGAGGAGGAGGAGGAGGAGGAGGAGGGAGGAGGAGGAGGAGGAGGAGGGGAGGAGGCAGGGAGGAGGAGGAGGAGGAGGAGGAGGAGGAGGAGGAGGAAGGTAGGGGGGGCAGGAGGAGGAGGAAGGCCAAGGTAGGAGAAGGGAGGAGGAGGAGAGGAGGAGGGGGAGGACGATGGCAGGGAGGACGACGGGGCCGAGGGGGAGGACGACGAAAGAGGGCGGGAAGCCGCAAGAGCAGGGAGAGTAGGACGACGAGGTCGAGCACGACGACACGGTGAGCAAGACGTGGCGGAGAAGTACAGGGAGGAGGAGGAGGAGGAGGAGGAGGAGGAGGAGGAGGAGGAGGAGGAGGAGGAGGAGGAGGAGGAGGAGGAGGAGGAGGAGGAGGAGGAGGAGGAGGTGGAGGAGGAGGAGGAGGAGGAGGAGAGGAGGGAGGAGGAGGAGGAGGAGGGGAGGAGGAGAGGAGGAGAGGTGAGGAAGGAGGAGGAGGAGGAGAGGAGGAGGAGGAGGAGGAGGAGGAGGAGGAGGAGGAGGAGGAGTGGCAGCACAGCAGCAGGATTAAGTCGGGCCTGTCTCTCGACAGGGGGAATCTTCAGAAATAGTCAGAAAATCGTCTGGGGACGATTTTTGGACCATGTTCGAGCACTTTTGGTGCATGTTTGGGGTATTTTTATTTTTCGACCCAAATCCCCCTGTAGGGGGATATGCCCGACCTAAGCGGGGGGGAATATGGGAGCGTAGCTGATACAACAGGAGGAGGAGGAGGAAGAAGAGAGGGGCGAGTAAGACGGGGAGAGCAAGGAGGAGGACCAGGAGGACTTGAAGTATATGGAGGATGGGGGGGAAGAGGAGGAGGAGGAGGCGGAGGAGGAGGAGGAGCAGGAGGACGAGGAGGAGAAATTCGCAAGGGGACGTGGAGGATGAGGCGGGAGGATCAGGATGAGGGAGGAGGAGCGGAGGGACTGGGACAAGGAGGAGCAGCAAGAGCAGGACGGTTGCGACCAGCAGGACAAGGAGGCCAGGGAGGACGAGGAAGGGGAGGACGTGGACGTGGAGGAGGACGCGGAGCAGGAGGAGGAGGAGGAGGACGACGACGGAGGAGAGGATGAGGGCGAGGATGCCGAGGGAGGAGGAGAGGCAACGAAGGCGTGTCACACATAAACACACACACACACACACATGCACACACACACACAGGCGGGGAGGCCCGCGGGCGCGCTGGCGCGCGGGGGGACCAGAGGCCTGGCGTGCGTCGGGCGCCCCCTCGAGTGCGGGCGACCCCGGAGAGGGACCCGCCCGTGGCTTGAGCCAGCGGCTACCGACACGCGGCGGTTTGGCCAGCTCCCTCCACTCGCCAGGGCGGTGCACCACACACTCACACCACGCCTCACCGCCCAGGGAAGGTGATGACGGCAGGCACGCTGTCGCGGAGAGAGCCGCACGGGCAAGTACCATTTTCGCCTGCACGGCAGCCCAGAGGGGAGCCCCTGCTCATCCCGGAGGAATATTTGAACCTTTGTCGAGCGGTGTCGCAACCAATCGATCGGGGGTGGACAGACATCCTACCCTGACAAGTCGATTAAGGAATTGGCCGTATTCGGCTCGCGAGAGGGCGTCGCGGCCGTCATTTTTGCGGGTCCAGGTCCGTCGGCTTTGGTCCCAGACCGTTTTCACTAAGGGGAGGTCTACTAAAGGGAGGTTTGTCCACCGCCGAATCGATGGGGTATCGCTTTCAGGGCAGACCACCAAATCAGACAGAGCGGAAGAATCAAGGCGAACAGCGTCAACAGCGCGGCGGTTCCCTCGCACGCGCGGGCAATTAAGCAACTGAGTTTCCCACGGCTTCAAGTCACGCGCGTGCACGTTAAATACGAGTTTTGACGACGAGACGCATCGGCATGTGAACGCGCCTTTGGCACGTCCCAGGCGCATCTTCACCACATGAGGTCCAAGCACGGCGCACGGAACCCGATGCGATTGTTCGCGCGTGCCGACGTGACGTGCCCGTCATGTCGCACAGCGCGTTCCACGAGACTTCGGTTGATCACACATTGGTCGGGAACCGGCGCAGGACCGACTTGGCGCAGATTGACGCAGGAAGGAATTGACGCGTTGGACTCATTAGATTCGGCGTCGTGACAGGCGGTTCGCGCATACTCTTAGGCTGAAGCAGCCAAACAGCAAAGCCCCAGCTGTCAGACCTGATGGCACGAGAGCCGGACGGGTTGTCATTTCGCTGTTGGCCTTTGATTTGCGTCGCTTGCAGCATGCCGCCAGCCCAACAAGAGGGACGCATCCGCGAGCCCGCGCTGTGGCGCACACACCGCGCCGGCTCACCTCGGTGCCGCGCTCTTCCCCTGCAGGTTGGAGTGCCGCTCCCCCACACGGTCGACCTCTCCTGCGTCCTCTCTGGGCCCGCAGGTGCCGAAGGTGGCACCAGGGTCGAACCAGAGGTCGGATTTAGCCAGGACCCCAGGCATGGGGACCCGGTTAGCGGTCGGGCCTGGAGCCCCGAAATTGGCCAGAATCACTAAACCAGGTCTGCCGTAGCTGGTGTTTCTCGGGTGACGGCAGTTCCGGTTAGTGGAACGGAGTGGGGGGGGGGGGGGGCGTCCCCCAGTACACATCACTAAGCCAGGTCACACTAAACCCAGTTCTGCCAACGCCCGAAGAAGAAATGGCATGAGCACCTCGACTTCTCCCGACTTGGCTGCCGATGTCCGCCGATGCGTCTCGTTCCGATGGCCGATCCGATTCATCGATGTTCCCCTGCGGGCCAGGGAAACTCGACCCCCCTTGACTCGGAGGAGGAGATGGCACAATCAACTTTTCGAAGGTCCGCGCGGATTTCTTGGATCGGTGCAAGGCCCCCCCGACGGCGCCTCTAGCGCCGCCCTTGGCGCAAGCGCTATGCGCTGTCCTCCTCGTCCTCCCCAGTATGCTCTAGTGATGGTAGGTTCCCCGTTTCCTCTCCCTCATCATCTCCTCCTCCTCCTCCTCCTCCTCCTCCTCCTCCTCCTCCTCCTTCGTTGTCACCCGAGCGCTTTGCGCGGTCCGCTTCCTCGTAGCCCCCCCCTATCCCCTAGTTTTTGCAGGCGCCCGCCCCCTCATCGCCGAGGGGGGGGGGCCCGACGCCGGGGTCTCGAAACATGATGTCGATGCCGAGCTCGTTTCCTCTACGCATGGGGCGAGCGTCGGGGCGCCAGCCGATGCCTTTGGCGTCTCCTCCGCTGCGACCGCCTGCCGGTGGGCGGGCTGCCCGCGGTGCCGAGGCGAGGTCGTGGGCCGCAGGCCGCCGGCCTGCCTGCGGCGTGCCCGCCGCCGCTCGTTGCCGCCCCGCGCCGCTCGTGCCCTGTGCGGGCGGGGCGCCTCCGGGCTCTCCTCCGACGGCGCGCCCTCTCCGTTCGGCTTACAGTCGCAGCAGCAGCAGAAGCAGCAGCAGCAGCAGCAGCAGCAGCATCATCATCATCATCATCATCATCATTATCACCACCATCAGCAGCAGCAGCATCATCAGCATCAGCATCATCATCAGCAGCATCATCATCAGCAGCATCAGCATGAGCATCAGCATCATCATCATCATCATCATCATCATCATCATCATCATCATCATCATCATCATCATCATCATCACCAGCATCATCATCATCATCATCATCATCATCATCATCACCATCATCCTTGCATCCTTGCCTCCTCGGTCCATCCTCGGCCACTTCCGTTGGCCGCGCCCCGGTCGGGAAGCTTCGAAATGGGTTCCCAAGGCCCTTGCATCCTCATCGCGCATCCTCACTACACGGGTTGACTGTAACAACAGAAGCATCAACGCTCGGAGGTCCGCGCGAATTTCTGGGATCGGCGCCGGCGCCCCCCCCCCCCGGGCGATCGGAGCGCGGCAGCCAGGGGCGGCGCCGGAGGCGCTGCCAGGAGGGCCCAGCGCCGTTGCGAGACATCCACGCGGGCCTCCGAAAGTGTATGTTCATGCAGCCACTGCTCCTCTGCCATGTCGGCATGTCGCCAGGTGAATGGCATCATGCCGCGGGCTCACGATCCTAATAGATTTCGCACGCAGACTGTTCTTCGAGCAGTGCACTTGCCGGTGAGCTGGGCTATCTTTGTGTCTTGCCCTTTTCGCGGGGCCTCTGTTGAGCCAGGACTTTTCCTTGTTCTTGTTATCAGTACTTATATTATGATTATTTGTTAGTGTTAGTATTATGCTTCTTGTTTTTATTCTTCGTTTTTTATGATCACTATCTTTATTCGTATGGCTCCTCTGTGGCAGGCTCGCGCTCTCGGTGCCCCAGCTTCCCAGGCTCGGGCTCCCCGCGGCGCCGCCGGCCGGCCGCGCGGCCCCGGGCCAGGAGCGCCGCGAGAGCCGCCCCCCTCGGCGCGCCCGCGGGCCCCCCGCGCCGCGAGACATGGCGCAGTTCCTGGCGGCGAACGCCACCGGCGGGGGGGGGTCGGTGGCCACGGGCCTCCTCCTCCTCGTCCTCGTCCTCCTCCTCCTCCTCCTCCTCCTCCTCGTCCTCCTCCTCCTCCTCCTCCTCGTCTTCCTCCTCCTCCTCGTTCTCCTCCTCCTCGAAGAAAAAGAAGAAGAAGGAGAAGAAGAAGAAGAGCAAACGCCTCACCATACACGTAAGCCTGCGGCGTTCCGCGCGGAGAGGGGGCCGGTGGCCACGTCGGGGCTCAAGAGACGGGGGTCAAAGCAAACAGGGGTCAGCCAGGGCGCCGGGTCGTGCAGGATCCTGCGAAGACCCCCTCTGGCTGACCCCGGGTTAGCGAGCCGCTCGTGGCCGCGAGGCGGCCGCGCATATTGGCTGGCCCGGGTTTACGAAGCCCTGCGCTGCAGTTTTTTGTCTTGCATTTCAGTGGTTTAGTTTCCTGCTGACCTGGGTCTGGCGGCGAACGCCACCGGCGGGGGGGGGGATCGGTCAAGCAGTGGCGAAGCGTCCTGGCATGCCTATAGTCCTACCAAACAGTGTCCTAAGAACCTTTTGTGGTTCCCACGACATGTTCTCAGAACATTTCTGGCTGGGACTGTCATGTTTCATCACATCGGGTTTACGTTCCAAGAACATTGCTTTTGTTCTTGAAGCATTTTTGGGTTCTACGAACGTTTCGTGGTAGGACTATAGAAATGCCGGGACGGTCGGTCCCTGCTCAAGTCGGTGGCCACGGGTCGAAGAAGAACAAACGCCACACCATGCACGTAGGTTTTGGGCGTTCCGCGCGGAGGAGGGGCCGGTGGCCACGGGTCGAAAAAGAGAGAGGCGCCATAAGAAGAAATGTTTGGCGATCCGCGCGGGGTTCTGGGAGCCGCGCTGGGCCCCCCCAGCGGCGCCTCCGGCGCCGCCCCTGGCGCGCTCGGGGTCCAGGCCAGATCCAAAGAAACTCGCGCGGAGCGCCAAAAGTTTATGTTTGTGGCGTTTTTTCTTCTTCTAACGGGGCTCCGCGTGCTCGATCGGAGTCGATGCCGTCCGAGTCTGTTTCGACTCGGCTTCGGGTTCTGATTTCGATGTCGATTTCTCAGTGGAGGTTTGTTATTGTAGGCTTCCCGGATGGGGTCAGAGTAGACGTGGTCGGAGGATCGCGCCGCATCGCCGATGCAACATCGGAGGCCTCTAGTTACTGGCCTGCCGATGTCCGCCGATTCGACTTCTCCCGACCTGGCTGCTGCTTTTCGCCGATCCGTTCCATTCCGATCGCCGATCCGACTTATCGATTCGAATCTGGGCTCTCTTGCGGACAGGGAAAGCTCGCTCCGCCCCCCCTTCTTCGAAGGAAGAAAGACTTTCTTCCTTCGAAGGAAGAAAGACATCCGCGCGACCTCAACTCTAAGTTGAGGTCGCGCGGATGTCTTGGATCTACGCCACGGCCCCTTGGCGGCGCCCTTTTGCGCCTATGGCGCGCTCCGCGCGCCAGGGAGGTGACCAGCGCCGGGCTCAAGACGCCCGCGCTGATCTCCAGCAGTTTATGTTTATGCCGTCTGTTCTTCAGGAGGAGGAGGAGGAGGAGGAGGAAAAGGAAGATGAGGAGGAGGAGGAGGAGTTTAGGACAGCCCCAAGGGGAAGAGACTCGCGAGTCTAAAATTGAGAGGTCAGTGGCACCCCTCCGAGAGGGATTGTTGCCCTGGAGGACAGAGCTCCCCGCGCACTGACCGGGGCCCGCGACGGGGTGCCACGACCTGCTATTGCTCTGCCCTGAGCGCCTCCTTGGCCCGCACTCGCTCCGCGAGGGCAGCCAATCGCCTCTCATAATCGGGGGCAGCAGGAGCGCCAGACAGGGCAGACGGGACAGACGCACGAGCAAGAGTTTTACACCGCGGCTTGGGTAGCACAGGCAACGCTGAGGAGGAGGAGGAAGAAAAGGAAGGGGAGGAGGAGGAGGAAGAGGAGGAGGAGGAGGAGGAGGAGGAGGAGGAGGACGAGGAGGAGGAGGAGGAGGAGGAGGAGGAGGAGGAGGAGAGGAGGGGGGGGGCGTCTCAGAAGGCGCAGAAGGCCTTTGACATTCTGGGAAGCCTTCTGAGCCTTCTCCGAAGCCCAGAGCCACGCCGCCTCTGAGAGGGCCTACGTACCCCCTCTCGCATCCCCCCTCGGCGTGCCTTCGAGAATCGGCAGCGCAGCGTTCCCCCCTGCTGCCTTCCTTTTTCCTCGCCATGAGCTAGGCGGGTCCGAAGAGAAAGAGCGTGTTTCTTTATTGCTTAGCGCTACGACGGGCGTCATGGATCCCGCCGCCGCCCCCCTATGACGTAACGTTCCCCCTCCCAGTGCGCTCAGGGCACTGCCGCCGTGCGCATGGGGATCCGCATCCGCATAGGAATCCGCATAGGAGTCTGGTCCGCAGTCGTTGTCGTCGTCGTCGCTCGTCGCTCATCGTCGTCGTGCGCGCGGACGCGGATGGAGCCTGGTTCTTTTCTTCCGGGCCGATGACGGCAATCATTTGAGGGCGGATGGATGGGGCCGATGACGTCATGTTTCGCGCCGGCGGCGTCCGGGAATGCCTAGGAATGACCGAGGACGGGTAGCAGCAGTATGTAGGTGGCGATCTGCACCACAGCGCCTGTGTACACCACAGTGCCTGCGTGCACCACAGCGCCTGTGTGCACCACAGCGCCTCCTGTACACTGGAGCCACAGACATTGCCTTGCAATGTCTGTGGCTCAAGTGGACAGCGCACTGCTGTATCATTGGATGATGACGTTTTCGCTGTTGTCACGCGGCGCAGACTGGGCCAACATACGCGCAGCACTGCTTGAGCCCAACACTGCCTGAGCATCACCGTAACTGCGAGCAGCGGGACGCCTGTGGACACTTCGTCGCATGTGAACACCAGCGCTTATGGGCAGCAGGAAGGCGCAGACGGCAACAGGATCAATGAGCACCCCATGCATCCCCCCGCCTCCCTCCCACCTCCTCTCTCCAACGATCCGCCCCCAGACACCACTTCCAACCTTGCATCCTTCATCCTTTCACTCGTCCTCCCTCCATCCATCTTTCCATCATTGCTGATCCCTCGCGTCCCCGACCTTCATCCATCCAACACGCGATCCTGCTAGCCATCCAACCCTCATCACTCCCTCCCTCCTGCGCTCTTCCTCTATCCCTCCAGTCATCAGGTCGTTCCTCGTGGCTCATCCCGCCTTTTGTCCGTAATCCTTTATTTGTCATTGTTTCATCTGTCATGCTCGGGATATCTGTCCTCGTTTCATCCGTCCATCCCTCATCCAGCCATTCCTGCTGCATCGTCCTTGCTCCCTCATCTCCCTGTCCTCAATCCCTTTCTCCTGCCTTTTTCACTACCCCCGCCCGTTTGTCTTTCTTCATTCCCCCCACGGTCTTCCATCCCTCGCCATCAATCCCTGTACCCATCTATCTCTCCGCACACATCCCTCCTTCATCCATCCGTCCGCCCTTCCATCCCCCCATTCGTCCGTGCATTACCGCTCTTCGTTCAGATCGTTCTCCTCATTCTCATTTTCGTCCGCCTGCGCCTCTTCCCCTTCCTCCGCCATGTCCTCCCCCTCCTGCGACGCCTCCTTTTCTCTTGGAAGATCTGCGGCGACATATGCGGTTGAGTCTTGGGTTGCATGCGCCGCATGTTGCGACACTTCAATGGTCAATGCAAATCGCTCGGGGATTCATGTAATCATCACTGCTTGAACCCAACAGCGCTTGAGCACCATGGTGACTGTGAGCACCCAGGCGCCTGAACACCAGTTCTGATAACCAGCACAACCACGCAGAGCACCTCGTGATCAGCTTACATGCACGCCCCAGGATGCGCCCAGACAGGCCCTATCATGACAGCAGAATGCCCCCCATCGCACTCACACCGCGGCCCGGTCTGGAAAGGGGGCGGCGAGGGCGCAGCCCTCCACATCATTTCGCCCAAGTGGTTGGCACGATCGACCAGCGCCGCCCCGCACGAGGCGACAAGATGTATAACAGTGCGCGCCAATGCAGCGAGCATGTACCAGTCCTCGAAGCAGGACGTGCGAGGACAATGCATTGTTCAAATATATCCTGTCTTCCTTTGCTCGCACCGGGCGCATGAATTTTGAGAATACGTCGCGCTCGGAAAAAAACGTTCATGCTGGTTGCTTCGAACTGTATCCCCACCAAGTTTATGTCGAACTTGTGTGCTAACAAGTTGCAGTCAGAAGCTCGAGGACGTGCCACGCGAAACGCTCATTGTCTACTGCCTTGTGGTTTCGAACCAGGCGCACACGAATGTTCAGAGGACGCCCCATGCAATTCGTTTGATTACAAGTCAGAGCCCCGCACGAAACCCTAGCCTTTCTAGTGCTCGAACAGAGATCGAATGTTGTTCGAATCGTCTGTTGTCGAGAAAGTCCCGCGCGACACGCCCACTTGTATTGTTTGGGGCCGAGTTCGGACCTGGCTCGAACCTGTTTTCCGAGAATGTCCCGCACGACTGCCCATTTTTCTATTGCTTGGAGCCGACTTCGAGCCTGGTTCGAACCTGCCTGTCAAGGAAGTCCCGCACGAGACGTCCACTTCTCTATGGTTTGGGGTCGACTTCCGAGCCTGGTTCGAACCTTTTTAAGGGAGTGTTCACGCGGTTCGCCGCTTTCGAACCGCCATTCTGTTCAGGCTCACAAGAGTCTGATTTGAGGTACAGGCTCGAGGTTGCGTGCCCCCCGCTGGCACAGCGCCACTCCCGTCGGATTGTGCCAGGGTCACCTCGGGTCCATTCCCGCGCGCCTAACGGGGCACCTCCGATCCGTTGCGCCATCCTTTCAAAATTAGGCTTTCTAGTTGATCCACGGCACTGTTTCGCTCTCTCTCTCTCTCTATCTCTCTCTCTCTCTCTCTCTTTTCTCTCTTTCCCTCCTTCTGTTTTTATATTTTTATATATATATATATATATATATAGATCTGCATGTACAAGTATACATGTAGGTATACATGTATGTATGCATGCATGTCTGTCTGTCTGTATGTATGTATGTGTGTGTGGATATATGTATGTGTGTATGTATGTGATTATGTATGTATGTATGTATGTATGGATGGATGGATGGATGGATGGATGTATGTTTGTATGTATGTATGTATGTATGCATGCATGCATGCATGCATGCATGTATGTATGTATGTATGTATGTATGTAGCGCATGCATGCTTAGTTGTCTGTATGTATGTCTGTATACATGTATGTATGTATGTGTGTATGGATGTATGGATTGATGTATGTACTTGTGTGTATGCCTGTATGTAGGTATGCATGTGTGTATGTGTATGGGTATGTGTATGTGTATGTGTATGTGTGAATGTATGTATGTATGTATGTATGCATGCATGCATGCATGCATGTGTGTAGGTATGTATGTATGCATGTAGTTTGTGTGTATGTATGCATGCATGTATGTATGTAGACGTGCATGCATGTGTGTATGTATGCACGTATGCGTGTAGGTATGTATGTGTATAGTTGTATGTATGTATGTATGTATGTAGGTAGGTAGGTAGGTAGGTAAGTATGTATGTATGTATGTATGTACGTACGTATGTATGTGTGTTTGTTTGCTTGTTTGTATGTATGTGTGTATGTGTGTATGTCCGCATGTCTGTCTGTCTGTGTGTCTGTCTGTCTGTCTGTCTGTCTGGATGTACGTATGTACGTATATGTGTATGTATGTACGTATGTATGTATGTGTGTGTATGTATGTACGTATGTAGGTAGGTCGGTAGGTAGGTAGGTAGGTAGGTAGGTAGGTAGGTAGGTAGGTAGGTAGGTATGATCGTGTACAGGTAAAATGTACGTGCGCGTATATGCACACATATACTTGCAGTGGCCGTCGGCCCATCCCGCCACCGTGCTTGGTTTGCGGGTTAGAGGCCCCTTGGATGGTCGTTTGGATATCGTGGGAGGCCTCTCGGGGTCCTCTTGGAGACAGTTTGAGGCGTCTTAGGGGCCGTTTGCGGGCTTGGACCATTTTTGTGGGCCTCTTCGGGCGTGGGGCTTCTAGGGGTCCTTGGGCTCTCTTGGGGGCCTCTTGGGGCCTCTGGGGGGGGGGGCTCTTGGGGGGCCTCGGGGCGGAAGGCTCGAAGTGTCGGTTCGGGTTCCCCCTCTTCGGCCCCTTTTTGGGGCCGTCTTAGGGCCTTATTGGGCGATCTTGGGCGCTATTTGGGCAGTTTTGGGGCCCTCTTGGTCCGTCTTGGGGGCATCTTATGCCGTTTTGGTGCGGTCTTGGGGGCTTCTGGGGCCATCTTAGAGCGTCGAAAGCTTGAAAACACGAGAACGCGACTTTTGCCGTTTGGGAGCCCCCTTGGGTGGCATCTTGGAGCGCTCTTGGGGTTTCTATGAGGCCCCTTGGGACGTTTGGGGGCCATCCTGGGCGTCTTGGAGCGCTCTTGGGCTGTCTTGGAGGTCTCTTGGGCGCTTCTTGGGCCCCTCGGGGCCCGTCCTGGGGTCCCATTGACCTTTGGAACAGTCACGCGAGGCAGCCCAGAAGCGCGCGGGAGCGCCCAAGGAATTTGAGAAGTTGGGGCCCCAGCCCCTAGAATATCACAAGTGGCACGCGTGCCATGGCTCTTGCACAACAAGGAAGGGGGAGGAGGAGGAGGTGGAGGAGAAGGGGGGAAGAGGGGGCAAGACATCGCCCCTCGATGCCCAGCAACGGGGCCCAAATCCCAGGTGGGGAGGGGGGGGGGAAGGTAAAGTGCTTGGGGCGGAGGGGGCACGGGGCGGAGGTCTCACTGGGGCGTTGGGAGCACAAAGAGGAGGGGGGGGGAGGGGGGCACTGGGCGGGGCTTGGGGCAGAGGGCCACGGGGCGGGGGTCCAACTGGGGCGCTGGGGACGGGGAGGAAGGGAGGGGTGGTGGCCGCGCGTCGCGACGCGGAATAACAGTGTCGGGGCGGAGGGGGGCACGGGGCGGAGCCCCCACTGAGGGCGCTGGGGGCGCGGGGAGGGATGAGGGGCAGGTGGTGTGCGTCGCGACGCGGAGTAAAGCGTTTGTGAAGGAGGGGGCAGTGGGCGGGGCTCCCGCTGGGGCGCTGGGGACGCGGGGGGGCTCGGGGCAGAGAGCCACGGCGCGGGGGTCCCACTCTGGCGCTGGGGACGCGGGGGGAGGGGAAGGGGTGCGACGCGGAATAAAGTGGTCGGAGCTCTAGACACCCTGCGCAAGAGAATAATCCCCCAGTCCTGAGTACAGAGAACAGAGAACACATGAAAACCTGGGGGGAATTCCACGTAGTGTCTATACATGTGTATATTTATATATGTATACACCTACCTACCACACACCACCCACCCACCACCCACCCACACTCCACCACTTACATACATTACATTACATTTAATGCATGCATGCATGCATGCAGGCAGGCAGGCAGGCAGGCAGGCAGGCAGGCAGGCATACATACATACATACATGCATCGACATATCTACATACATATATATATATATATATATATATATATATACAATAGAACCGTGCACCCGACCCCTGGAGCCGCAGGGAGCGCGGGGAGGCGTCGTCAGCGTGGACGCGCTCCCCGGCGCCTTCACGCCGCTGCAGGCCCCGGCTTTTCCGCGGGGCGCCCCCCCCCCGGCGCGGGGGTATGTGTCCGGAGCCACACCGCCCGGGGCATCGCTCGTCGGGGGCCTCGGCGGGCGGCGGATCGATCGTCGGGGGATACATCGTCGGGGGATCCATCGTCGGGGGCCCGTCGTCTCGAGTCGGGCGTGTCCCTCTACGGGGGGAATATTAAAACATGGGAAAACATAGTCTGGAAACAATTTTTTTAACCACTCCTTTTTTTTCCCCCCAACCATCCTGTGGTGTTGGGTCCTCGTTTTGAAGAGACAGCGCCCCGCGTCTCACTCCGCCTCCTCTCCTCCCTCCTCCCTCCTCTCCCTCCTCCTTCCCCCTCCTTCTCGAGTCGGGCGTGTCCCTCTACAGGAGGAGTATGCAAAAATGGTAAAGCATCGTCCGGGGACGATGTTTTGACCACTTCGGAGCCTTTTTTGATGACTCGTTTTCCATTTTTCGTCCAAAAATGGGAAAACATAATCTGGGACGATTTTTTGACCACTTCGGAGTCTTTTTGTTCTTGATTCGTTTTCCATTTCTCGTCCAAATTCTGTCTGTAGGTAGACATGCCGACCTCAATACAGTCGGGCCTCCCCGGGCCAAAATGTCCACCGCCTGCTAGCCCAGAGATCCGACGCTCCAGAAAATTTGGAGCGGGCGGGTTTGGGCAGATGTCGGCCTCTGGGGGCCCTCGCGGGGCCTCGGGAGCGTCAAGAAACGACTCAGGACGAAAAACCGGACCTGGAGAAGTGGTCCGGACCTCTGGGGCCCACGCATCGAAAAAATTGGAGCAGCTGGATGTCTGGGAGGGTACCAGGACGTCGGTTCCACAGGAGGTGGCTGTGGATAAGTCCCCGCCTCGCAGCCTCTCTCCCCTCCCGGCTCGGGGGCCCCCGCGCGGTGTGGTGACCGCACCGCGTGGTGACTGCCTCGTGTGGTGAGTCGGTGGGTATGCGGGGTGCTTTGAGGCCCTGGCGGCGCGGTTTTTCGTTCTGGGCGTGTTCGCCCGGTGTTGGACCCCCGGGCCCTCAGATCGGTCAGCTCTAAAAAAATGACGCAGGATAGACTGGGCTCTGGGGCTCTGGATCCGATTGTCGCGATGCCGCAGTGTATCCGCAACGTTGGGCTTCAGAGCGACCGCACGTTTCTGGGGCGTGCTTCCTTCTCCGCGGACGTCTCGGGCGACGGGGACCTCCAGTCGAAACTCCACGCGGATCTCTTGGGTCGGCGTTGGGCCCCCCCCCTTGGCGGCGCCGCCTCTGGCGCGCTCCGCGCGCCAGGGGCAGGGGGGGTCCAGCGCACGTCCCCAGAAGCCCGCGCGCAGCGTCAAAAGCCTGTGCTCATGCCGCTTCTTTCTCGTCCTCGAGTCTCGGGCGACGGGGGGCCTCCGGGGTCCCAAGACGGCGCCGCGGCGGACCGTGCGGCGAGGTCTTTCGGGGTCCCGAGGTCGCCGCACGGTCTCTCACCGCACCGTTTTGGGGGACCCCCTCTGAGCTTCCCCCCCCCCCCCGCGGCCTGCCCCGCCCTCCTGCCGAGGCCGTCCAAGAGGGGAACGCAATAGGACCGACGACTCACAAGAGTGACTGTACTTGTTGGAATCCCCGGGTTTATCGGATGTGACGGTTCTGAGCATGTTCTTTGGGTGGAGGGCAAAGGGTGAAATCCAAAATGCCGTCTCAATTGGTTTTCGAGGCTTGAATCTCCAAAGGGTGAATCACAAGACGGATTGAGTTTCGAGGTGCAAGAGCCCATAAGGATTTCACCCTGAGCCCTCCACTCTAAAATGCTCAGCGGTTGAGCTTGACCAAGCGAAAGAAGAGGTCGATCATATCCCCTACAAGTGGCTCCCTGGGTGGCGCCCGTCTTCGCTCTTGGGTCATGTCCGTCGTCTTCGGGCATGGGATCTTGGGCTTTGCCCAACGATATGGCTTGCTTCCTGCTCACTCCAGGGCAAGCTCTATGCATTCATTCGGCCTCATCATCCCTCCGAGTATGCTCTTGACAACCCCAGAAGGTCTTTAGTTTTGATCCCCCCTTTTCACTCGGCGGTGAACGGCACTAGTCCTAAAACCTCTTCCTCCTCATCCCCCGTTTACCCCTCCTCCTCATCATCATCATCCCCAGCCTGAGGAACGACTCGAGGAGGCATAAATATTGTTATTAGCCTTACCATTGTTGGAATGAATATGCATATTGCTCTTACAAGTGCTACTGCTCTTACGGGGGAGGAGCAGGGAGAGGGGAAGAACGGTAGTGACGACGACGACGAATCTTACTACAACCTACTACTACTACTACTACTACTATTACTACTACTACTACTACTACTACTACTACTACTACCAGTACTACTACTACTACTACTACTACTACTACGACTACTACTACTACTACTACTACTACTACTACTACTACTACTACTACTACTACTACTACTACTACTACTACTACTACTACTACTACTACTACTACTACTACTAACAACTACTACTATACTACTACTACTACTACTACTACTACTACTACTACTACTAATACTACTACTACTACTACTACGACTACCACTACGACTACGACTACGACTACTACTACGACTACTACTACTGCTAACT
>CAUYUJ010012825.1:87542-105251 GCA_963575745.1 Prorocentrum cordatum
CTTGGTCCCAAGGGGGCGCGCGATGGTGTGAGTAGACAGGATTCGCCGCCGTGTCTTCAGCACGCTGTGCAGTGTCCCGAGGCTCATGCAGCCCTGAGAGGCAGGGGGGGCGTAAGGATCGCAAGGGCCCCGTCCCTTGGTTTCCCAGGCGCTCTTCCGCGCCCTTGCGCGGGCCTGGGGTGCGTCGCGTGGGCTTTGGGGCGCCGCGAAGATGGGTCGAGAGGGGGATGGTGGGAAGAGGGCGGGGCCGAAGGCAATCACGAACTTCGATTGGCAGTTGGACAAGAACCCCACAGAGGCCATCCTGGTTCGGGGAGGAAGCATGGAGCAGGGCAGGGCGAGCGGAATGGGCACCGGCTGGACGGCTGCGCCTTGCGTCGATGAGGAGGGCGATGAGGCGGAGGAGGTGTAGAACGCCACGGGGAAACCTGAGGTCGGTCTAACGTAAACAAGGAGGAGGAGTGCGAGAGAAGGAGGAGCAGGAGGCGGAGGAGGAGGAGGAGGAGGAGGAACGGGAAGGACTAGCGGGAGGACGGGAGGGGGTGCAGGACGAGCAGGGCGAGGAGCAGGGCGAGGAGGGAGGGCGCAGGGGCAGGCGGGAGGGAGCGGGAGGGAGGGGAGAGGAGGGCGGCGACGAGGGGCGGGGGGGAGGACGGAGGGGCGGCATCGAGGGGAGGCGAGCGGAAGGCCGACCAGGGCGGCGCCTGCAGCTTGGGGATGACTCTGAAGCCACTCTGGTTGGAGGAGGAGGAGGAGGAGGAGGAGGAGGAGGAGGAGGAGAGGAGGAAGGAGGAGGAGGAGGAGGAGGAGGAGGAGGAGGAGGAGGAGGAGGAGGAGGAGGAGGAGGAGGAGGAGGAGGAGGAGGAGGAGGAGGAGGAGGGAGGAGGAGGAGGAGGAGGAGGAGGAGGAGAGGAGGAGGAGGAGGAGAGGAGGAGGAGGAGGAGGAGGGAGGAGGAGGAGGAGGAGGAGGAGGAGGAGGAGGAGGGGGAGGGGGAGAGGGGAGGAGGAGAGGAGGAGGAGGAGGAGGAGGAGGAGGAGGATGAGGGCTGGGCGAAACGGCACGACACAGTGGAGACCCATGCCAAGAAACACCTTGCTTGCTTCCAGGGTGCCCTGGTTTTTTGGGGTTTCGAGTGGTTTTGCTGTGGATAGCGCGACGTTCCAACACCAAAGATCAATGGGCGTCCTGGTGTCTCATGGTTGGGTTTCGTGTGGTAGGTTTCTTGTGGTCGGGCTTCCACTGAAGGGAAAGGGGGCCACGCAATCTGCTGCATGCAGCTGGTTTCGGCCCCGCCGCCGAGCCCATTCCTTGATACATGGGCGCTTCCCGGCGCCAGGAGGCGCCAGGAAAGCCAGCTGCGTGAGATGGTTATCGACCCTACCCTTTGCTATCCTACCCTTTTGTTCCCCCCCAATCAGGACCCCGAAGTCTTGTGTCGCTGTCTCGCGGACCTCCTCTTGATGACCGAATCCGCTCTCGCTTCGTCTCTCGCTTCCTTCTGCCGCCCTGGTGATGCCCTCCCCCGCGGATCCCGTCCCCGCGGCCGAGTTCATCCTCGAAGGACGGCCCGGGCTTGCCCGGGGAATCTCACAGGGGTGGCTCGCGGAAGGGCAGCGGAGGACCGGCTGGCAGGAGGGTTTGCAATCCCGATTCCTCTGCTGGCGCCGCCCTGCGCAGGACAGTGTCACACGACTTTCTGGCCAGGGGTGTGAGTCATCCCTGCCCCGCGCCCTCAGCTCACTAGAGATTGACAGCGTCGCTGATGCGATGCTTCCCAGGGTGAACTGGCTGGGCTCCGCTCGATTTTCTCAGGGCGGCAAGGGGCTTTTAGAGAGGCCAGGGGGAGGGGGCCCAAATGGAGCCACAGTGCAAGAAGGCCGTTTGCAGGACGCTTCGGACTTTGAGCCCTTGCGCAGAGGGGCCCTGGAGGCTCTGCTGGGGCTTTCTCGTGACCTTCGGGCCATCGATTGCCTCCGACCCTCCCCCCTTGTACTGAAGGCGGCTAAGACGAACCACCGCCGCCCCTCCGTGTTGGAAACGCCTATGTAGCCAAACGTTGGGCCGAAGTCTTGCCATGGAGGAGGAGGAGGAGGAGGAGGAGGAGGAGGAGGAGGAGGAGGAGGAGGAGGGGAGGAGGAGGAGGTGGAGGAGGAGGGAGGAGGAGGAAGAGGAGGAGGAGTTGGTGGAGGAAGAGGAGGAAGAGGAGGAGGAAGAGGAGGAGGAGGAGGAGGAGGAGGAGGAAGAGGGGGAGGCCTCTTGAGGGCCTCCCGAGGACTTCCTCGGGGCCTCTTGGGAGCCTAAGCGGCCTTTTGGTGGCCCCTGGGGGCCTGTAAGGGGGCAGTCTGGGAGCCCTCTTGAGACGCTTTCGGGCCATCTTTGGGGCCATCTGGTAGCCCTCTTGGGGCCGTGTTGGGGGCCGTCGTTGGGCCCTCGTCGCCCGTCTCGGGGCTGTCTTGGGGGCTTCGTGGGCCGTCTTGACTAGATCTGGGAGGCCTCTGGGCCGTCTTGGGCTGTCGGAAGCCCGAAAGGGCGACAAGTCGATGTGCAAGCGCTAAAGGAACAATCACTGACTTTTGGCCTCCCGGAGCTCTGCTTGGAGCAACCTGGACAGTCTCAGGGGCCTCACAGGCCGTCTTATGCCCGTTTGGCCGCCTTAGGGCTAGATTGGGCTCTCTGGGACCATCCTGGCGTCTTGGAGGCGTCTTTGGGCCGTCTTGGAGGCCATCTTGGGCAAGCTTGGCCATCTTGGAGGCGTTGCTTTTTACATGCTCATGGGGGCCTTTTGGAACGAGTCAAAGATTTATCATCCAGCACGCCGTGCACCGCTCTTGCAAGCGGTCACCCTGTTGGCCTCTTCGGAGGGCCGTCATAGGGGACCTCTTGGGCCCCTCCTGGAGCCCATAGGGGGCCTCTTTGGGCGATATTGGAGACCCACAAGGCCCTCCTGGACGCTCTTCGGACAGGAAAGGTGAGCACACGAACATCGTATTAGACCTTTGTGTGTGCGTGTGTGTGTGTGCGTGTGTGCGTGTGTGTGTGTGTGTGTGTGTGTGTGTGTCTGTGTGCGTGTGTGTGCGTGTGCGTGTGTGTGTGTGTGTGTGTGTGTCTGTGTCTGTGTGTCTGTGTGCCTGTGTGTCTGTGTGTCTGTGTGTCTGTGTGTCTGTGTGTCTGTGTGTCTGTGTGTCTGTGTGTCTGTGTGTCTGTGTGTCTGTGTGTCTGTGTCTGTGTGTCTGTGTGTCTGTGTGTCTGTGTGTCTGTGTTTGTCTGTGTGTCTGTGTGTCTGTGTGTCTGTGTGTCTGTGTGTGCGTGTGTGCGTGTGTGCGTGTGTGCGCGTGTGCGCGTGTGCGCGTGTGCGTGTGCGTGTGCGTGTGCGTATGCGTGTGCGTGTGCGTGTGCGTGTGCGTGTGCGTGTGCGTGCGCGTGCGTGCGTGTGCGTGCGTGCGTGCGTGCGTGCGTGCGTGTGTGTGTGTGTGTGTTTGTTCTATCACGTGGGCCTCCCGGGCCGACCCCCAGGGCAGCCCAAGAGGCCACCGCAAGAGAGCGCCAGGGCGGCCCCTCAGGAAGGCTCAATGCAGAGGTGGGAAGTCTGCCCTTCCACCAGGCTGCCAGGGCCTCGGGAAAAGTCACGCGGGCATCCCCGGGAGCGCCCAGAGGCGCTCAAGAGGTCCCAGGAATCCGGGTCTGGGGTTTGAAGAACATTTTCACAATATTCAGCACATAGAGCCCGAAGGCACCTGATGACATTCTACTAAGTGCCTACGGCACTGTGCCAGATTTGGGCCTTCAATTCATTGCTGAGCCAGCAATCCCCATTTGCTCGATGACCTTGCATCGCAGCAATGCGGCCCCGTGACTCGCAAAAAGCGAGCGGGTGGGATCCAGACACCGCGTGTTGGAAGCACAGGGCTGACGGTGTGATTGCGCGATGCGTTTGCCGTATTCTGGGTTTCTTAATAAGCGCGGGGGGGTCCCCCCCGACGGGGGTCAACCTCGCCTCGTCGCGCCGCGACGGGGGGCGGAGCGCCTTCGGCGCGCGGTGGCTGCCCGCGACGGGGGTCGATGTGGGGCTGTCGGCGGGGGTGACGCCCCCCCGACGATTATTAAGAAACTCGGAGTAAGCTTCGGAGGTGGATGGAGAGAACGGTGAAGATGGACGGGCCAGACACTCGAAGAAGAACGCACATCATGATAAGCATACACTATCGGAGCTCCGCGCGGATTTCTTGGATCGGCGCTGGGACCCTCTGGCAGCGACACTGGCGCCGCCCCTGGCGCCCTCCGCGTTCCAGGGAGGGGGTCTTAGCACCGCTCCAATCAATTCGTGATGAGCTTCGACAGCTTATGCTGCTTCTTGTTATTATTACTTCTCCTCTTGTTTTTCGTCTGAGTGTTTTTCGTCTGAGTCTTCTTCCTTTTCTTATTCGTAGTATTGTTGTTTGCTTATTCTTCTTCAGACACCCTGCCATTGCTACCGCGCCTGCTCCTCCTGTTCATGTGGCCGTCGCTGCGGTGGTCTTGCTGCTGCTGCTGCCCTCCCTGCGGCTCCGCGGCCGCGGCGATGCAGCGCGTCACTGCCACCGCCGTCGCTGCGTCGCGAGTCTTGGCTTTGGCCCGAAGTCCGCGGCGCAGCCGATCTTCGGAGGAGGAGTGGTCCTCTTCAAGCTCTGCAGGGGTTCCCCATTCCACCGCGCGAAGCTCCCGAGACGGGGGCCGCCGTGATCTCCGCTTCGCCTGCAGCCTGTCCTGGGCCTCTCCTCGTCATAGCATCACTGTCGTCCCGGTTGTGCTGCCGCCGATCGCGCCCGGTGCGCTCTCTGCGCGGTGCCCAGGCCCTGTGGTCCGCCTTCGCCATGATCATGGCGACAGAGCTGGGAGGGGGCGGGGTGCAGCAGCCGGCGTGAGGCGGCAGAGGCTGGCGGAAGAGAAGAGGAGAGGAGGGGGGCCGTAAGAGAGTGCGGCGAAAGGTGGCGTTGGGAAGAAGAGGGGAGATGAGCAGAACGAGGAGACAGAGAGAAGGGATGTGAGTCAGACATGGGGGGCGTGCACATATGTAAATGAGGCGCATCTACACATTCCCACTCATCAGAGTGAGGGGGCCGAACGGTCATCTAATGTCCCTGGGTGCGTGGCTGAAGTGAGAATCCGTGGTGAGAATTCTGCTTGTTGCGTTGTTGTTGTCGTTGTTGAATACTCACTTCTAAAACATAATTCTTGTTGATCTCTGGAAACGGTTCCGCGCGCTCTCGCTTCGACGCGGGCTACGATTTCTCTGAAAACGAGGCTCCCGCTCGAGCGTTGGCTTGAGCCTAAATGTGGGCCCTTACAGGCCCAGCTACGACAACAACGGCTTCCGCTCGACACTTCCTTACAATTTACCCCGAGACACCCTGGCCAGAGAGGCCCCCGAACTCAGGAACGGCGTTCTCGCTCGAAACACCCTTTCAATTCAACTAAGTTGGCGGAGGCCCAGCCACGACGACAAGGGCTCCTGCTCGATACTTCCTCACGATTTACCACGAAGGGCATGCGCATATTGGGCCGCGTTGGGCAAGGACGGGGCCGCTGAGGGAAACGAGAGGGCCACGAAGGGCAGCGAGGGGGCCGCGAAGGGCGACAGCGGGGCCGCGAAGGGCATGCATGTGGGGCCACGACGGGCGCAAACGAGCGGGGGCCACGAAGGGCATGCATCATATATGGGGCCACGAAGGCCAGCGAGGGGGCCGCGAAGGGCTGCAACGTGGCCGCGAAGGGCAGCGAGGTGGCCACGAAGGGTTGCAACGGGGCCACGAAGGGCAGCGAGGGGGCCACGAGGGGCTGCAACGGAGCCACGAACGGCAGCGAGGGGGCCACGAAGGGCAGCGAGGGGGCCACGAAGGGTCTGCAACGGGCCCACGAAGGGCAGCGAGGGGACAACGAAAGGCAGCAACGGGGCCACGAAGGGCAGCGAGGGGGCCACGAAGGGCTGCAACGGGGCCACGAAGGGCAGCGAGGGGGCCACGAAGGGCTACAACGGGGCCACGGAGGGCAGCGAGGGGTCCACGAAGGGCTGCAACGGGCCCACGAAGGGCAGCGAGGGGGCCACGAAGGGTTGCAACGGGTCCACAAAGGGCAGCGAAGGGGCCACGAAGGGCTGCAACGGGACCACGAAGGGCAACGAGATCCTGATTCGTGAGTCACGTGTGAGGGAGTCCTCCTGGGCGCCTGGGTGTCGGGAGCGCGGCGCTTGAGTAAATTGCGGGAACTTCAACGCATTCTTGAGTAAATTGCAAGCAAGTCTCCAGCGAGAGCGAAAGAGTGATTCTTGAATAAATTGGAAGGAAGTCCCAAGCGAGAGCGCGATTCCTGATTCAAATGCGAGGAACTCTTGGGCGGGAGCGGGGGTCCTGGCTGAATCGTGAGGAAGTCTCAGGCGGGAAACGTCGTTGTTGTAACCCGGGGGCCAGCAACACAGTTTGAGGACGAAAATTCTCTTTGATAAAAACCATGGTGCGAGCGACGGGAGTGGCACTTCAATTGAACAAACACAATGTGAGTGCACCGGGGGGGCCAACAATGATTATTTTAGGTTAGGGGGTGAGTCCGACGTGAAACAGAGACCCCCTTTACCGGGAAATCGATTTCGGGTTCGTGTCGTGCGTGCCGTGCGCGCGTGCGGGCGAGGCGAAGCTGCGTGGGCGGGCGAGAGGAAATCTTCCAGTGGCTGGGCCGCGGCCGGACCAAATGTTTCTCCTCCGGCGGCCGGTGGCCCGCGGTGTCCCGCTGGTGTCCCGAAATCTTCCTGTGGTTGGGCCGCGGCCGGACCAAATGTTTCTCCTCTGGCGGCCGGTGGCCCGCGGTGTCCAGCCAGTGTCGCGCTGATGTCCCGCTGCCACGTCGACAAGATCTCCTGGCCCATTTGGTCAGGGCCGTCACGGACTGCAAGGAATTCGCCCCGCCAGGCCTTGCCAATGCAGAGTGGCGGTGCACCCTGACTTGGCCGAACAGCTTTGCACCAGGAGATGGCCGTCGGGTTGTTGTTACTGGGGAAGGCACAAGCAAAAACTCAGCGTCGGAGCTCGCTTGCCTTCGAGCCGTCGTTTGGCTCATCATTGAGTCTCCGAAGGACTTTGTGCTCCGACCTGTGCACTGGAAAGTATCGCCAGACCAGCTGGTGGCCAATCTGCCCGGCGCCGACGCGCGGCACCAGGCATTGCCAATGCACGCCCCTGCGCGCCTCCGGGGTGCGGGGTGCTGGCGAGGAGGCTGACGCGCCTGACGCTGACGCGCGCTTGGTTGCACTTTTGCACCGATGCCTGAACGCGCGCGGTGGTGAGTTCGATCCGTCTAAGATTTTGCACAAAAGGATGGGGCTCAGACCGGGGGGCGAGCATGTGTACGAGAAGTTCAACAAGTTCTTGGTGCTTGGGGGGCTGAAAGGTTTCATCGAGAACCACCCCGAGTTCACATGGAACCCCAAGACCAAACAACAACTTATTATCACATGGGCACGCGGGGCACGGCAGCCGGCAGTGGGCGACGTGCCCGCAGTGGAGAACGCGCCGCTCGATGAGGGCGTGCGAGCACCAGGGTTTGCCAGTGAGTCAGGTGTTGACGTGAGAACCCCAGCGGCGCCTGCGTGTGGGTGGCCGCCGCGAGCAGTCATTGTGGCACCGCGGCGCACACGTTCGACCACGTCGATTGGCGCTGAGGTGAGGTTCGCGCGAATGATAAGCGCACGCGGGACAGCGCTTCACGACAATGTCGAGCGCGCTTCGCCAACATCGCCACATCACATCACGCCCACGTGCATAAATCACTCTACTCGCTAGATTCCGCCCCACAGGCATCGTCAGAACAACAATCACCACTTTTGCCCATTGCTGCCCCCCTCGAAACCTCCGTATCACCCGCAAGGTGGTCGTATAGGTATACTTTTCTTCCCTGCAGGTCGGGCCCCGACAAGCGGCGGGGCGGCCGCGGACCGTCGGCCTGGCCAGCGGCAGCGCTGATCGGCGGCAACCCGACCCCAATAGGGACGGACAGGGGACCGACCGCGACGACGACTTTGACGACGACGTCGACGACGACGAAGACGACGAGCGAAAGCGAGAGAGAGAGAGAGAGAGAGAGAGAAAGAGAGAAAGAGAGAAAGAGATAAAAAAAAGACAGCAGGGCCACGAAGGGCACGAAGTAGGCGGCCGCGAAAGGCGACAGCGGGGACACGAAGGGAATGCGCATGGGGCCATGAACAGCGCGAACGAGCGGGGGTCACATAAGGCAGATAACGCGGGGCCACAAAACGGCAACGACGGGGCCACTGAGGGTAGCAACTGGGCCACGTAGGACAGCAAGGGGGCCGCACGAAGGGCATGCGCATGGGGCCACGACGGGCGCGAACGAGCGGGGGCCACGAAGGACATGCATAGATTGGGCCGCGAATGGTAGCGAGGGGGCCACGAAGGGCTGCAACGGGGGAAGGGCAGCGAGGGGGCCACGAAGGGCTGCAACGGGGCCACCAAGGGCAGCGAGGGGGCCACGAACGGCTGCACCGGGGCCGCGAAGGGCAGCGAGGGGGCCGCGAAGGGCTGCAACGGGGCCACGAAGGGCAGCGAGGGGGCCACGAAAGGCTGCAACGGAGCCGCGAAGGGCAGCGAGGGGGCCACGAACGGCTTGCAACGGGACCACGAAGGGCAGCGAGATCCCGATTCCTAAGTAATGTGTGAGGGAGTCCTCAGCGTGAGCGCAACTCCTGAGTGCCTGAGCGTTGGGAGCGCGGCGCTTGAGTAAATTGCAGGAAATCCCAACGCAAGGGCGGTAGTCTTGAGTAGAGTACAAACGAGTCTCCAGCGACAGCGCGACTCCAGAGCGCCGAGAGAGCGATCCCTGAGTAAATTGCAAGGAAGTCCCAAGCGAGAGCGCGATTCCTGAATAACACGCCAGGAAGTCTCAGGCGGGAGCGGGGGTCCTGGCTAACTTGTAAGGAAGTCTCAGGCGGGAGCCGTTGTTGTTGTAACCCGGGGGCCAACAATACACATTGAGCCTCAAGACTTTCCGTGGTTGAAGGAAACAGGGTGCGAGTTCCGGGAGGGGCACTTCTATTTGACAAATTCAATGTGCGTGCACTGGGGGGACCAACAACGATTATTATTCAGTAGTGAGAATTCAACAACAACAACAACAACAACAACAACAACAACAACAACAACAACAACAACAACAACAACAACAGCAACAGCAACAACAACAGCAACAGCAACATCAACAGCAACAGCAACAGCAACAACAGCAACAACAGCAACAACATCAACAACAACAACAGCAACAACAACAGCAACATCAACAGCAACAACAACAACAACAAGCGCGACCATGAAATATGGAGAGGGAGAGAGAGGAAGAGGGAGAGAGGGGCAGGAGAGAGGTCGAGAGAGAGAGAGAGAATGGACACCAAGAGGCAGCGCACTCCTCGGCTCCGAGGCTTGCGGTCCTTGCCTGCAGCTGCACTCGCATCCGCAAGAGGTGACGGGGGGCAGGAGACGAGACCTTCATCATCGCCGCAGTGATGTCCATGAGACACCCGAAGTTCACCGTGCTCGCAGGCGACTGGGAACAGTCCGAATAATGATCGTTTGTTTATTCATTGTTTTACCGATCGGCGCGGCCCCCCAAACCCCCTCCCCCCCCCACTATGGAGTAGATCTTGGCTGTTTTTGGCGCCTGTTTCGGGCAGGGGGGGTCCCTCCCCCGCAGGGCGCACGGTTGCAAACAGTCGCACGAAGCAGAGGTCTGGAGCCAGACCCCTCCCCCTCCCCCCCTTCCGCCCAGTGTCGAAACGCCGAAGAAAAAAAACAGCAATAACAAAAAAAAAAAACGTACTGGGCAGCGCTAAAAGGTACGGGTGAAACACGTCGAACGGGCGCGAGTTCGAGCGGCGACACAAGACACGTCTTGGCATCGCTCGCACGTGTGCCTTTTTCCTGTCCTCGGCGAGGACCGCCGAGGCGTACTCGAGGCCAGCCTGCGCAGCATACACGCCCGAAGCCGAACAATGCCCGGGGAACGGACGTCCGAGCGGTGGCGAGATGTAGCTTCTTGCATGTTGTCGGTATCGTTTAGCCAATCCCCACCCCCGTCCCCATCCCCTTCGAGGTCCCCACCAAATTGCCCCCCCACTTGGGGATACACCCCTCGAAACCCGAAGAATGCGGCCTGTATCCCCGTCTAGGAGGGTAAATCGGCCAGTGGGGCCTAGGCCACGCCGCGGGGGATGGGGATCGGTTAAACGATACTCATATTGGTGGCTCGGGCTCGGTAGCAGGAAAGCTGTCCCAAAGCGGCAGCGGGCGAGGGGTGAAGTGAGAAGGAGAAGGCCCTCTCAGAAGGCGGCGGGGCTTCTCAGAAGCCCCCAGGTCTTCTGAGAAGTCTTTTGTGTTTCCGGGAACGGCTCAGAAAACTTCTCAGAAGGCCGGGGGACTTCCGAATCTTCTGAGGAGGCCTTCTCCTTCTCACTTCCCCTTCTCGCTCGCCGCAGACCAAAGCGTAAAAATGTTCTGCCACCCGCGCGTCGTGGTGTCGAATGGCGGGGCACGGCTACCGGTGAGAGGGGACCCCTTCGCCAGAGGGACCTCTGGCGCGGCGGCTTTCCGTAGGCGCGGGGGGGGGCCAGCCCCGAGCACGCAGCCTCTCTTGGACCAGCGTGGACGCGTCGAAAAAACCGAAAAGGCCAGGATGCGATAGCTCTGCAAGACCGAACCACTGTTCAGCCACGTTGGCCTCGTTCGGCGGCGAGCGAGGGGGGGGGAAGTGGCCTTCTCAGGAGGCGGCGGGACCTGCAGAAGCCCTCGCGCCCTCTCAGAGGTCTCTTGTTTGGCGTCTTCGGGGAAGGCCTGGAGAGCTTCTCGGAAGGCCGTGGGACTGCCGAGCCCCTCGGAGGAGGTGCCCTCTCCTGCGCGCGTCCCCCCCCATCGCTCGCCGCCGACTCCTGGCCCGTCCCCAGGGCATCCGAGGCGGCCGGAGGAGCCCGAGCAGAGGGCCCCAGGGCGGCGCCGCGGGCCGCCGAGCGCGCCCTCAAACTGGCCCCTGTTTGTGGCCCCTGTTGGAGGAGGAGGAGGAGGAGGAGGAGGAGGAGGATGGGGAGGAGGACTGGCCCCTGGTCCTGCGCGGGCGCCCACGCGGCAGTCACAAGGCGCGCCCAAGGATGCTGGCGAGCAGGTCTTGGCATCGCTCGGACGTGTGCATTCTTCCATCGGCGAGGGCCATCGAGGAGCATCCTGGATCACGTGGCGAAGAACCGCACACGGAACCGAAAAAAGCACAGGGAATGGACGCCCGAGCGATGGCCAGAGGTGGCCGGGGCGAATTTCGGAATCATGCAATCCCATCAGCAGGCACATTTGTGGCCGTGGAGCCTGGAGCCCTGGGGCAGTCGACTACGTTCTGCAGGCGCGGCGGCGGATCTTTGGGCTGTCGGCGTAGGCCGTGGCAGTCTCGTCTGCGATCGCGTCCCCACTGCGGCATTTCAAGAAACAGTGTGCGCGCGTGTGCGTGTGTGTGTGTTGTGTTGTGTGTTGTGCTGTGTGCTGTGTGCTGTGTGTTGTGTAGGGTAGTGTAGTGTAGCGTTGTGCTATTATACTGTGCTTTGTTGTCTTGTGGTGTGTCGTGTTATGTTATGTTGTGCTGTGCTGTGTTGTGTGTTGTGTGTTGTGTGTTGTGTGTTGTGTGTTGTGTGTTGTGTTGTGTTGTGTTGTGTTGTGTTGTGTTGTGGTGTGGTGTGGTGTGGTGTGTTGTGTTGTGTTGTGTTGTGTTGTGTTATGTTGTGTTGTGTTGTGTTGTGTTGTGTTGTGTTTTGTTGGTGTGTGTGTGCGTGTGGATGTGTGTGTGTGTGTGTGCGTATGTGTTTGTGCGTGTGTGTGTATGTATGTGTGTGTGTGTGCGTGTGTGCGTATGTGCGTGTGTGCGCGTGTGCGTGTGCGTGTGCGTGTTCGTGTGCGTGAGTGTGCGTGTGTGTGCACCCCCGTGTCCCACTGCTGAGGTCGTGGAGGAGCACCTGGAGAGCGACGAGCGGATCCACCGGCCCCCCCAGCCAGCGCGACGCCAGCTCCAGTGGCAGCGATCCCTGGAATCCAAACCGGCTGGACAGGCTTCGCGCGCCCCCTTGAGTCAGGAGGGAAAAAAACACACAGACACAATTAATCGTCGATTCCGCAGAAAATATGGGAAAATATGGGAAGTGGGGGGCAAGACAAAAACTCAGAAAATATGGGAAAATATGGGGAATGCTTTTATTTGTGGTCCCAGGGCCCCTTCACTGAGGCTGCCGGGCCATCCGTTCCAGAGCCCTCTGCCGCCGCCCCTGCCAACATCCCCGCCATCGCGCTCGAGCTGCACACACTGGACGACCTGTCGTTGCAGCTCCTCGCGCAGGGTCAGCTCCGCTTCCAGGGTGACAAGCAAGCGAGCAAGCAAACTGCTGAGTACGAAACGCACATGAGCGCATAGCCACCACTAAGCACTAGCGGCGGGCTCGCCGGGCCCTCCCCACCCACCGGTTGTGGGGGTCCCCAGCTGCGCAGGGACTGCTGAGGGTTCCCCCAGCGTGGCTCACCTGCCCTGGGGCCGTGCGCCTCGGATGCCTCGAAGCCTGCGTGGCCAGCCTCCGCCTGCTCCTCCTGGGGCCTTCGCTTCTCCGGCGAGCTGGGCAGCCTTCCTTGCCTTGTCGGTTCGTCCGCTGCACTGTCATGCCCTGCTTCGTCGCGTATTGCCGGGCCCGCCCGTTTGGCGCTTTCACCCCTTCTGCCGCCGCTGTCCTTGGCTCTCGTCGCTCGCCGTAATTACCGCGCCGCCTTTCGTCTTTCTCGGGTGTCCTCTTCGCCCTGTCCTCCTCTGCAACTACCTTTCGTCGCATTTCCTCCCGTTCACCCGTCATCCTCACCACCTGTCATCCACGGGCCTGTTTCCCACTCCACCCTTTCTGCGCTGGATGCGCATGGCACGATTGTTCTGCATGGAGTTCTGATCCGCTAAGTGGCCCGCCGCGCTCGCCCCGTCCGACGACTTTCTCCACCTCGCCGCCGCGCGCGAGGCCGCGATCGCCCCCCCCAAAAAGAGTGTGTGTGTGTGTGTGTGTGCGTGTGCGTGTGCGTGTGCGTGTGCGTGTGCGTGTGCGTGTGCGTGTGCGTGTGCGTGTGCGTGTGCGTGTGCGTGTGCGTGTGCGTGTGCGTGTGCGTGTGCGTGTGCGTGTGCGTGTGAGTGTGCGTGTGCGTGTGCGTGTGCGTGTGGGTGCGTGGGTGTGTGGGTGTGTGGGTGTGTGCGTGCGTGCGTGGGTGTGTGGGTGTGTGGGTGTGTGCGTGCGTGCGTGCGTGTGTGTGTGTGTGTGTGTGTGGTATCTGTGTGTGTCGTGTGTTGTTTGTGTCGTGTGTGCTGTGTGTGCTGTGTGTGCTGTGTGTGGTGTGTATGTGGTGTGTGTGTGCTGTGTGTGTGTGTGTTGTGCTGTGCTGTGGTGTGGTGTGTTGTGTTGTGTTTTGTTGTGTTTTGTTGTGGTGTGTTGTGGTGTGCTGTGGTGTGTTGTGTTTTGGTATGCGGTGGTGTGGTGTTTTGCTGTGGCTTGTTGTGTTGTGTTGTGGTGTTTTGTGTTGTGTTTTGTTGTGGCGTGCTGTGTTGTGTTGTGATGTGTTGTGTTGTGTTGCGTGTGGATGTGTGGGTGTGTGTGTGTGTGCGTATGTGTTTGTGTGTAGGGGTGGGGCGTGCGTGCCTGCCTGCGTGCCTGCGTACCTGCATGCCCGCCTGCCTGCCTGCCTGCCTGCCCGCCCGCGTGCCTGCGTGCCCGCGTGCGTGCGTTTCTGCGTTTCTGCGTGTCTGCGTGCGTGTCTGCGTGCGTGTCTGCGTGCGTGTCTGCGTGCGTGTCTGCGTGCGTGCGTGTTTGCGTGCGTGCGTGTCTGCGTGTCTGCGTGAGTGCGTGTGTGCGTTTGTGTGTGTGTGTGTGTGTGCGGTGTGGGTGTGGGTGTGGGTGTGGGTGTGGGTGTGTGTGTGTGTGTTTGTGTTTGTGTGTGTGTTTGTTTGTGTGTGTGAGCCCTCCTCTCGGCACCTGCTTGCACTTCTCACTTTCCGCGACCTGCAGCGTTGTGACCATGGCGGCGCCGAGCCGAGCGAGCGCTCGCCGAGGATCAAGAGTGTGTGGGCCCCTTCTCCCACTTGGCATCCTCTTTTGCTCGTCGCCGCCTGCCCCCTTGCCGGGGATCTCACGGACTCGACTTAGGCGTATTCCACACGGGCGTGCGTGCAGTGCCATGTGCCACCTTTCGAAGTAGATAAAATTGCATAAATACATTTTTGGCGCTCGCCTGGGGGGATCCCAGGCGCGGATCCAAGAAATCCGCGCGGATCGCCAAAATTGTGTGGTTACGGACCGACCTAGGGCAGAATAGCATCCTTCAAGAACATGAGACCCTCCGCTGGCCAAACTGGAGCACATTCGGGGGCACCCTCCCCCATGATGCACAGGAACATCCTACAAGCACGAAGACCATTAGGGCATGCTCCCCGCATCGACCTCGACCTTCTACCTCTGTCCGACCGTATGCCGTGTTATCTTCTTACCTTGATCCGCCTCGTCGCCGCGCGCGAGGCCGCGATCGCCCAAAAGGTGCGCGTACACACGAGCGCCCCCCGGGTGCTGCCACAGGGGCGTCCCCGGCCCGAGGTGCCCCGGCGGCCCCGGGGCTCCTGCCAGCGAGGCCACCCCCTGGAGGGTTTTTCCGAAGGGCTTAGGCGACCCGTCCTCATCCTCCTCCTCTTCCTCCTCCTCCTCCTCCTCCTTCTCCTCCTCCTCCTCCTCCTCCTCCTCCTCCTCCTCATCTCTAGCCGTTTCGGCACGAGCTCTTTCAGGGGCCCGTGCTTGTGTTCACGTACTTCGAAGCGGCTCGTGAACACGGGCCACTTCACAAGCGCACGGCGCCTCCCGCTGCAGAGTCCAGCAGTGGCGGATGGTGCCAAACCCGCCCGATGTCTTGCCTGGAGCCAAGACTCCCCTGTGGAGTTGCAGCTGCGGGTGCCCGGACAATTGGGCGTCCAGGGTCATATGCAGAGGCTGCGGCAAGGATGCCCCAGTGCGAGTCGTCCAGGCAGCTCGCAAGGCATCAGCGGCACTCAAGTCAGGATCGGTTCGCGGGCCTCGTGGTGCCTGGGCTCAAGGGCCGCCGCCGATCGGACCCAGCAACAAGGAGCAGATGCGCCTCATCCAGGAGCTCAGGGCAGAGGTCGCACAGTTGGCGGGAAAGCAGCCCCCAGCTCGGCCGCCATGGCAGTCCAGCTCCCCTTCGCCGCAGCGGGGCACGACGGGCGAAGCGTCCGCCAAGCTCTCGTTCGCTGATGTGCTGCAGTTCCTCAAGGATGAGGGCGTTGACACGGCGAAGGTCGAAGAAGCAGAACAGGCAAAGAAGCAGGCTACGGCAGTCAAGCAGCCCACGTCCAGGGCCGCGCACTGGAAGGTCGAGAACCTCCGCACTAAGCTCTCCAAGGCGGAGGTGCGTGCGGCGGCATTGCGCAAGCAACAGGAGGATCTTCAGGCCGAGATCGCTGAGCTGGACAAGAGCGTCGACAAGCTCAAAGAGGACCTCGGACAGGCTGAGCAGGCGCTTTTCCGCGTCCAAGCAGATGGAGATCCACTCAGAGCAGTCACGGCCACCCTGGACGAGACCGTCGCCCAGTCTGATGAAGGAAAAGCTGCATTGGCCACCCTCCAGCGCCTGCAGGCCGAGGCTCAGGCCAAGAGGGCAGTGGCCAGCGGGCCTGATGCTGCAAGTGCTCCTCCTGGTACAGCTACAGGCGGGGCGGGCAGCGGCGAGCACATTGCAGCCACAGAAGGCGACGGCGACGACATCGACATGGACTTGTTGGATGGAGAAGACTTCGATGAGCGCAGGGCAGCTTTTGACAAGGCCGCCCAGCAGCTCAAGGAGGCCAAAGGAGGAAGTCAGGAGCAGCTCGACGCCGCCAAGCGCAAGTACCTCGAGGCTGCAGAGGCCATTGGGGTCAAGCGGGCTCGGTCGTGCTCCTGAGCTGGACGCTGGAGTGGAAGGCCCTCCTCCAGTCAGTGGTGCGAAGGAGCAGTCCAGCTTGAATGCCTTCCTGAGGTGCAACGTCCTGGACCACGACTGGGAGCAGGCCACGGGCTTCGCTGTGCCAGTCATGCGCGACGACCTGCTGTTCGACTCGATGCAGTTTCGCCAGCGTGACGGAACTTTGATTGAGTTGGACGAGAAGGATTGGCCCGTGCTCGGTTCCGCTTTGGCGAGGAGTACGTCGGCGTATCGCTTGGGCAAGGGAGGGAGGGATTCAGCCCCTCGAAGTCACACTCCCTTGCCCGCATCGTCGATGGCTACCAGTTCGAGCACGGCGACTTCGGCATCCTCGATGATCCCCCAACTGGCCCGCTCCTCGGGGTTGGGGGCAAGTGCAGCGCAGGAACATACTCCCCAACTGGCCCGCTCCTCGGGGTTGGGGACAAGTGCAGCGCAGAGGCTACCGCCCCAACTGGCCCGCTCCTCGGGGTTGGGGGCTTCTCCTAGCTGTGAGGCCAGACCTTCTTCGTGGATGGCGTGCGCGTCGACGCAGACGGCTACGGCGGCGACGGCTGGTTCTTCGCGTGGCGTTAGGACGCAACAGTCGTCGCCGCCTGCCCTTCCCTCCCCCAGGGCACCCCTTCCACAGGAGGCGGGGGTCTCAGCGCGTGGGGGGGGGGGGGGCAGGATGTTTTGCTGGCGCAGCATCCAGACGCTGAAGCGAGATTGGCTGGCAGTGTGCGTGGCCTCCTTCGTCCCCAAGTTGAGCCAGATGCGGATTCGAAAACACATTGGTTGAAATCCGACGGGAGGGCGGAAGTACCTCCCGCGCGTAATCTTCTTGCGGACGATCGTGTCTCTGGTGTAGCGCGGGGATCTGCAGACTTGTGCATTTTTGGAGCCAACGTCAACAGCTGGTCGACAGCGGACACTGTAGTGAACTGGGTCCGAGATCAAGCTGACGTTGGAGGATCTGGGGCGGAGTCTTGGGGTTTAGTCCAAAGCAAGTTCCAGGTGGTCACGCTCCAGGAGACAAGGTTGAAGTCCCCCGACAAGATCATCTCGGCCCAGAGTTGGGCCTGCAGGAATGGGTACCAGGTGTCTCTCGGGAAGGCCCTCAGCACTGGCGACGGGCCCTTGCAAAGCTCTGGAGGAGTCGGTATCTTGGTCGCTGGGGAGATCGCTTCGAGGCCCTTGGATCTTCCAGGTTTGGGCAGGTTCGACGGGAGGATCGTAGGTCGGGTCATCAATGCGGGGTTCGACCAGGGCCTTGAGATCTACAGTGTCTATCTCGTCAACGACATAGGCGTGACGGGCGAGAATTTAGAGATTTGGGAAGTTCTGGGAGCGCTTCTTTTGTGCAGTAAGCGTCCGTGGGTTGTGCAAGGTGATTGGAATTTCACGCCCGCGGCTCTCCAGCTATCAGGTTGGATACAGCATGTGCACGGTGTGCTAGCCGCTACTGGCCAGGCAACCTGCTCGGCCTGCGCTCCTAGGACTGCCAGGGGAGAAGATATGGAGGAGGAGGAGCTGACGGAGCATGACGGGGGAGGAAGGGAGCTTGACTACTTCGTCGTGTCATCGGCTATCAGTTCGTGCATCAAAGATGTCCAGGCTATCCGAGGAGCGCCTCTTTTTCCCCATTGCCCTGTGCTGCTTCGGTTGGGGAAC
>CAUYUJ010012825.1:105351-187435 GCA_963575745.1 Prorocentrum cordatum
GGACAAGAGCGTCGACAAGCTCAAAGAGGACCTCGGACAGGCTGAGCAGGCGCTTTTCCGCGTCCAAGCAGATGGAGATCCACTCAGAGCAGTCACGGCCACCCTGGACGAGACCGTCGCCCAGTCTGATGAAGGAAAAGCTGCATTGGCCACCCTCCAGCGCCTGCAGGCCGAGGCTCAGGCCAAGAGGGCAGTGGCCAGCGGGCCTGATGCTGCAAGTGCTCCTCCTGGTACAGCTACAGGCGGGGCGGGCAGCGGCGAGCACATTGCAGCCACAGAAGGCGACGGCGACGACATCGACATGGACTTGTTGGATGGAGAAGACTTCGATGAGCGCAGGGCAGCTTTTGACAAGGCCGCCCAGCAGCTCAAGGAGGCCAAAGGAGGAAGTCAGGAGCAGCTCGACGCCGCCAAGCGCAAGTACCTCGAGGCTGCGGAGGCCATTGGGGTCAAGCGGGCTCGGTCGTGCTCCTGAGCTGGACGCTGGAGTGGAAGGCCCTCCTCCAGTCAGTGGTGCGAAGGAGCAGTCCAGCTTGAATGCCTTCCTGAGGTGCAACGTCCTGGACCACGACTGGGAGCAGGCCACGGGCTTCGCTGTGCCAGTCATGCGCGACGACCTGCTGTTCGACTCGATGCAGTTTCGCCAGCGTGACGGAACTTTGATTGAGTTGGACGAGAAGGATTGGCCCGTGCTCGGTTCCGCTTTGGCGAGGAGTACGTCGGCGTATCGCTTGGGCAAGGGAGGGAGGGATTCAGCCCCTCGAAGTCACACTCCCTTGCCCGCATCGTCGATGGCTTCCAGTTCGAGCACGGCGACTTCGGCATCCTCGATGATCCCCCAACTGGCCCGCTCCTCGGGGTTGGGGGCAAGTGCAGCGCAGGAACATACTCCCCAACTGGCCCGCTCCTCGGGGTTGGGGACATGTGCAGCGCAGAGGCTATCGCCCCAACTGGCCCGCTCCTCGGGGTTGGGGGCATCTCCTAGCTGTGAGGCCAGACCTTCTTCGTGGATGGCATGCGCGTCGACGCAGACGGCTACGGCGGCGACGGCTGGTTCTTCGCGTGGCGTTAGGACGCAACAGTCGTCGCCGCCTGCCCTTCCCTCCCCCAGGGCACCCCTTCCACAGGAGGCGGGGGTCTCAGCGCGTGGGGAGGGGGGGCAGGATGTTTTGCTGGCGCAGCATCCAGACGCTGAAGCGAGATTGGCTGGCAGTGTGCGTGGCCTCCTTCGTCCCCAAGTTGAGCCAGATGCGGATTCGAAAACACATTGGTTGAAATCCGACGGGAGGGCGGAAGTACCTCCCGCGCGTAATCTTCTTGCGGGCGATCGTGTCTCTGGTGTAGCGCGGGGATCTGCAGACTTGTGCATTTTTGGAGCCAACGTCAACAGCTGGTCGACAGCGGACACTGTAGTGAACTGGGTCCGAGATCAAGCTGACGTTGGAGGATCTGGGGCGGAGTCTTGGGGTTTAGTTCAAAGCAAGTTCCAGGTGGTCACGCTCCAGGAGACAAGGTTGAAGTCCCCCGACAAGATCATCTCGGCCCAGAGTTGGGCCTGCAGGAATGGGTACCAGGTGTCTCTCGGGAAGGCCCTCAGCACTGGCGACGGGCCCTTGCAGAGCTCTGGAGGAGTCGGTATCTTGGTTGCCGGGGAGATCGCCTCGAGGCCCTTGGATCTTCCAGGTTTGGGCAGGTTCGACGGGAGGATCGTAGGTCGGGTCATCAACGCGGGGTTCGACCAGGGCCTTGAGATCTACAGTGTCTGTCTCGTCAACGACATAGGCGTGACGGGCGAGAATTTAGAGCTTTTGGAAGTTCTGGGGGCGCTTCTTTTATGCAGTAAGCGCCCGTGGGTCGTGCAAGGTGATTGGAATTTCACGCCCGCGGCTCTCCAGCTATCAGGTTGGATACAGCATGTGCACGGTGTGCTAGCCTCATCTGGCCAGGCAACCTGCTCGGCCTGCGCTCCTAGGACTGCCAGGGGAGAAGATATGGAGGAGGAGGAGCTGACGGAGCATGACGGGGGAGGAAGGGAGCTTGACTTCTTCGTCGTGTCATCGGCTATCAGTTCGTGCATCAAAGATGTCCAGGCTATCCGAGGAGCGCCTCTTTTTTCCCCATTGCCCTGTGCTGCTTCGGTTGGGGAACCTCTGCCAGACGGCGGTAGTCCAGCAGCAGACGCGTTTCAAGCCGTTCAGCACCGCGCTCATGGGGCCTCTGCCGCAGGAAAGGGACATCCAATGGAGCGACCCTCTAAACTCAGATTTGAACACGCTCGCTCGGGAGTGGTTCGGGGAAGCCGAAGCTCGCCTTGTTGAAATTCATGGAATAAGTGATCAGAAAGGGTATGTAGGTCGCTCCGCTGGGCCCAAGTCTCGCAAAGTTCCCTTAGTGGCGCTGCCGGAGCGAGATCACCGCCGGCGTTTTTCGAAGCAGACTGTCTGCTGGATCTCGTTCGAGGCCCTGCTCAAGAAGGCAAAGGCAATCAGTGCTGGGAACCCAAGTGCCAAGGGAAGAGCTCTTCTGGGATCCTGGAAGCTTAAGCTGTTCGACATTTTGGAGGACCTCCAGCTGACGGAAGATGGGCCCACAAAGGCCCAGTTGCACTCCATTGTTAGGGCGGCATCGGGAGAAGGTTCCTGGAACGACGTCGTCAATGGGGCCATCTGCAAAGAGTGCACTCGTCGCCAGAGGCTGGACGCGGCTTCGCAGCTCGCTAAGTGGAAGGAATGGGCCAAGAGTGCCGTCTCTGGAGGTGGCAAAGCGGCGCATGCCTTCTCCAAGCAGCAGGTCTCGTGTGGTTTTTCGCGAGGTACGTCGGATGATCCTCGGCTTCCAGTGGCTGGTCAGGCCGCAGTGCAAGAGCTTGTCGATGCGTGGCATCCGATGTGGTTTCGAGCTGGCCGCGGGCCAGCACCGAGCTCCTGGGAAGTTCCTGCCGACGAGCCTGCCCTTTCCCACTCAGACTGGAGGATTTACATCGAGTTTGTAAGATGTACGGGCCCGCGGCGGGCCTAGGCTGGGATGGATTTAACCCGCGGTGGATTTTGCAGCTGCCCGGAAGTTACCAGTTTCGGCTCCTGGAGATTTTGACGCTCTTCGAGGTCGACCCAGGGGCCGTCGTGATGTTCCTGACCAATGTGGTTTTCTTGGACAAACCAACGGGAGGGGTCAGGCCGATCGGTTTGCTATGCCTTTTCACGAAGCTCTGGAGCCGATTGAGGCAGCCGTATTGCCGCTCCTGGGAAAAGTCCCACGTGTACGAGTTTTTCTGGGGCTCAGGGCCCGACACGACGTGCGAGAGGGCCGGATGGGTCCACAACTTGCTCGGGGCGCATTGTCGTAAAGCAGGCTTCGAATCAGCGTCGGCTCTCTTGGACTTGGCTAAGTTCTATGAGAATGTCAACCACGGGGACCTCCTGGTCGCAGCTAAACGGTTTAGTTTCCCAGTCAGGCTGGTCAAAGCGTACTGTACCATCTATGTTGGCTACCGTGTGCTTCTTTACGGGGGAGCTTCGTCGGCCGTCGTCGAATCGAACGGGGCAATCGTGGCTGGGTGTTCGGGGGCTACGACGTTCGCCAAGATGTTGCTACTAGGACCGCTATTGGAGGCCCGTGAGAGCAGGAACTTGTTGTATGTGCGTAATGTGGTGGACGACATCACTGTTCAGTGTTGCGGGCCCAAGCATCAGGTGGCGGCCCAACTGGCTGGGGGAGTAGAGTCTCTGATCAAGAGTTTCAAGCAGCTGCAGCTCCCTGTGGCGTTTAAGAAGTGTGCCTACCTTTGCTCGAAGGAGGTTGAGGCGCACCTGTCCAAGGCCTGGTCCCTCCCCACCTCTTGCCGCACCGACACGGCGAGGAATCTTGGAACCAACGCTACCTTGGGAGGCCTCCGCAGGATCGGTATTCAGAACTCAAGGTTTGCAGGTGCGTCGCGCAGGGCCAGGAGGCTCAAGATACTAAAAGGAGGTGGAGCCGACATCGGGATGGTTCACAGGATGGGGCCAGTGGCATCGGCCCTATGGGGATCATCGGTCTCTGGGGTGGCCCCCACAAAATTGGCTGGGCTCCGTATCGGGGCTGCTAGTTCCCTAGGCAGGCTCCCTAAAGGTGCTTCGGTTGGGCTCAGGATGTACACGTATGGGCTTGGGGTCAAGGTAGACCCTCTGGTGGTTTACGTGGGGCACGTGCTTTTCATGTGGGCGACTGCAGTTTGGGAAGCTGTCCCTCACGTTCAGGTGTTGGCCAATACCATGAGGGTCTCGATCGCCAAGTTTCAGAATTCAGCTCAGCCCTGGAGGTCAGCGTCTTCCCCCAGCGACGTCGCGCTCTTGACGTTGCGGGGCATAGGCTGGGACTTTGTAGACCAGCACACCATCAAAGATGACTTGAACGTTGTGCATGACTTGCTCAGGCTCTCCCCGATGCAGGTCAGGTCTATGGTCAGGCAAGGTGCTGTGCGAGCGTCAGATAGGCATGCCCTTCTCTTGCAGAATGGCCTTGATGGGCCACCTGTGTACCCTATCTTCTGGGATGGCATTTCCAGGATGTTCAAGGAGAAGTCCGAAACCTGGGGGAAGCACCATCAGAGATGTTTAAGAGGTTTGGTCTCGGGAGTTCACTGGCCCCAAGCCCGACTTCATGCTCACAACCTCCACGGTGATGATTTTTGTCAGGTGTGCAAGGGGGCCCCAGGTACTTTGTGGCACCGTCAGTACGAGTGCCCTGCGCACGAAGCATGGCGGCGAGACCATGCGAGTGCTCACTTGGGTAGGTGTGCGCAGAGAGTGAAGCAGTTCGGGCCGCTCATGGCGGAGAGGTTCGCGAGGTGCATCTTTCCTCACCCTCGCTCGCTCTTCGACGTCGAGGAGCCCACGCAAACAGTTCACTGGCACGAGAGGCCCGAGACGGGGCGTTTGACGGGGTGGTTATTCCTGGACGGGTCGGCCAAATACATGGGCCTCGATGGACTCACTCGGGCTGGTTGGAGTATCGTATCGGTCGACAGGTTCGGGGAGTTGCTCTCGGCGGCCTATGGTCCAGTTCCTCTGAGTGCGGCCCCGCAGCAAACTAGCAAAGATGGGGAAGACTATGCTGTATATATGCTTACGCAAGTTGGTCTTCCCCCGTTTCAATGCTATATAGATTGCCAGAGCACTCTGGATTCGCTGTCTCGGGGCCCTGGGTTCGCGGAGGGCCCTGGAGCCCCCCGTGGTCATCTTTGGGGCCCCGTGTGGAGCTCGTTCACTCTCAGCGATCTCGAGTGCTTCAAGACGCTCGGCCACGCCACGGCGGCCGATGTCGAGGCGGGCAGGAGCAGTGTTTGGGAAAGACGGGCCAATGGGCTCGCAGATAAGTTCGCCAAACTAGGAGCCGAGTGTCACGGAGTCAGCGACGAAGAGGCCAGCCTGTACAGAGGCCTCAGGTGCCTCGCCCGCGAGGCCTGCAGGTGGGCTGGATCGGTGGAGGTACTGATGTCCAACGGGCCCCGTGACACTCCAGGCCTAGTGCCCAGGTCGACAGGCAGCGATGGCCAGGGGCAGCACTCACAAGAGGCTGATGCCCTCGGCCAGGCCCTGGGCGACGATCAAAGGGTGGTGGGAGGTTCTTCGGACTTGGGGGAGGAGTGGCGTTCATTCTCTCGGCAAGTGTTTCGGGCCAACGGCCATGCTTTTTTGGCCAGCCCTGTCATTGAACCTCCTGGAAACCCCAGGGGTAGGATCCATTTTTGTTGTCGGTGCGGATCGTTTTTCTCTGGGGCTCCCAATGCTGGAGCTAAAGGCCTGTGCAGGCCCAAACTCACGACGGGTGGAATTAATGACCAGCTGAGAAGGATTCGGCAGGGCAAGTTTCCCTCGTATAAGAAGGACCTGAAGAATTTGACTCTGGGGGCTCATGAGAGCCTGAGCCTCGCCCAGCAGAGGGTCTTGGCTCAGTCGCTGGTAGAGGATGGCCAGGCCCCCCAGGGAGTTTCAGGTCCTGTGAATGTCGGCTCCGCGGAGGGCTTCGCCCCGCGAGAGCAGGTGTTGGATTCGTTCGGCCTGTCCGAGTCGGATTTATCCTGGGTCAAGGACCTAGGGGCCGCCTCCCTCCGTGCCTCGGACTGCGGTTTCGAGTCAGACTCGGAGGCCTCCGATTTTGGCTGAACGAGGAGGTGCTCTGGCTTTAGGCCCGTCCCCAACAACCTCCTCCTCATCTCTAGGCCTCCTAGATGGGGTCGGAGTAGATGGGGTCGGAGGATCGCGCCGCATCGCCGATGCATCGGCGATGCATCGGCGATGCATCGGCGATGCGGCTCGATGTGGGGCTCGATTTTCTTCACGCCAACGTCGCCGATGCATCGCTGACGTCGCCAGTGTGTGGCCGATGCATCGCCGATGCATCAGCGATGCATCGTCGATGTATCGGCGATGCGGTGAGATCCCCCGACCCCATCTATTCGGACCCCATCTAGGAGGCCTCTATCCTCCTCCTCCTCCTCCTCCTCTCCGTAATCTCCTCCTCCTCATCTCCTCCTCCTCTCCCTCCTCCTCCTCTCCTCACCCCTTCTCCTCCTCCTCCTCTCTCCTCCTCCTCCTCTCCTCTCGTCGTCATCCCATCTCTCGTCCTTTGTCTCCCTTCCTCTCGGTCCTCCTCCTCCTCCTCCTCCTCCTCCTCCTCCTCCTCCTCCTCCTCCTCCTCCTCCTCCTCCCCCTCCTCGGGTCGCCTACGGCCCTGCGAGAAACCGTGACTCAATTCTTCCAAGCCAGACGTTTTCGCCCAGTGTCGAGCCCCAGGACCCTCGCAGATGGATTCAGCTCGAAAAATGACGCAGGACTATGGGTCCAGGGTTCCAGTCGCGATTTTTTTCGATGTCTAATTTTTTTCGAGACGTCGGATCTCAGGGCTAGGGGGGGGATATCATGCCGGGGGCCATGATATCTCCCCGGATTTCATGGCGTTTTTTCTTATTTTCAGTGCGTCCCCAGACCCCCCCCCCTGGGCCGCGCACATGCCGCCAGCAAAGATTTGCGCCCCCCCTCTTGAGCGCCCCCCTTCTTGGCCGCTCCCGAACGAAGGGGGTCCAGCGACAAGGGGTCGTGCATTAGATCTGGTGCAATAGATTTGGTGCGTGCAGCGCGTTCCGGGGCGCAATGGTGTTTCTGGGCTTCCGCGCGCAATACATTCGTTGTAATACCAGAGCAGCACCAGTCATTCTCCGGCGCCATACGTTTGCCATACGCTTGCCCCAAATCTATGGCACCACCCCATTTCAGCCGGACCACTTTTGGTGTCAACCAAAGGCGAGAGGCCGGGGACACACACGCAACCTGGGGGTTATGATGTTCCAACCTTCTTTAGAGCTTTGATCACCAGACAGAATTTCGAGCACCGAAGAAGTACGGGTTTTCACGCGTCGGGCCCTGGGAGACACTGTTTCCACACTGCTTCGACTCTCTTTCGACACTTTTCCGGGTGCTCGAGATTATTTCTGGGACGTCGTCCTTACGCACGATGGGAGCAACATAACCCAGGGGCACCGCCGACCCCCCCCCCAGAGCCCTGACTGGCGGGCGGGCCGTTCCCTTGTGGGCGAGGCCTCCTGGTGGCCCCTCCCGCCGCCGGCGCCCGGCTCCGCAGAGGCGCCCTCTCCGCCCTCTACTTCATGACGGTGCTCTCGGCCTTCCTGGGGGTCGTCCTCCCGAACCTCATCTCGCAGGCGTGCAGCGCCTGCCCACGGAGAAAACGGGACCCGAAGAAAGAAGAACAACCGCCACAAACAGCAAATTTCTGGCGCTCCGCGCGGGTTTCTTGGATCGGCGCATGCGGGCGCCTCCGGCGCCGCCCCTGGCGCGCCCCGCGCGCCAGGGAGGGGGGGGGGTCCAGCGCAGATGCAAGAAATCCGCGCGGAACGCCAAAAGTTTGATCTTTATGCGTTGATGCAGTTCTTTCTTGCTCAAGCCTGCCCACGAGGAAAGAGACAAGAGATGGCAAGCAGCGAAGAGCAGCAGGAGACGGTGCAAGAGGAGGGTCGGACGGCGGTACACACACCACCGCCCACCAAACCACCCCAACCCAACCCGAAGGCCCCGATGTGCCCTCCATTTCCAGTGGGGGGGTGGGGGAACATTCAAAAGCACAGTACACCCCCAACCCGAAGTTCGGGTCTCCGGGTTGAGTTGGGGTGGTCTGGTACGTTGTCAACATACAAGCTTTGAGGGGTTCTTAAGTTGGCGCTGCACCCCCCCATTCACACCCCTGGCGGCGCCTCTGGCGCAGTTCCAAGCGCGCTCTGCCCGCTGGGGAAGGGATGTGGGAAATGAGGCCCAGCGACGACACAAGATATCTGCGCCAGTTTTCAAATGGGATGCTGTTTATCAAGGTGGAACTGAAGAGAAGGATAGGCAAGGAGTGGAGGAGGATCACACCGGTCGAAGTCGGCATCACATAGCTACGGTGGCCAGGGGGGTCATCAAGACGCCATTCCAGATAAGCGTATGCCGAAGCCTCAATGCGGAGGAGCCTCAATGCGGGCCACGATGGCATATCGCCATGGCACGAAAAGGGGCAGGCATTGATCGTGCGTGTATCACAACGCGTGGCTCCACACGCGAGCAGCAAAGCCAGCATGTCGATGCGTATGGAAAGATGACGGTCTGCGGCATTGCGCGCCGTTGTACGAGTCGATGTGCGCAGCGGCGCAGCCATCGACGAACGTGGTATATATGTTTGTCCGGCCTCTGTGAGCGCATCGTATTTCCCCCATCCGTGTCCGAATCTCTGCGGTATGAGATCGAGCGGCAGCATTCCTGCACACTCCTTCCACGCGGGTCATCCGGCGCATAGAAGCAGGCGCAGCGGATGGACCGTGAGGGGGAAAAAGGCAGAGGAGGAGGAGAGAGAGGTGAGGAGGAGGAGGAGGAGGAGGAGCAGGAGGAGGAGGGGGGAGGGGGAGGGGGATGGGGAGGGGGAGGGGGAGGGGGAGGGCGAGGGGGGAGGGGGAGGGAGAGGGGGAGGGGAGGGGGAGGGGGTGGGAGGAGGAGGAGGAGGAGGAGGAGGAGGAGGAGGAGGATGGGGGAGGAGGAGGGGGAGGAGGAGGAGGAGCAGGAGGAGGAGTAGGAGGGAGGAGGAGGAGGAGGAGGAGGAGGAGGAGGAGGAGGAGGAGGAGGAGGAGGGAGGAGGGAGGAGGAGGAGGAAAAGGCGGAGGAGGAGGAGAAAGGGCGAGGTTGCATCGGGCCGAGCGGTGGCCTCCATATGAGTGAGCGCTGGAGCAGCCCGCGCGGCCGAGGCTACGGTCCACTCGTGCGCCACCGTCCTGTACTGCTTCTTCGGTGTGGGGGGGGGCTGCAGGCTTGATGTTGAGTCGGGCGTGTCCCTCTACAGGAGGAATCTTCGGGAGCAGTTTTCAACATAGTCTGGGGACGATGTTTCGTGCTCGTATGACTATGCTTGCTTCTTGTTTGGCTGTTTTTGATTGTTCATCCAAAGTGCGCCTGTAGGACCACATGCCCGACCTACGCTTGATGTCAGCCGAGGCGAGAGTGTCGCACCCACCGCTTCTGGAGAGACCTACCCTGGACTCTCGGGACCACCTTCTCCAGGGGGCGAGGAATATCAACATCCACCACCTCATGGGTCTCCGTGTGCACGACTACGGGAGCGTTAGATGCGTGCTCGTTCCAAAAGGAGGGCGTCTCTTCCGAGGGCCATACTAACTGCGGAGAAGAGTACAGTTGGAGCCCATGCCAAACATCACCCTGCTTGCCTACAAGGGTGCCCTGGGTTTCTTGGGTTTCGATGGTTTGCTATGGAAAGCGTGACGTTCCCACACCAAAAGTCAATGAACGCCCTGGGGTCTCAGGGTTGGGTTTCCTGTGGAAGGTTTCTCGTGGCCGAGCTCCTACTGTTGAGCTTCCTTGCGAGCTACAGGGGTGCTGCACAGCGTAGAAGTAGGATCCTTGGCCCCTTTCCTCCTCGGGATCTGCCCTCTGCGAGTTGTGATGATTGCATATTTTAGGGGTGCGGTGCCATGTCCGAGGTGCCCTGGCGGGATGTCGCCCCCCGTCAGGGACCCGCAAACATAAAAATGATACCGGAGAAAAAGCCACATCAAACAGTATGTTTAGGGCAAAGGGGCTAGGGGGCTATAGGGCTATAGGGCCGTAGGGCTATAGGTCTATAGGGTTATAGGGCTATAGGGCTATAGGGCCATAGGACTATAGGGCTGTAGGGCTATAGGGCTATGGGGCTATCGGGCTATCGGGCTATAGGGCCATAGGGCTATGAGTCTATAGGGCTATAGGGTTATAGGACCATATGGCTATAGGGATATAAGGCTATGGGGCTGTAGGGCTATAGGCATACAGAGCTATAGGTCTATAGGTCTTTAGGGTTTTAGGGCTGTAGGTCTACAAAGCTATAGGGCTATTGGGCTATAAGGCTATTTGGCTATAGGGCTGTTGGGCTATTGGTCTATGGGGCTATTGGGCTGTGAGGCTATAGGGCCATAGGGCTATAGGTCTATAGGCTATAGGGCTATAAGGCTATGGGGCTATAGGGCTATAGGGCTATGAGGCTACAAGGTTATAAGGTTATATGATTATAAGGCTATAGGGCTATTTGGCTATAGGGATATTGCGCTAT
Source organism: Prorocentrum cordatum (assembly GCA_963575745.1). Classification (NCBI taxonomy): domain Eukaryota; class Dinophyceae; order Prorocentrales; family Prorocentraceae; genus Prorocentrum; species Prorocentrum cordatum. The sequence goes on from CAUYUJ010012825.1 coordinate 115,975, forward strand.
TGGGCTATGGGGCTATAGGACTATGAGGCTATAGGGCTAAAGGGCTATAAGGCACCTGGGCACCCGTGCACCCGGGCACCCGGGCACCCGGGCACCCATGCACGCGTGCACCCAGGCACCCGGACGGGCCGCGGAAATCGGTGGCAAGTTCACCTAACCATATGAATCCGCTAGGACCCCTTACAGGGGCAAGTTCTGATTGGGGAACGTCCTGATCGGCGCCGCACCCCGCCAGTTTTTCGCCACTGCCCGTATACTGCGCGCCGACAGTCGGATACTGAGCCTCAGAGCTCTCGCCAGACAGCGGGCTCGTCCCCGTTTGGGGAGTGCGAAGTGAGGGAGGTACCGAGGGATCGACCTGTTGCCGTCGAGCTGGTGGCCCCTTTGTCCGACTCCTCCGTGTCCCACTCGAGCCGTGGCCGGGCAAAGGGCGCGGGAGGCGAGATGGGAGCCAGGAGCCGCGTGGCAGTGCGTGGCCAGACGATTAACAGGCCCAAGAGGCCGGGCAAAGCAGTCAAATCTTCGCGCACCTCATCCATTCCCGTCCCTCCCCCTCCTCGTCCTTTTTGCTTGTTCCTCATATTTTTTCTGCATCGTCCTCCTTCCCACCTCCCCCTCCAGCTCCTCCTCCTCCTCCTCCTCCTCCTCCATGTTTATGTCTGTTCATGCCCACTTTATTCCGACGTTCCTCCCTCGTCCTCCTCCCGCCTTTTGTTCTGGGTCGTTTCTTTGTTTGTAGCTCCGCTCAGCTTTCGAAACCCGCGGCCGTTTCGGTGAGACTGATGTGCCTCAAGGGGTCTGCTGGGCGGGATCTGCCGGGCGCTCCTGCAGACCAGGAGGCTTGCCCGCTCTGGAACCCGTTCTGGCAGCCATGGAGTTCCCTCTGCCCTGTCGGAGACGAGTATAGATGAAGGTGATGGTGGACGGGAAGGATGACCAGAGGCAGCAGAAATTGAGAGAGGAGGATTGGGAGAAGGAGGATCGGCGCGGCATAGAGCGGTCCAGTCGAGCCAGGACCGCCCCGAGCGCGACCTCGCGCCCCACGCGAGGCCGCAGTGGCGACGAGGCCCCCCCGCCGCGTGAGTGCGACCGCCCCTAGCACCCCGCAAGCGGGGTCCTAGACGGCCGCACTCACCCCAGGCCCTCGGGCCTGGCGGCACCCACAGGCACGGGAGCCACGGAGGCCACACGGGGCCCCCCGCCGCCAGGGTCCGAGGCGAGTCCAGCAGCCCCGCCTGGCTTGGCCCCCTGGGGGCCTCCAGTGCGGGGCGTACGCGCAGCAGCGCCGTCGCTCAGCCCCGCCGCGTCACAGCCGCGGCGGTAGGCGGCCAGGAGCGAGGCGACCACGGAGCTCCGCCGCGCTGCCTCCGCCGCCTCCGCAGAGCCCGCGGCCGCTCCCTCTCCCTCCTCGCCCCCGCCAGCAGGGCGGTGAGCCCGCGGCAGGGGCCCCTGGTGGCGCCGCACTGGCGGCTCTTCCACCCCTCTTGGGCCGCTCTCTGCCGCCTCAGCAGAGTCCGCGCCCTCGTCCTCGCCCCCGCCCGCAGGGCGGTGAGCCCGCGGCGGAGGCCCCTGGTGGCGCCGCGCTGGCGGCCCTTCCACTCCTCTTGGGCCGCTGGCGTCCCTTCGGCCTTCCCCATCGGCCTCGCCCTCCCCAGGGGTCGTGGGGGTCGCCGCGGCCTCTGCAGCTGCTCCAGCGGCGCACCAGTCCTCACCTCCAGCGCCGTCGCCGCCTCTGACGCCCTCCGCCGCCTCAGAGCCCCAGTCCTCACCTCTCATAGGTGGCACGCTCTGGCCACCGTCCTCGCCACGAGCGACGGGGCTCCCACTGATGGGCTCGGCGGGAGGAGGGGCGGGGCCAGCGCCCACCTCCTCTGCTGCTGCCGTCGGCTCGCCACCGCCAAGGCGCCGCAGCGTGACGGCAACCTCGCTCGCGATCCTGGGCGCGAGCCCAGCACGCAGGCGCGCGATAGCCGCGCTGCCCGCGGCCGAGGGCGGCGTCTTGCACTCCAGCCCGAAGCTGCAGGCGCGAGCGGCTCCAGTGAACCCGCACCTGGTGCATGCGACCAACGGCAACCTCCGCTCCAGCTCGCTGTCCAGCACAGGAGCGATGGCGACCAGGTCGTGCGCCGCGAGCCCCTTCTGCACCAGCAGCTCGTTGGCCTTCACCGCGCCCTCCAGGATGCTGCCAGGGCACTCGCCAGCGCGGTTGGTCCACCTGCAGACCTCACACCATCTGTCCTTGCCCTTCCCGCGCCAGCTGCAGCTCAGCCACGCGGAGGCTTCACGGCGCCGCCGAACCGCCCTCTTCGGCCGCTCCTTGCGATGGGTGGTGTCGCTGCCATCCACCCATGTGCCGACCGCAGTGCACCACATGGCCACCAAGTCCACCTGCTGCCGAGCCAGGTGCAGCTTGCGGCGATCGGCGGCCGAGGCACGGCCCTGGGCAGCCGCCGCCTTCGCAGCTGCGTCGGCGTACGAGTTGCCCTTCCAGTCGCGGTAGCTGATGGCGCCGTCCACGACCTGCCTCCTGGTGCGGTGGGCAGGGACCCATCGGAGGTGCACTGCACGACCAAGCCCTCCTCTGTCGTCCACCAGGGCCCACGCCAGCCGCCACAGGTGCGCCCAGGAGTACGCGTAGGCGGCGGTGTTCGTGCGACCCGCCTTGTAGAAGCCGTCGTACACGTACTTCGAGTCGACCACCAGCGTGACCACGCCCATGCTGAACCGCAGCGCCATGATCACCGCCATGAGCTCGCCCCCGTTGATGTCGACGTAGGCGCCGCACAACTGCCCAGCAACGGAGGCCAGGTAGCAATCGGCATCGGGCTGCAAGGCGACCACGCTCCAGCCGACCGATGCGAACTCGTCGAAGTCGGCCTCGAACGCGGAGCCGTCGAGGAAGAACTCGCCACCAGGGAGGACCCCGCCGTCGTGGTCGCCGCGCCAGCACACCAGGTCACTGGCCCGTGGCTTGCGTAGCCCAGGCGGCGTCGGCCACAGGCACCGTTCCAACAGCAGGGTGACCTCGGGCAGGTGGCTCCGCTTCCTGAGGTCCGCGATCTCCTTCGGAAGCGTCAGCACCTCTCTCCAGCATTCGCAATCGCAGTGGCGATGCAGGAGCGTCCCTCTGCCCCCGCACCGCAGGCACTCAGCACACTCGGCAAGGCCCTTCTCCTCCTTGCGCGCCTGGGGCCACTGCCCATTGACCACCAGGGAGTGGAGGTACGCCCGCTCCTTGAGGGTGAGCCGCACCTTGGTGCCCGCGGCGATACCGTCCCTCCTGTCCGCCACGCTCGTGACACAGCCAGTGGAGGTGAGCCTGATGAGCGGCTCCAGCGTCCCGCCCTCCGCCAGGTGAGCGCACCCAGGCGCCAGGCTGGCTTGTCTCCACTGCCACTTCACGATGGCCCGCTGCGCCAGCTTGATCACGATCCACGGGGAGATGTCAAACGGCGCAAGGAGGCCACCATCGTCCATCCTCCAGCAATTGGCCGTGACGACCTCCCAGTCAATCCTCCGCAGCGAGAGAAGCGTCGCCGCGCAAGGGCCCTGGACGTGGGCCCACGTGACCGCGCGCGCGTCCTGCAGGCATAAGACCACCATGTGGCGTGGCACCCAGCCCTCCCACACCGCGCGCAGTAGCATCTGCACGGGCTTGCACGTGGCGTCGACTATCGGGTCGAGCCCTGGCTGGAGCATCATCGTGAGGGTCCTTGACTTCTCCGCCGTGGTGTTCGACACCGCCACGAACGTCAGGGACCTGGCACGATCGAGCTCGGTCGTGGTGCAGCCTGTGATGGCCGTGCCGTACCCGATGCTGGGGTGCAGGGCGGTCTTCGCGAGCCTCCTCGTCGCGGGCTTCCTGCCTTTCGTCATCTTGACGATCTTCACCCTCCGAAGGCGCTGCTGGGCCTGCTGCATCCTTCCTGCTCGTACTTCACGTCCGAGCCGCTTGCCTCCACTGAAGTCGACGCCCAGGTTGCGCTCCTGCCTCGCCGCAGTGACGCCTGCCGTCCTCTGCAGCCTCCGCTCCAGCTCGTGCCTCGCCTCAGGGTAGTTGGAGAGGGCCCTGGACTTCTTGGTGGCGATGCGAAGGTCGGCCTTCCCCAGGAGCTCCTTGAGGCGCCGTGTCGCCGTCGCCACCTCATCCACCGTGCGCCGCAGGCCTCCGACACGCTTCAGGATGAGATCGTCCACCACCACCGACAGGGAGACGGTGGGCACCAGCGCTTGCAGCTTGTCGAGGGGCTCGATCAGCATCATCTTGAGCATGAGCGTGGCGAAGCCGTCGCCTGGCAGCACCGCCTGCTTGGTGGCGATGGGGTTGCTCAAGGCCTCTCCCAGCGCAAGCCACCTCGGAGATCTGTAGAGGCTGACCTGCAGCTTGAGCTGCCACAGCGGGAAGCCCGTTCGCACCGCCGCCTGGATGAGGCGCCCGTGCTGCACCTGCTCGTACGCCTTGAGCAGGTCGAGCAGCACCAGCGCTGACACCCAGCTAGAGGCGTCACCAGCCTCACGCCCCTTCGCCGAGGCCCACTCGCACTCTACCGCCTGCTGCCACACCGCCCTCTCGCAGCCCTTGCCTCTGGACGCCCAGAAGTAGGGGCGGTCGTTCCTGCGCTCCCAGGCGTCCGCCAGCGGCTTGCGCAGCCTCGCCTGGACCCTGGCCACCACGTGGATGATGGCCACAGGGCGAACGCCCCCGAGCCGCTTAGCCAAGAACACGATCTTGGTGTGCAGCTGCGGCCACTCCGCCATCTGCTCCACGGCCATCAGCAGGTCGATCAGAGCCTCTAGCCCCTCGCTGCTGAGCTCGAGGAGCTGCCTGGGCTTGATGGCCTCGAAGCCCGAGGCCGTGTCCTTCTTGAAGGAGCGGAGGCAGCGGCGCAGGTCCTCCACGGACGGCCGCGGAGGCCGTTCGCCCAGATCTGAGGGCCACTGCAGCTCGGCGTGGTCGCACTCGATCCTCCAGTGCTTGCCCCACTCGGCCTCGAGGAGTTCGATCTCCTTGCCGAGGCCTGCGGGGCCCGAGCTGCCACTGCAAGTGCTGCTCTGCCATCCTACTGGCACCCGAGTGACGGCGTGCAGCCCTGCTGCTCCTCCCTTGAGCTGCTTACCCACCCACTCGTCAAAGCGCTTGCCTCGCTCGGCAAGATCTCGTTGGGCTAGCTCGCTGGCATGCCGCTTGGCGAGGTCAGCCATGTGTGCCAGCGCGAACGGGTCCCACAGCGCCACCGCGCCGTACAGCAGGAAGCCGTGCCATCTGCCTGCCACTGCACCGCAGCTGGCCACACTGCCCTCAGCCTCCTCAACCTCATCCTCCTCCTGCAGCGTCCGAACCCGCTGCGGCACGCGAGCCGCGAGCGCAGGCAAGTACCCGAGCGCCTCCTGCCTGGCGCGTGGCGCGCCCACCTTGGAGGCGGCGCGCAGCGCGTTGGCCACCCTGGCCACCCACGCCGCCTCAGGGGTAAGCCTCGGCGACCTCGCCTGCTGCACCCCGCTCTTGACGACGACCTTGGTGGAGAAGCCTTCAGCTCTACCAGAATACCTGTCGCGCTCCTCCCCCAGCTGGTACACGTCGATCCACTCCTCCTCCGCGCACTGGAGGAAGGCGCCCAGGGCCATGCTGAGGCCCTCCTTGACCTTCTCCTCGTCGCATCCTCCTCCTGCTGGCACGCACTTCCCGCCAAGGAGGCGGTCGGCTGGCTCCTCCAGCCCTCTCCACGGGCTCCGCCGCGCCTCTGGTCTGGTCCTCAGGCGTGCTCCTCGCCTCCCGCTCCCGTGCTCCTCAGGCGTGCTCCCCAGGCGTGGCCCCTCAGTTTTAACCCTCGAGAGCCCTCGTGGGGTTGTTTTTTCTTGGGCCTGTGCCTCTCGTGGCTGCTTGGGCCCAGGCTCTCGCCGACGAGGCGTGCTCCTCGCCTCCCCACGAGGCCCAGCTTCCTCAGGCTCCCGCAGCAAGCCGCATCCTCGCACTGCCTCCTGCCACTGCTCGTCCAGCTGCCCGCAAAGCTGGCCAAGGCTGACCGCCGAAGCCGCGGTGGCCAGCGCAGGGGGCGGCGCGAGCACACTGCGGCAGCCTGCGAGGCGGCCCAGCCCCAAGGCGGCATCAGCACCAGCAGCCACCTCACCAGCACCAGCCTCCTCGCAGCAGCCTGCCGCGCTCCCTCCAGCAAGCCCCGCCGGTCGGACCTGTGGCTGGGGCTCCGGGTGGGACTGCGCATCCCGCGCGTCCACCTCTTCCACTCCAGGATGGCTGCCGCAATTTATCCCAGGCTGCGGCCAACTGGCAGACCCAGTGCATGTGCCTTGGGGGCCCGCTCCCAACGGGACTGGGCCCCCCAGGCTGCAGCCCGCGCCTGCCTCAACCTCCTCGTCCACGAAGTCCACCATCGGCCTGAGGAGCCTCCTCATCTCCTGCCGACTCCGCTTCCATCTGCCCACGTGGTCGTACTCGCAGCACCCCAAGGGCCTCAGGACAGGGAAGGGCTTCGGCGCCTGCGCCACGCGGAAGGGCGCACGGGGCCCCGTCGCGCCGACCTTGACAAGGACAGGGGAGTGCGGGTAGACGGGCGACGCAGGCACCACGCTGACCTCGCACGCCCTCAAGCCCTTGGACACCAGGAAGAAGTCGATGACCCTCCCCGACGATGCGCACGTAGGAGTCGAAGGACGAACCACCACCGCATCAAACATGGCGAGCATACCTCCGTCCCTCAGCTCCTCCTCCGTGAGGTTAAAATCACCACCAACCAGGTACTCCTTCTGGTACTGCTTGAGCCTCCTCGCCAGCAGCGTGAGCGCCTGCACGTTACTCGCGTTCAGGCCGACCCCCGCCTCGAGGTAGACGTTGCCGAGAAGCACACCGCCTCTCCTCACCCCTGCGACCCAGCAGACGTGAACTCTGCCTGGGACGACCACGGCACCCATCGGGTCGTCCACCTCCGCCATCCCATAGGCGGTCCGAACCATGGAGATCAGTCCTCCAGAGCTGAGCCCTCCTGCCGACGACGGGACGGCTGGCGTGCCGCGCGCCCGCCATCCCTGGGCTCGAAGCTGAGCCTCCACATCGCTGGTCCTTCCCTCCAGCAGCCTGGTCTCCTGGACGAGGACCGCGTCGCACTCCTTGACCTCCTGCACCGCCAGGCACGCATCCAGGTTGCAGAACGCGTTCACGTTGACCGTGCAGAACCGCCAGCAGGCACCCTGCCTGCTAGGAGTCTTGCGCACCAGCCTCAGCCGCTGTGCGGAGCCGCTTGGCCTCCGACCCCGCCTGCTCCTCCCTGAGCACCTCGGCGAACTTCCGCTTCTCGGGGTCCTCCATCTCCATGGCGAGCTCGCGCCAGGCCTGGTCCACCCCAGTCGCCCCATTGGCTCCTCCTGCCGCTGGCTCGCCCGCCGCGGCTGCAGGAGCGGGCGCCACGCTAGCGGCCGCAGCTGCAGGGGCATGAGCCGCACCACCAGCACCCACGTCCTCCTGCTGCCGCGGAAGCCCAGCAGCAGCCGCCTCAGGTGCCGCCTGGCTGGCGTGGCTGTCCAGAATCTCGCCCAGCGCCCCGCCAAGCTTGACCACCAGCTCAGGCGCCTCTGCCGCGTGGCTGGCGAGCTCCGCGGCAATCGCTGCCCGCAGCCCAGCCGACACGGCCGTGGGGGCCGCCGCAGCTGGCGCCTTCGGCTTCGCCGTCTCCGCCTCGGACTGCTTCGCGGCTTGGGCTGCCACGGCCGCCTTGGCCTGCACCGTGGCCTCCTCCAGCTCGCGCCGCAGCTGCACCAGCTTTTCCCCCAGCTCCGCCATCTCAGCGACAGCGCGATGAGCCCGCGCCTTGGCCTGCTCCAGCTGGCCCTCCGCCTTCGTGACCTGCACGGACTTCTCGTCGGCCCGCAGCTGCGCCGCCTTGACCTCCTTGACCTTGGAGAGGTCGCCCAGCCCCTCCTGTGCCAACCTCCTGGCTTGGAGAATCCCGCGCTTGGTCTTGGCGTCCAGCAGCTGGGCGCTGACCTTGAAGGCGTCTTCAGGCAACTGCACCAGCTTGTGCCACAGCTCCTCGTTGATGCCAGTGCCCTCACCTCCTGCACCTGCACCACCACCAGCTGCTGCGGTGCCACCCCCACCAGCACCAGCACGGTCGTCAGGCCACCAGGGGGCTCGCTTGGGCGCTCCACCACCGCCCGCGCGCTGCCCACCCTCGCCTGCCCCAGGTCCACGAGGAGCGCGTGGGCGCGGCCGCACCACGAAGTCCCCCAGCTCCGCGGGCCGCCTCGTGGGGGGTCGCTTGCCTTTGCACCCCAGCACACGGCACGTGTCCCGCTCCCCGAAGTTGTAGTAGCCACATCCCTGGCACGGGCACTGCCACCCAGGCTGCCGCCCTGCGCCACCGCCACCGCGACGCCCAGCGCCCACAGCCATGCTGCCAGCCGAGGACCCGTGGTGAGCGTCCAGCAGGCGGGCCGCCTCCACGAGGCGCGCCTGCAGCAGCGGCGACCGCGCCCCCTTCCAGGCGCGGACAAGGGAGCGCGCGCTGGAGCGCTGGCGGCGCGCCCGCCTGTGCCACGCCTCCTCCGAAGGCGCGATGGTCCCAGCCCGAGGAGAGCTCGCGACAGGCTGGCTGTCGCACCCAAAGCTCTCGAGCCGAAACTATTGGGAGAAGGAGGAGGAGGAGGAGGAGGAGGAGGAGGAGGAGGAGGAGGAGGGCAAGGGCATGGGGAGAGGGAGGGGCCAGGGTTAGGACGAGAGGAGGAGCAGGCGAGAGCGGTCCATGGGAAAAGCAAAATTTTTCGGACCTGCCTCTCTGCGGGCCGTTTTTCTGGATTTTTCGAGGCCGCTTCTGGATTTCGGCGTGGGTCAGGCAGGAGATCCACGCTCTTCCTCCTCCTCCTCCTCCTCCTTCTCATCCTCCTCCTCCTCCTCCTCCTCCTCCTCCTCTCCTCCTCCTCCTCATCATCATCATCATCATCATCATCATCATCATCCTCATCCTCATCCTCATCCTCATCCTCATCCTCATCCTCCTCCTCCTTCTCCTCCTCCCCCTCCCCATGCCCCTCCCCCTCCCCATCTGTCGTTGCGGCGAGCGGCTCGGGGAGGTGCGCGGCTCATGTGGATCGGCGCGCGCGGCGAGGAGGAGAACAAGGAGGAGGACGAGCGCGCTACCCCGCTGCGCGCGAAGCGGCCCCGCGCCTCGGGAGGGGCCTCGCCATCCGCCCCCAGCCTTGGCATCGCTCGGACGTGTGCATTTTTCCTCGGCGAGGACCATCGAGGAGCATCCTTGATCATTTGACGAAAAAACCACGCACAAAACCGAAAAAAAGCACAGGGAATGGACGTCCGAGCGATAGCCAGCAAACCCCCGGCCGCAGTTCTTGCTTTGCTTGTCGCGTGGGCCGGGCACGCGGTGCCTCCTCGGCCTGTGCGGTGCGCGCTGGAGCGTCGGCGAGGAGGCCCGCGCCCGCCGCCCGCCGCCTTGGACGGGTCGAGGCCCCGAGGGGGGCCAGAGCCTCGCGCCTGTGCCCACTCGCGCTTTCGGGGCCTCCGCTGGTGTCGTGGGCTCCCCCGCGAGATCTGGACCGGTGACCGTGGCACCTCGCGGCGGCGCCTCGGGCGGCGGTCGTCGTGGCAGAGGGTCATCGTTGCTGGTAGGTCGGCGAACGGTTGGACGCTCGTGTGTTGTCCGCATCCCCGAGCACTCAGCATGCACACTTGGCAGTACCCCATGGGAGCTCTGGATGCCCTCGAAAACCCGTCCCTAGAGTGCACGTTAGCAGCGCGCCAGCGTCGAGTAAGCGATGAGACAGCGCCGATGGAGCGCCGATTAGCGGCGAGTCGCCAGTGCCAGCAAGATGTGATGTGAGTAGGGGAACGAACAATGAAATAGACATAAAAGCTCTGAGGTCCGCGTGGATTTCTCGGATTGGCGCTCGACCCCTCCCTGGCGCGCGGAGCGCGCCAGTGGCGGCGCCGGCGGAGCCGCCGGGGGGGTCCAGTGCGGATCCGAGAAATTCGCGCGGACCTCCGAGTTTTTATGTCTATGTCACTGTTCGTTCCCCGAGGGAGGCTCCCATGAGCTGCCACAGAGCACTGCGTGCACGAGTGCACGGTGGCGGACCCTTCCCCGCTGCAGCGGAGGGGGGCCCCTGCCCCGGCAGGTGTCCGGCGCCCCCGCCAGAGATGCGATGCCTCCTGTAGCGGCTGCTCCTCGCCCATGCCATCCTCCTGCTCCTCCTGCTCCTGCTCCTCCTCCTCCTCCTCCTCCTCCTCCTCCTCCTCCTCCTCCTCCACCTCCTCCTCCTCCTCCACCTTCCTCCTCCTCCTCCTCCACCTCCTCCACCTCCTCCTCCACCTCCTCCTCCTCGCCCTCCTCATCCTCCCGGCAGCGCAGCTGTGGCCCTGCACTTTCCCACGGGTGCCCCTGCCTTCTCTTCACACGTTTGTGCCCACGGGTCCTACTGGATGCACGGCCTTGCGTGCAGGCGTGCGTGGCGGCCGCTTCTCTTCGTGGTTCCGCGGTTGCGCAGGCCATCGGGCGGGCCTTCGGCCTCCAGGCGGCGGCCTCTGGGGCTCCTTCCACCCCGTGCGCCGGAGGCGCTGGGCGGAAGCCGGCCAGCCAGCCGAGACGCCGCGCATGCTTGAGCTTCCTCCTGTTCGCGCGGGAGGCGTTCACGGGGCCACGGGTAAAACAGGGCTAGGATCGGGATAAATCGCTCGAGAGCGTTCCGGAGCGCTCTCAGAGCGTTCCGGAACGCTCTGGAGCGGCCGCGGCGCCCAATATATCCTCCAAACCCGCCGATTCTCAGAGATTTCGAATTATCCCGATCCGATTTTGTCCCGATCTTCGCGTCGTTTTAACGGGCTGGCAGAGGGCTGCGTCTGGTGGCTGGCGCTGGGAGCTCCGGCGCACCTCACCACTGGCGCAGGCCTGGTGCGCGCGCGCGCGGTTCTGCGTGAGCGCGCGCGCCGCAGAGTCTCCCCGCGCCTGCTCTCTCCACCTCTGCGCCCGGACATCGTGCAGCCTCAACCTCCCTCCGTGTTCCCGATGTCGCTGCCCCCCTCCCTGGTCCCTGTCCCCCCTTCGGTTCCCCCACCCCTCTGTCCCCTCATCCCTCTGTCGCACCCATCCCTCGCCTCTGTCTCTCGACTCCCTGTGTCCCCCCCTCCCTGGCACATGGCCTCTGCTCCTGAGCACTGCTTCCACTGTCTACGACGCTTCCCGTATCCCCACGATGCTCAGGCGATTTGTCCTGATCAGGGGGAGGACCAAGCAGTGGAACAGAGAGGGGGCAGCCCGGCAGTCGTCAAGGCGAAGCTATTTTTCAAGCAGAGCAGGCCCAGCTGTCAACCACGAGTGCCTTCGCGGATCTTTGGATATGAGGTGAGATGGGAGCCTCTGGAGAGCAGAGTTGGGGAAATGTCGGGGGCCCCTCAATTATGGCCATTTCGGATGCCGTTGGGGCTCTTTTGGGGTCCTTTTGGAAGCCTTTTGGGCCGCTTGTGGCCATCTTGGAATATTGGAAGACCTCGATCAAACCCGAGGTGGTCCTAGATTGGAACCCACCCCTCCACTTGGAGCCCGAACCCTCGCATCTTGGGGCCCTCGTGGAGCTGTCGGGGCTCTCCTTGGGGCCGTCTCTTGGACCACTCCCTGGCCTCCTCCTGGAGCTCCCTTACTAGGCGATCCTGGAGCCACTGGAGCCGGCTCGTCTCGTCTGCGGGCAGCAGGAGCCCGTCGGAAGCGAAGCGGCGACGAAGAAACACACGTGGACAAAACAATGTTCCCCAATCAGTGCTTGCACTGAAGGGGTCCTAGCGGAAGTTGAAAAAGCTTTGGCGAAAGTTTCCCGCCGACGTTGGTAGCAGGCTGGATTCTCGGGTTCCCGGTTCCGGCTTCCCGGGTTCCCGGCTATTGGTTCCCGGCCGATTTCGGTGCATGGGTTCCCGGGCTCCAGGGTTCCCGGTCGATCTCCTTAGCGAAAACCATCCACTGATTGCGGTTGTTTTTTAGTGTAATGTGGCTTTGAAGGGTCCAGGCATCTCGAGGGTCTCGTCGGGAGGCTGGCTCCGCGGACACTTGTTGGCGTCGCCTCGTGGCAGCCCCTCGGGCATCTGGAGGCATGCAGGAAGCTACCTTGGAGCAGCTTGGGCTGTCTTGTGCGATTCGGGAGGCCATCTTAGGCTATCTGGGGCCCTCTGGGAGCCCTCTTGGACGCCCAGGTGTGTTGGGCCCGTCCCCCCCCGCACAGACGGAATGGAATGGATGGGGGCGAGATCCCAACGCGAAGGCCACAATCTGCCCCGCTCGCTCCCGTGTGATCGTTTTTGTTATTCGTTGTTTTGCCGATCGGCGCGGGCCCTCGCACCCCCCCTTCCCCCCTCCTGGAGTGGATCTTGGCTGCTCTTGGCGCATGTTTCGAGCAGGTGGAGTCTCCCCCAGAGGCAGCACTCTTGCAAGCAGTCGCACTAAGCAGAGTTCTGGAGCCGGACCCCCTCCCCCCCCTTTCCGCCCAGTGTCGAAACGCCGAATAAAAAACGCTCACATACAAGAAGCACCCGAGGCTCAGCACAGGCAGAAGTCACCATCGGACGGGCAACCATTTTAGGAACCTACACAGACGCCGGGGGTGGGCGCCGCTCGCGCGGTGCGTCACGCGCACCGGGTGCGCTCGGCTGCCTTGAGGGGGCCCAGGCGCGCTTGTTGCGCCAGCTGCGCCGCGTGACGAGCGTTATGATGTTCCAGCCTGCTTTAGCCTTGACCACGAGAAAGAATTTCGAGCACCAAGAGAGTACCGAAACTTGAAGGTTTTCACGTGTCGGGCCCTGGGAGACGCTCGTCCGACACTGTTTCGACACTGCTTCGACACTTTTCCGGGTGTTCGAAATTATTGAATCGCTTCGCTCATTCCGCCGGCCCGTGATATGGCATCGCTGGTTTTTGTCTGTGTGTTCGTTGCCCATGTTGCGCTCTTGGGGGCGGGTGTCGTTCGGACGCGTTGCGTGGGGAGTTTTGATGGTGAAGCAGTTCCCTGGGGGTCGTCTCTCGATGGGGCGAAATAGAGTCGTCGTCAAGATGCTTCTTTGGGGGGCCTCTTGGGGTCTGTTGAGAGGCCGTTCGGGGGCGCCTGGGAGACATGTTTGAAGCCTTCTGGGGCTTCTTTTGGGCCTCCTGGGAGTCTCCTGGGGCCTCTTGGCGACATCTTGGGGCCTCTTGGAGGCCTCTTGGGGCCTCTTTGGGACCTCCTGGGCGCCTTCTGGGACGGAGGGCTCCATTTTTGAGTTCTCGGTATCCCTCCTGAGTCCCTCTTGGGCCCGTCTTGGGGCCTCTTGGTCCGTCTTGGGCGGCACTTGGGCCGTCTTGAGGGCTCTCTTGGGTCGTTTCGGCGCCGTCTTGGGAGCTTCGTGGGCCGTCTTGGAGCGGTCTTGGGGGCCTCTTGGGCCGTCTTGGAGCGTCCGGAAGCCGAAAAAGCCAGAACACAAAAAACATAGAAAAAACAAATGAAAATCAACGATTTTGGCCTCTTGGGGCTCTCTTCGGAGGCCTCTTGGAAGGCTCTTGGGGCGTCTTGGAGGCCTCTTGGGCTGTCTTGGGGGCCTTTTGGGCCGTCTTGGGGTCATCTTCGGCGTCTTCGAGCGCTCTTTGGGCGTCTCGGGGGCCTCTTGGGCAGTCTTGGGGGCCTCTTGGGGCACTCTGAGCGCGCTCTGGGGAGCCTGAGAGGCCGCACCCAGAAGGAAAACCATCTCTGAGTAGACTTGGTCGGGCGGCGGTCGGGCGGCGGTCGGGCGGCGGTCGGGCGGCGACCGGGCGGCGACCGGGCGTTGGTCGGGGTACTTTTCGCCGGGGGACCCCCAGGGGCCGCCCCGCGCGCGCGAACTAGAAATACTGTTAATACTGTTAACCAGTTACCGGGTATTCGAAATTATTTCTGGGATGTGGTCCTGAAGTGCGACGGGAGCAACATAACACGAGCGTGTTGTTTTTGCTGCCCACTGGATTGTTAGGTATCTTAATTTACAGTGGGGGCGCACATCAAGAAATCATATGCTTTTCATCAGGGTACCCTGGGGTTCTTCGCTCCTCGCGCTGCGCTGTGGCTTCTCGCGGCCGTTGAAGAAGCTGCTGCGTTCAGGGTGCCCTGGGTTTCCCCCGAGTCGCACCTCTCGCGCGGATCTTCAGGGCTAGGTTTTTTGCGAGGGTTTCTTGCGGTCGCACCCGCACTGTATTCGCGCGGGTAGACTGGGCGTCTGCCGAGGGCCAGCGCTGAGGGGTGCGATGGTTTATCGTCGTTGGCATGTGCTTGCAATGTCGCGCCTGCTCCCGAATTGATTTCTCTTCTTCTGTTTTCAGCCTCGCTCCGAGCTCAGCGGGAGGGGCTTGCGAATCGCACTGGCGTGCCTGCAGTACTTTGTCACTCTGCTGTCCAAGGTGTTGGGTGCCTTGTTTTCCCTCCACGGTTTCTCGACCCTACGCTTGCAGCGCCTGTTTTGTATCTTCTGTTTGCCACTCGACGCGTGCGTGCCGGCCGGCTGGGGCTGTCGCAGCTCTGAGGGAAGGAGCTTTGCAGTATGTGTTGCTTGCGTGCTTGCACTGCTGCAGCCTACCTTGTCAGGCTTGTCCCCCTTACGCTCGCCTGGAGATGCCCAGGCTGTGCGCTCGAGTGGCTCCAACGCTGCGGGTTCACTAGGTGGGTGTCCCCGCGTCCCCTCATGCCACCCCCGTGAGCCTCGCGAGGAGCAGGAGGGCGCGGAGGGAAGGGGGAGGATGAGGGAAAGGATGAGGAAGCTGAGGAGGAGGAGGAGGAGGAGGGATGCCCAGGGGGGGCGGGGGGGAGTGATCCCAAGGGTCTGTGGCGTGCTGCCGCGGCGGCAGTTCCTTCCACGAGTGGGGCGTTCCCACCTCGCGAGCGTGCCAGCTAGCTTCTGGTGCACTTCGCGCTGCTACTGTTCCTGCCAGGAGGCTCCCTCCTCAGGCGCGCCGGCTCGCGGGCGCCACCTGTCGCGATGCCCGCACTGTCGGCAGGAAGCTCGCTCCGAACGTGCCGCTCCGCTTGCTTATGGTGCACTCTTTGGCGTGGCCAGCGCTACAGCCAAAGCTCTTGCAAGGAAGATGGTTCAGAGCGTTCCTGCTTGGCGACGGCGCCATGTACGCCGCAGGCGTTGCCGTCGACGCTGCTGCTGCAGCCCTCCGCGAAGCCAAACGTGCTGGTGCTCCCGCGGCGTGGCGGCGCCCCGTTGCACACCCTGTTTCAGTGTTCGCGCCGAGCTTGTGACTTCGATGTTCCTTCGGACCCCGCGGGCCGCGTTGTCCGCGCCGCTGGGGGCCGTCGAGCGGAGCACAGCAGGACGCGCGATTGGGACATTCGAACTTGCTCAGGCAGAGCGCGCGACGGAGGCTTCCAAGCCGAACCGTTCCGTCGCTGGCGCCCGCGCCCCGACGCGACCCGCGCGACTTGCCGCGGGACTGGCGGCGGAGAGGCACGGGAGGCCGACAACCCAACTCGAAATCAAGCGCTTAGAGGCTTTCCTGTCCGTTTGCAGGCAAACGTTCCCCCCCCCTCCGTCCTGTTTCCTCCCGCTTCCTCGTGCCACTTGGCCTATCGCTTTCCAGGGCAGCGTTGCAGCACCATGCTCTCGCAGCTTGCACTGCACGAGGCTTGGCACGCGCGCAGAGCAAGAAGGAAAGGCACGCAAGTTTCTGTCCCGCGGCGTGGCGGCGCGCCGTGTCGCGCCCCCCCCGATGGCAACTACTGCGCCGGATCTCGGTGGCCTCGAGATGCTTTCCTTATTCAGGCCCCGCGGGCCGCGTGGCTCGCGTCGCTGGACATTTTGAAATTGGTAGGGGCGGAGGGGGGGGGGGGCAAAAGCTTGCCTTTGGTGCCGCGCGGTGTTTTGGAAGCCTCTTCCCGCCGCCCTTTGGCTGTGCCGGTGCTGCGACGAGTTCGCTCCCTGCTATCCGTGTGCAGGCCTGCACGCTTCTGCTGCCTGCTGACGTCGACGCCCCCCGCCTCGCCCTCGAGCCGTGGTCAAAGCGGGCATCCGTTTCATCTGGCAGCCTCCGCGTGGCATCGTTTATAGCCGCTGCCTGGTATTGCCGTGGCTGCCGCCTCGAGCATCTGTTCTTTCGGTGATGGACTGGGCGTGTTCGTAGCTCGCGTGAGGGAACGCTATGAGTTCGCGCCTGCGTGCGCGTGCGTGCCCGCGCCGCAAGGGGGGACACTGCACATTGCCATCCGTGCACTTTGGCCCTGCTGCGGGCGGCGCGCCTGCGCGGGTGAGTGCTGCCTTGTCCTTGGCCCCCGCAGGCAGAGGTCGCAAAAGTCAGTCCCAGGCAAACCCTTCGGCACCGCGCCGCGGCCCCGTGGAGCCCCCCCGAGGTCGTTGCCGAATGCTTCTTGGCTGCAGCGCCCGCGCGTCGGCTCGTGCTCGGAGCTTGCGCGTGCCTTGGGCGCGAGGGCCCCCCCGGTCGTTGCCACCGAGCCACGGCGCGCCCCCGAGCGCAGGTTGCCGAGCGTTCCGCAGTCATCGGGCGAAGAGAACTATGCACATGCACCGATCCTGGCAAGGTCCGTCCTTGACCCAGGATCGGTGCATATACCTTCCTGGCCAAGGCAGGAGGGCGTATGCACCGATCCTGGGCTCAGGATGGGCCTGGCCAGAATCGGTGTATGTGCATAGTTCTCTATCCTCTAAGTCATGGGCCTGTGGACCTTGTTCGCCGTGGGGGCGCGACGCAAGCCTCAGGCACGCTGCGTGGTATGGTCCGCCGCCGGGCCGCGGCGACCGCTCGTCCATGCAAAGGTGGCGGCCGCCGTCCAGGATGCGCTGCCCCTGCGGGGCTGGTCCCAAGACAAGGCTGGGCACAGTGTGAGCGCTGGCGTTGGGTACTCGACGCGCGCGAAAAGCCGTGGACTGTTTGGGTGGAGTGGGGGGGGCATAATGGAGGGGACAATGCTTGCCCCGTAAACTCTACCTGCCTCCTACCTCGCCCCCCCGCCGGGGTGGTGCAACCTGCGAAACGGTCGCCACTTTTCAACGTTTCTCGTCAGCGCCTTTCGCGCTGCCGCCCTTGAGCTGCATCGCATACCGCCTCTCGCCGCTCGGTCTTTCCTCCACTTCCGGGCCTAGCCTCAATTCACGGCGCATTGGTTCCAGTTGGGTCCTTTGAATGGCTGCCGGAGTGGCGGCTGGCAGTCGCCGCGCACGCGTCAATCGAGAATGGAGCTGACGTGTGCATACTTCTGCGGGGCGGTTTGGGAGGGGCCCTCGGCCGCTGGTAATTACTTCGAGATCTTTCCGCCGCTAAACGGGCGATGTTGCAAGTCGCACGGTTGTTCTGCAACTTGCCCTACGCAAGGTGGGCGGCTGTGACGCGTGCGTCCCCCGTCGCCCGCGCTGGCGTGCCTTGCACGAGTATGCTGCCTTCCCGCCCGTTCTGCTTCAGCGAAGTACTCTGGTCTTGTTTCTCTCTTGCGCCGATTTGCCCGCCGACGACGCGCGAGATCAGGAGATCCAGGATTGGCGGGGCGATTCACGACCTTGCTGGCGAGCAATCTCCTGGCGGCGGCTCGCGCGACCGCCGCGTGGATCACTTCCGCCGCTTGGGATATCGTTTTTTGTCCTACGCATCCTGTGGTGTGGGGGCCTTGTTTTGAAGAGACAGCCTCCCGTTTCCTCTTCTTCCCTTCCCCCCTTCTGCCGTGTGGCCCACCCCTCTCACGGTCCGTGGCCCCTTTGGGATCCCGACCCGAGGCACCACCGGCAGGGTTCGCGCGAAGGTGCTCGCCCTTCTTGCCCGTCCTTTTCGGCACAACCCTCCCGCGCTCCGTGGCTCCATACGAGGCTCCACCAAATGCTCCAGTGGCCAGGGTTCGCGCGCAGCCCCTGGCCCACTGCATGTTTTTTTTTTAAGCACCCCCTCACACGCCCCGTGGCCCCCGGGGAAGCCGCACCGAAATCTCCCGTGGCCGGGTTCGCACGCAGCTTCCGCCCACCGCACGTCCAATTTTGGCACGCCCCTCCACTCTTCGTGGCGCCAGAGATGGAGCCCCACAGAAGGCCTCAGTGGCAGGGCCCGCGTGCGCCTTCCCAGCCACTGCCTGTCTCTCCATTTCGGCACACCCCTCGCTCGCTTCCTGGCACCGACAGGGGCCCCACCGAAGGCCTCAGTGGCAGGGTTCGCCTGCGGCCCCCGGCCCACCGCATGCATGTTTTGTTGTTCTCCCGCGCGGCTGGCGTGACCGCGCGCCCCGCGCCGTGTGGGGCCCCGCTCGTCTCCTCAGGCGGGTGCACCGCGGGCGCGGGCCTGCGTCCCTCTTTCCCAACGCTTTCGGCGCCGCTTCTTTCTAGCGCGGCTGCGCTCAGGAGTCGCGGGCGCTCGAACCCCACACGTGACACCCGATCTGGCGTGCCTCCCCGCGGCTGTGTCCCCGCGCTGCCGCCCTCCGCCTTTGCGGCGTGCTCCTGGCCCTTGTGCTTCTGGCTTTCGCGCGCCCCCCCTCCTGTGCTTGCCTCGTCCAGGCTCCTGCGGCGTCGCTTCCGCCCCCTCGTCCTCTTTCTCCTCCGGCGCCTCCATTTTCCTTGCCTCCTCCTCCTGGCACCTGTGCCACGGGGTCCCCCACAGGAAAACAAGCGGGCAGCCCCTTGTTCGTCACCCCAGGTGCTCCTTCGGGACCCTGGGAGGGGAGGGAGATAGTCGTAGGCCGTCCCAGCCTGGGCCACGGGGGACGGGTCGCGCCTGGAGTTCCGGGGCTGTGCCCGACTCGTCCTTGCGGCGGGCGGGGGCAGTCCAGGGCTTCAGTGCGCGGCTTTTCCTTCCATGTTCCGTGCTCGGGTTGTGGGTCTGCCACGCTTTGCTGCGACGCTCTTGCTTGGCCGTCCCAGTACTCCGCTGGCGCAAGGGTGGTGTTGCAGCTCCTCTTTGCGGGGGGGGGGGGGGGGCTCATCGGAGGACGCTCTTCCAGTCTTCCCACGGTCGCGGTCCCCCGCCCTGGCGTGCGCGGGGGCGGGCTGTCCCCGAGGGGGTGGCGCCCCTCGGGTGGCTGATCGGGGCGGCACGCGCGGCGTGTCGTTATCTGAAGCTTGGGAAAGTCAGAGCGAGCCTGTCGAGCAATTCAACGGCTTAGCTGCTCTCTCCTGGCGCGCGTGCCGGGTACGTCTCTCGTCTTTTTCGCGCGTCTGCCGCGCTTCGCGGCGTTGCTGCCTTTCGTGGCGCGCGTTGCCTTTTGCGCGTTCCGCCGCGGTAACAGCCTCCTCAGCGAGCTCGCGCCGACTCCAGCCGCGATGGTCCGCACGGCTGGCCGCGATCGTGGTGGTGTTGCTGGTCGCAGTCGTGTTGTCGGTGTTGCTGTTTGTAGCGGTGCAGCTCGCAGGCTTGGTGGCGCTGCTGGTCGCAGTCGTGGTTCTGCTTGTCGCCGTCGTGGCGGTGGGGCTGCTCGTCGCGGTCGTAGTTGTGGCTTCTCTGGCGGTGTTTGTCGCTTTCGTAGTGGTGGTGGCGCTGCTGCTGTTTTTTGTTGTTGTTTTTTGTTGGAAAAAAAAGGTTTGTTTGTTGTCCCGTTGTTGTCCTGGTGCACGCCGAGTGTGGCCCCCGCCTCGTCCTGCCAGAGGTGCGTGGAGTTTTTGCCCGTGCCTCAGGCCCACGAGATGCCACAGGCCCACGAGAGGGAGCAAGGCCGGCCAGCTCGGAGCGTCTTTGGAGCGCCTGGAGAAAGACAGAGCGCGACACGTGGTCGAAGGCCTTCTCCCCCCGATGCTGACTATGACTGCGCCGTCGTCGTTGTCCAGCACTGACCTCAGCAGCATGGCGGCGCAGGCGGTCCCTGCGCGCGTCGCGAGGGCGAACTGGTAGGGCGCAGCTGCGGCCGCGAATTGCTCGGCAGAGTGTTGAGCTAGCGCCCCGGGGACCCATCTATGGAAGACGTCACCTGTGGCCATGCTCCGCACTGCATTGTCTGGTTTCTGGAGCGCCTTTCTTTTGCAGGAGGCCATGGCTCGGGAAATCGGAGCGGGCGCCCGCGCCTCCACGAGGGCAGCGGCCGCAAATCGGAAAAGGTTCATAGCTACTTCGTGTTCCAGCAGCGGTTTTTGAGATGTTCGACTCGGGCACCTGACGGCCCTGCTGCTGCGCCCTTCTTTGCGGACCTGCCGCAGGCGAGGAATTTGTTCTTGACTAGTCTCGCTCTCGCGGTCGGGCCCCGCAGCTTGTCCACTGTCTCTCTGTTGCCTGGCGCAGTGGCCGCCGCTGTCAAGACTTGTCGCCCGCGTGACTGGTTGCCGCTGCAGAAGTGGGAGCTTGTTCTCTCCTTCGCTCCTGTTGCTGCTCCTCTCTGGCTGGCCTCGGCGCTGTGCGCGCGCCTGCTGTGGCGTTGGCCTCGAATCGTAGGGCCGGCCAGTCGCCCTGGCGAAAGCGCCGGGCGCGCTCCATGAGCTCCCGTCGGCCTTCCGTGTCGGTGCTGTTTGGCTTGCTTCGCAGGAGCCTCGAGTAGAGGAGGGACAGCGCCGATCCTTGCCGGATTGTTGCCTGGCTGGTCTGGCCGCACACCCTGGATCCTTCTCCGGGCCATGGCGAACGCCATCCAGGTCTCCGCGCGCAGGAGACGTGGCACGTTCTGCAGAGTCGGCGCGAGTTCCCGGAATTTGTGTTGGAGGTCGATATCTCCTAGGGCTGCCCCGGATTATTCATCAGGTCCCTCTCGCTGTGCTGGGGCGTGGGCGGTGCCGGCGTCGTGGTTGGTTTCGTCGATGCTGGAGTCGCTCTCGCTGGAGCCGCCGCCGCTGCCTCTTTCGCCTCCTCGGCCTCCTCCTCCTCCTCCTCCTCCTCCTCCTCCTCCTTCTCCTCCTCCTCCTGCTGGCGCCTTGTCTTCCTCGGCCTCCTCCTCCTCCTCCTCCTCCTCCTCCTCCTCCTCCTCCTCCTCCTCCTCCTCCTCCTCCGGCGCCGTCGTCGCCCTCCTCGGGGTCTCGAGGCCCTGGTGGCGGCGGGGCTGCAGCCCACCTCGCTGAATATCGCTGCTCGTCTGTGCGCCGCCCACGCCTCGAGCCACAAGTGCGCCTCCGAACGTTTCCCGCAGGAGGTCTTGCACTTGGTTGGCCACCCTGGCCTTCCAGGAGGGCTAAAAAATAGCGCCCGACTTACAAACCTATCCCAAAGCTCTCCTACCACCCCTTGGATTAAAAAGTTAAGATCGGAGCTACACCGAAAGAACCGCATCCTGGTATTCGTCCGACGTCCGGCTTTCGAGCCGCGACTTTCGATCGGGACTGGATCCTGGGAAGTCGATGGTCGCTGTTCGACCGGACCTCTATCCTCGACCCTCGAAGTATCTGGGGCCCTCGATCCTCGATCCTCGAACCTCGATCGAACCTCGATCATGGATGTTCGATCGGCCAGGCATTCTGGAGCCTGGAGTTTCGATCAAGCCTGGGACATCGGTTCTCGATCGTCGCTCTTCGATCGGCCATCCAGCGTCGAACTTCGACGGATCGTGGCCGCTCGATCCTGGCTCCTCGATGTCAGAACGGCCCTGGATCCTCGACCCTCGATCTCCGACCCTCAATCGCTAGGTGGTTGTCGAACTTTGATCGGCCGTGGAACCCAAAGCCTCGTTTCCGATCGATATGGGTTTGCTCTTCCACAGTCGGTCCTGGGCCATCGATCGTGTATCCTCGATCATCGATCCTGGATCGTCGATTCTGGACCGTACATCCTGGGTCAACCGCGTCGCCCCAAAATGACCCTGGAATCGAACCTCCCACAGGAAGGCCTGCGACCCGACGCGACCTCAAGATGGCCTCAAGATGACTCCAAGACAAACCTGTGAACCGAACGATGCAACGGCCATCCCTGCGGACATCCGCCCAGGCGCAGATAGGACCGCGCGCGCGAGGCTGTGGCAACTGAAATCTGACTCGCACGGAGAGCATGCGACACGGAACAATCCAGTACTGTGATGATAAGAGGAGAGAGTGGGAAGAGGAATAGGTCCGCGGCGTCTGTGTGAGCGTACATGAGACCAGAAACTCGAACGTCAGGAAGTCTCAAGCGAAATCGTCGTTTTCTGGTGGCATGAGATGCGACAAAAAGTAAATTGTGAGGAAGTCCCCCGCGAAATCGCCACTGTCTGGCGGCCTAATCGCCACTTTCCGGTGGCATGGCAGAATTTCCGGTCGCCCTGGAAGGCGACCGGAAACTTTTTTTGAGGAAGTCCTAGGCAGAATCCCACTTTCCGGTCGGAGCCCCATTTGGCCTTTATAATATTAAAAGGGATGATGGAGGCACCGGAAACTCCGGAATTGGCAACAAATCCAACATTGTCCCGGGGCCCCGCTGCCTAACGGGAGGCAAACCACGTCTACCTCGGCCCCTGCGGTCTCCACTTTTTAATCCAGAGGGGTTGTACGTATTGGTTTTAAGCTACTTCGCTCAGCTTTTAGGTTTCTAGGTCTCCAGTGCTAAAGTATAGCTCTCTGGAAGGTCAGGGCATGTAACCCGTGCTGTCCGCCAGAGCCCGGACGATGGGCGCCAGGTACACATGTCCAGGGCGCGCATTGCAGCGTACTCCCCCCCGACCGGGTTGGCCCCTGCGAGCTCAAGCCCCTCAGCGAAATGCTCCAGCCCCTCAGCGAAATGCTCCGCGGGA
The DNA here is from genome assembly GCA_963575745.1 of Prorocentrum cordatum. Taxonomy (NCBI): domain Eukaryota; class Dinophyceae; order Prorocentrales; family Prorocentraceae; genus Prorocentrum; species Prorocentrum cordatum. Next base: position 138,589 of record CAUYUJ010012825.1, read on the forward strand.
GCTGGCTCGGAAGGCTCCACCGTCAGCTGCCACCAATCTTGCACAACGCGGTGCGCGCTCCGTTGCGCGGCCTCGGTCCTGTCGAGCAGCCCGGCCGCCGCCAACAGCGTAGACGTCCGAATTGGTCGGTGCCCGAAGTGGTGCTTACAGCGGTGGCCATCCCGAGAAGCAGCGCTGTCGTGCTTGTCGCGCTTCTGAGGCTGGCTGCGCTTGCCCCGCGGGCGCTGGCTCAGGGCCCCCGGCATCTTGTTCCGGCGCAGATGGCGGTTCGGAGTCCACGGGAGCGCTCGGCTTCTTCTATTCGGCTGGCGTCGCCTCCCGTGCGCCTCAGGTGAGCAAGCCCCCGGCGCAGCGGGAAACAGGCGAGGCAGCTTGCGTGGAAGCAGTGTGGTACGCGGCCGGAGACCCAATCCCTCTGCGTGTCTCCCCGCGGCGGCGTCGCTGGCGAGTCTTCGGGTGGCACTGGACGGATTGCCTCACCGACCCGTTGTGCCCGCAGCCCCGGCCGCGCGTCCCTCGGCGAACGAGCTGCACGACCCTGGCTGCCATACTGAAGGCGGGTCCTCTTGGTCGCTGCTCCTGGCCCCTCAGCCTCCTGTCGGCGCGGCGGTGCCTGGTCTGAGTCGTGGTGCTCCTGGTTTAGCTGTCGGTCGCCGTCGAGGTGGAGCTGCTGCCGCCGCCGCGGCCGCCGCCGCCGCCGCCGCTGCTGCTGCTGCTGCTGCCGCCGCTGCTGCTGCTGCGGCGGTGGGGCCCGCAGGCGGGTGCGCGGCAGCCCCGTCCCTCCTCCCGCCCCCGCTCTGTTCTGCGAACTTGCGCTTTGCTGCGCCCCTGGCTGTCAAGCAAGTCTTTCTGGCCCTTGGCGCGGGGGCCTGGGCGTGGGGCCCGCAGGCGGGTGCGCGGCAGCCCCGCCCCACACCCAGAAGATGGGGACGGCAGGGTGGTGCGCGGCAGCCCCGTCCCAGCTCCCGCCCCCGCTCCACTCTGGGCTCCTTGCCCCGTGGTGGTGGTGGTGGTGGTGCTGGCTGTGGTGGTGTAAGTGGTGCTGCTGGTTGTGGTGGTGCTGTTGCTGGTCGGCGCGGCGGCGGTGTCGGTGCTGGCGATCGTAACTACAATGCTGCTGGTTGGAGTCTTGGTGCTGCCGGCGTGGGCGTTCACGTTGGTGCTGCTGGTCGTCGTCGTCGCACTGAGTGGTGGTGCTGCTGCTGGTCGCCGTCGTTGTGCTGCTGGTCGCGGTGGTGGTTGTTGTGCTGGTGGGGTTGTTGCTGGTCAGGGTGGCGGTGGTGCTGGTGCTGCTGAACGTCGCTGCGTTGCTGCTGGTTGGGGTCGTGGTAGCGCTGGCGTGGGCGTCGGTGCTGGTGCTGCATGTTCTGGTGTTGCTGTTGGTCGCCGTCGTGGGGCTGCTGCTGCTGCTGCTGCTGCTGCTGATGCTCCTGCTGCTGCTCCTGCTGGTCGTACTGGCGGCGGCGGCGTCGATGGCTGGTATGATTGGGCTGTTGCTGCTGTGGCTGGTCGTGCAAGGGGCGATGCTGCTGCTGTTGCCTTTGCTGGTGGCCGTCGTTGTGGTGGTGCTGCTGGTGCTGCTGGTCGTCGTCGTCGTGGTGGTGCTGTCGGTCGCCATTGTAGCGGTGGTGGTGCTGCTGGTCGCCGTCGTGGCGTTGGTACTTGTGCTGTTTGTTGCTCCTTGTCGCCCCTGCCCCAACCTCCTCGGCCGGGCTCCTCGCCGAAGCGGCGGTAACTCATGGGCCTCGCTTCCACGGAAAGTCCAGGCGGCTCTACCACGAGCGGCCTTGATCAGAGGAACCTCCGAGAAGGAGTCCTCCCTCAACGCCTCTTGCATGTCGCGCGCTGCGTCTAGCTCCTGGCGGGGCCGCTCGGGGTCATCGCGCTGCGGCGCCCGCGCTGCTGTTTCTACTCGCTGCCCTGTCCTCCTGCTGTCCTCCTCTGCTTCCTCTCGCGGCCGCTCCTGCGCGCGCGGGCGCTGGTGCTGCCTCGGCTGCGGATGTTTCGCGCGTCGCCTCGCTCCTGGTTACCTCGGGCGCTCTCCAGGGCGCGCCCTGCGCCCTTCTGCTGCCAGACCTCTCGGTCAAGAAGGCGCGCCTCCGCTGAAAGGCCCCTGCCCGCACTACTTCGGCGATCGCGGCGTCGAGGTCCTGCCGCGCTGCTCGCCGGCGGGCTCGGCGAAGGCCCTTGCGGGCAAAAGCCGCCCGGCGCGGCGCCCTCTCCCCCTCGCCTGCCCCCTGCGTCGTCGCCTGGTGGGGTCCTCCCGTGCGTGTGCCTCCACCCCATCTTCTGGGTTGCTCGCCGTGGTGTCGATTATGGTTTCGGTGGTCGTACTCGTCGACGTCGTGGCCGTCGTGGCGCTGCTCTGTGTGCTCGAGGTGTTGGGCGAGGTGCTGCTGGCTCCGCTCCTCCTTTGGCTCCTCGCCCTCCTCGGCCGGCGGCCGAAAACGGAGGGGGCCGAACGACTCACTGCGGATCGTGTCCCTCGCTGCGCCCGGCGCCCTCCTCAGCAGGCTGCTCATCTTCGCGCGGGCCGCTTCTGAGCGACGACGTCCGCCTGCAACCTCCTGCAAGCCTGGTGGCGGGCCAGGGTCTGGGGGGAGCCCTCTGCGCCTGCCCGTGCGCCTTTTCCCTTGCATGGCGTCTCCTGGGTTGCGTCTCCTCCTGCACTGCGTCTCCTCCCCCTGTGCCTCCTCCTCCTCCTCCTCCTCCTCCTCCTCCTCCTCCTCTGGCGCTCCCCCGTTGTCCCTCAGCCTGTGGCCCCGGCGCCCTCCTCCGCGGGCGAGCGGCCCCAGGTCCGGCGGGCCCCTGCCGTACGCCGAGCTCCTGTTCTTCGGCTGTCTCTCGTGCCTCGCCTCTTCGCTTTCCTCTTTTTCCTTCGCGTTCCTCTCCGCCGCCTCCTCCTCTCCCTCCTCCTCCTCCTTCTCCTCCCCCTCCTCCTCACCCTCCTCCTCCTCCTCCTCCTCCTCCTCCTCCTCCTCCTCCTCCTCCTCCTCCTCCTCCTCGTCATCCTCCGCGCGCGCTTCTGACCTCTGCTGGTTTCTCCTCGCTTCGCTTGTCTGGTTCCTGCGGCGCTGCCTCCTCGACCTTCTCTTCCTCATCGCCCTCCGCGCTGTCCTCGGCTGCTGGCCTGGGCCTTCCTGGGCCCTTTCGGCGCCTGGCCCTTTCTGACCGCGCCTCGTCTGCTTGCTTCTCTCACCTCCTTCCATGGGCGCCCCCCTCCGCCGAGGGCGCACCCTGCGCCCCGAGCGTCGACACCCGGCGAAGGAGCCATGTCGGCCGCCCGCCCCCTGCGCGAGGCGTGCCGGCGCGGCGCGTGCCTGGCGGCTCTTGCGCTCGCGCTTGCGCTTGAGCCTCCGCCTGAGCCCATCTTGTCCCACCCCTCGCACGCGTTGCAGCAGCAGAAAGGGACCGCCGACAGCCCCAGTGGCAGGGTTCGCTCGCGGTCCCCGGCCCTGGCGGCACACGCCTCGCACTCGCCGTCGCCCCCTGCGGAGCGTCAACGAGTACACTTCGCACAACTGCAGTGCTCACATTTGCGTGTGGCTGGCTTCGTCGCTGGGGTGCTTTATATTTTCTTTCACACAGACTACGAGGATTACCCCACCCTGCTGCTCTGAGATTCCTGTTAGGGAAGGAAGTAGGGGGGCGCGGGCAAATGATGCTTGAGGTTGCGCCCCCAAAGCTGCTATGAGCACAACGGGAGACGACCCTGAACGAAGCCGAGGCATGCCCTTCGCGCAATCGGGCACCGCGTCCGCTTGGCGTGCGACTCCGAAACTCAGTCAGCGGAGGGCGCCTCGCGAAGCCCCGCTGCCGCCGCCGGCACGCGATGTGGTCCTGTGGAAGACATGTTCTGCCAGATTGCCTTCTGGTGCCGTGGCTTTTGCCCCTGCTGACTGCTCGGCGTCGGGCTTCGCGCGTCGCCGTGAGTCTGCGCACGTTGAGGCTGGCCGCGGTGCAACCACGGTGTAGGATAACAAGCACATCCCGCCCCCCTCCCCGCGCCAGCCAGGCAGCCGTTCACTGGCCCAGGCCGCTCGCGGGGCACAGCCACTGGCAACATTCTCCAGCGCACCGCCGACAAGACCGAGCCAACGGCGCACGCATGCCCCCCCGCCAACGCGCGAGGTACGCGCGTGGCAAGCAGGCCCCGCGCCCCGCACCAGCACCCAGGTGCGCACGCACAGGCGGGGGAGAGGACCAGTAGAAAATGCGAGTCGGGAAGCGCGCGAGGAGGAGGACAACTCATACCGAACACGCCCACAAATCGTGCGCACGCAAAGCGCGGTGCCAATCTGCTTGCCAGGATTTGGAAAACGCGCCGACGTTGCCGCCCTTGTGGTTGTCAGGTCGCTTCCAGATATTTCGGAGGGCCTCTGGTGGCAAGCTTCCGCCTTTAACTCCAGGGCAAGGCGCGGCAGGCGAATTCCAAATGTCAGCCCGCGCGCGCAAGGACACACCAGGCGCGCGATTACAACAGTGCCCCCCCAAGCTCGGGCGACGGGCGAACTGCGGGGGCGCGCCAGAGGGACGCACGCCAGAGAACAGATCAAGCCGGGAGCAAGGGGGGAAAGAGGCATGGAGAGAAAGAGTAGAGAGGAGGAGGGCCACCTCGCGCGCACCGTGGCCTGTTGGAGGACGCCGCTCTGCTGCCTTGGCGAGGGCGGCAGCGCAGCGCTATATACTGCCTCGCTCGGGCGCGTCCTTCGCACGCCCCAGGGCCTCAGTGCAGGTGGTCCCTCCCCGGGCGGGAGCGTCTGCACCGCGCGCCGTCCTACTGTCGTCACCCTGGACACACGCGGAGTGGCCCCATTCGAGGGTCCACCCACGACCCGAGCTAACTCTTCTGCCCGGCGCCGCCTCCTTTTTGGCAAGCGATTCGCGCGGCCCGCGTCCCCGCAAGGAGCTCCACGCACGGGCCCCGGCGATTTCGCCAGAGCGGCGGCGCCCCCTCATGTTGGCACGCTTTTCATATTGACTGGCCCCGTGGATATTCATCCCGTGTTCTTGCATATCCAAGTCTCGCTGGTTTGACTGTCAAAAACCGCGACTCCGGGGCCTTTTTTAAAAAAGGTTCCGAGGCGCATTTTCGTTGACAGCGGCTGGCGGTCCAAACTACATTCCCTTAATTATTCGGCCGCCGCCCTTCGAAGAGAGGGACGCAACCCGCCGCGCAGATCGCTGATTCGAGTTGGGCTCTTGGCCAGGTACTTGTTTGTGCCACCGCGGGCCCCCGATCCAGAGAGCAGCTGCCCTTGCTTTTTCGCGCGTCAGGGGAACGGCGGCGCGTCATTTGAAGCGTTGTCCCTTGCGCGCCCAAGCGTGGCGCGATTGCTTTACGTTTCCCTCGCGCACCTGCGCGACGCTGGCAGCTGTGGCCGTGCGCGTTCTTTCACGTGGCCTGGTCCCTCCTGCGTCGGCAGGTGTCAGCATGTTATGTTTTGGAGCGCCTCTGCTGGCTCTTGGCTCGCGAGGGATGCCGGGGCGCGCGTTAAAAACGATCGCGCGGAATGGGGCCGCCGAGCCCGATCTCCGTCCCGTGCAGAGGTCCCGCTCACGAGGCTTCGGTGGTGCCAAGGACACAGTCTAGGCCCTGGCCGGATATAAAGTTTTTTGCCCGCGCAGCTTGAGATTGTTCCTTTCGGGGTGCGATCGGAGCGGAGGCCCGAAGATGTTTGCACGCGACGTGGCGCGGGAACGCCCCTCTTTTCCATAGCATTTCATTTCCTACCGCTTGCGGCGACGTCCGGTCGGGCGCCCGCGCCCGCGCCCGCGGGCGCGTCTCGCCGTGCCGTCAGCCCCCGCGGCTGGACGCTGCGGGCGGTAGAGAGAGCCGCTAGGTGGCCCCGGTTTGGTTGGAGGTCTTTGACTCCCCATCGTTGGCTCCCCAAGGAGTGCGAGTGCTCGCCGGCCCAGGCCGCCCATGAGCCCCGCTCGCGTCAGGGGCATCCATGCGTTGCGACTGCCGCGACAGCAACGCCAGGGTGCATTCCCTTGCTGGGTGGGGCGGGTGGCGGAGTCAACCTGCAGAACGCGTTCGCTGCATCGTGCGCACTTTGCGTTGTGCTCCCCCCGTCCAGGTTGTAATGCCAGTTGGGGGGCGATGAGCAAAGGGTCTCGGGGCGCGCGTTAACAACCACTGTAATCAATTGAGCCGCCGAGCCAGATCTCCGCCCTCGCTCTTCTCCGACTCGCGAGGCTTTGGCGGCGCCGCGGCCAGTCTTGGCACTAAAGTCCACGCCCGCGCGGCTCCAGATTTGACTTCTCGGGGGGTGATCGAGGCGGAAATGCCGCGGCGCGCCCATGCGGCGGTAGCCGAATCTGTCGCCGCGCCAGGGCGAACGCGCAGCCCGCGCCGCCCCTCCGCCCCCCCCGGCGATGCAAAGCTGAGCAGCGAAGCGACGCGACAACATCACGGATGAGGTCCATTGCCGTCGTCTCTTGTCGGTCTCCTCAGCTTTGCGTCCGGGAGGGGTGCGGGGTGGGGGCAGCTGGCGCGGCACTTGCCTTCGCGACTCCAAAAGGCGTTCAAAACTATAGTACCGCCCGTGCGGACTTCTCGGGGGGGCACTCAGGCGTCGCGCTCCTGCGCATGCTCTCAACATATAATCGAGCGCGGAAGGGTATTTTTTTCGCACGCGCCGGAGTTGGGCAGCGCAGCGTCTCGGCCAGGTGCGCGCCAGACATTGCCTTTCACGTAAATCCGAACATGGTTCGCGGCGTGGGGACGTCCATTGGCGTCGCCGTCTCGCCAGCGCTCCAGGCTGCCCTTGGTCGTCGCCGTCGCCGCCGGACTGCCCCCGCTCGAAATTGAAAGTCGAACAGCCGCTTCCCCATTCCAGCTTTACGCGCGAAGCCCATCGCCGCTGCAGCTTCGTTGTAGAAGCCGCAAGGGGCTCGTATAAACCGCGTAGACGCCGCGCACTTTTTCAGATCGAATCCGCTGCACACCATGCAACAATATGAAGATACAAACTCACTTCTGATGGGTTGGGCCGTCTTCCACTTCAGAACTACGCGGTTTCTATGCATGTGCAACACGTTGTCCACCAGTTCCACGACGATTGCTGCGACTCTGCCGCGACAGCAAAGCCAGGGCGTGCTGGCTGGGGCGAGTGGCGGAGTCAACCTTCAGGATGAGGATGTGTTTGGTGCATCGCGCGCACTTTGCGCGGTGCTTTCCCTGTTCAGGCTGCAGTGCCAGTTACGCGGCGCCTACCGGAGGTTCAGTCAGGCAACGCAGTGTACCGGCCGGGCGTGCGTCTGACATTCCAGTTTTTTGTAGATCGGGACATGTTTCGACGCGACGCGGCGCGGGGACGTCTATTGGCGCCACCATCTCGCCAGCGTTCTAGGCGGCCCTCGGTCGTCGTCGTCGTCGTCGTCGTCGTCGTCGCCGGACCGCTCCCGCTCCATATTCAAGGTTGAGTAAGAAAATGGCTGGCCCGCCGTTTTCCCTTTCCAGCCTTACGTGTGTAGCCCATCGCCGCTGCTGCGTCGTTGTAGAAACCACGTAGAGAACCCGTTGAAACCGATTAGAAACCGCGTAGAACCGCTGCCCAGCTTAAAAGTTTAAACATGTGAATTGTTAAAGGGTTTGGCCGGTTTCTACACACAAAATACGCTCATGTTGTGCGGCTTCAGCGCGGTTGCTACCGGTTCGCACGCGGTTTCTGCGAATCTGCCGCGACAGCAACGCCAGGGAGCGCGCTCCCTTGCTGGGTGGGGCGAGTGGCGGAGTCAACCTGCAGAACGCGTTCGCTGCATCGCGCGCACTTTGCGCGGTGCTTTCCCAAGTCAGGCTGCAATGCCACTTGCGCGGCGCCGAGGGGGAGTCAGGCAACGCAGTGTAGCGGCCGGGCGTGCGCCAGACATTTTTTAACGTAGATCGAACACGTTTCGACGCGACGCGGCGCGGGGACGTCTATTGGCGCCACCGTCTCGCTAGCGTCCCAGGCTGCCCTCGGTCGTCGTCGTCATCGTCGCCGGACCGCTCCCGCTCGAAATTTCAGGCAAAATAAGAATATGACTGGCCAGCCGTTTTCCCACTCCAGGTTTACATGTGAAGCCCATCGCCGCTGCTGCTTCGTTGTACAATACCTCATAGGAACCATAAGCCGCGTAGAAACCACGTCTTGTCTACATAGAGACCGCTGCAGACCGTAAAACGTTTCGAGTTATATATATATATGTGTGTATGTATGTATGTATGTATGTATGTATGTATGTATGTGTACATATATTTATATATACATATATGTACACACTTGTAATGGCTTGGACCGGCTTCCATGTAAAGAATACCAAGTCTCTCTGCGGCTTTAACACGGGTCTTGCCGGTTTGTACGCGGTCTTTACGGCTCTGCCGCGACAGCAACGCCAGGGGGCGCCCCCTTGCTGGCTCGGGCGAGTCGTGGGGCCAATTTTCAGAACGCGTCCACTGCGTCGCGCGCACTTTGCGCGGTGATTTCCCCATTGGCTGCAATGCCAGTTGCGCGGCGCTGAGCGAAGGGCCAGTTAGGCAACGCAGTGTGTCGGCCAGGTGCACGTCTGACATTTCCGTTTACATGGATCCGAACATGTTTCGACGCGACGCGGTGCGGAGACGTCCATTGGCGTCACCGTCTCGTCAGCGTCTGAGGCGGCCTTGGGTCGTCGTCGTCGTCGTCGTCGTCGTCGTCGTCGACGCCCCGCTCCCGTTCGAAATTTAAGGTTGAATCAGAAAATGGCTGGCCAGCCGTTTTTCCACTCCAGCTTTACATGTGAAGCCTATTGCCGCTGCTACTTCGTTGTAGAAGCCGCATAGAAACCCACAACAACCGCGTAGGAACCGCGTATTTGTTACACAAGCCGCTGCACACCTTCAAAAGTTTTGAATTATAAATCAATGTCTACTGGGTCGGAGCGGCGTCTATGTGAACAATACGCGGTTTCTGTTCGGTTTTAACGCGGCTTCTACCCGTTTTTGCACGGTTTCTACGACTCTGTCGCGACAGCATCGGCAGGGGGCGTTCCCTCGCTGGCTGGGGCGAGTGGCGGAATCAACCTGCAGAATGTGTTCGCTGCACCGCGCGCACTTTGCGCGGTGCTTTCCCCGTTCAGGCTGCGGCTGCACTGCCAGTTGCGTGACGCCGAGCGAAGGGTCTGGGGCGCGCGGTACAAGCGACCGCGCGGAATTGAGCCGCCGAGCCAGATTTCTGCCCCTTTTACTGTTCCCATTCACAAAGCTTCGGTGATACGGCGGGCAGTCTTTTCCCTTGCCGGGCAGGGAAGCACATGGCCGCGCTGCCCCAGATTGCGCCGTTCAGGAGGCGATCGAAGCGGAAATGCCACGGCGCCCATGCGGCGGTAGCCGAACCTGCCGCCGCGCCAGGGCGAACGTGCAGCCCGCGCCCCCCCCCTCCCCCCAGCGATGCAAAGCTGAGCAGCGAAGCGACGCGACGTCATCAGCGATGAGGTCCATTGCTGTCGTCTCTTGTCGGTCTCCTGAGCTTTGCATCAGGGGGGCGGGGGGTGGGGGAGTTGGCGAGGTCTTTGTCTTCGCGACTGCCAAGACACGTCGAAACTATAGTGCCGCCCGTGCGGACTTCTCGGGGAAGCATTCGGGCGCCGCGCTCCTGCGCGCGCTCTCAACCTATCATCGCGCTTTTTGTTGGTTCGCTACTTGGGGCGATTGGCACGCGCATGCGCGAGCTTCTTCTTGCTCACGCGTGCTTTCTACAGCATCCAGCTCAGTCGCTCCCCATGTTAATTTTCTTCTCGTCATCATCGTTGTTCGTCCTCTGCGCGGTTCTAATGTCCGACGTTGTCTCCATGACGGTTGGTCGTCGTCGCGGGGGCGGCGCAATGCGCAGCGGCGCGCCAGATCGTTTCTCTTCTCTTCTCAGCATTTGATGGGTTCTGCTCGCGAAACGATTGTTCGTTCAGCGCTGACAGCGAGCAAATATGATTCATGTGTTGTTTGCATCGTGCGCCTTTGCTTCGGGGCTTCGGGCCCCCCAGGATTCGAACCCATTTTGCGTTCGAAGGGTTGTGGGCGGTGGTGTTTCTGATTATGACTCGTTTCGCCTGCTGGTGGTGCCAGTGGCGTCGTCGAGCGCAAGGCGCCCTTCGGCCTCCACCCACCCCGGGGACGGCCACTGGCATTCGTGCTACATCTACTTGCACCTCTACATGTCTTACTATTTGTGAGCCCCCGCGTCGCTTTTGCTCTACGCTGCCTCTTCTTCTCTCTGTCTTCCACCTTTCTTGCTTCGTTCCCTGAGCTCCGCTAGTTTTGGATAGTGTGTTGGGCTCAGCTAGATTTGGTGGCTTGGCCCACCTTTGAATACAGCCTGTCTCTCCTGCGGGGCAACCCGCGCGTTTCAATACGGATTCAGTGTTTCATTTGGCTGGCGTTTTCTGTGCCTCCCTTCCCTCTGCTGTTGTTGCTGCTGCTTCTTCTGTTTCTGCTGCTGCTGACCACGTGTTCGCGCTGTCGTCGTTTGTCTTCGGATTGCATAAAAGGGGCTGTCGCCACGCTCCATCACAAGTGGCCGCATGGGTTGGCTTTGCTGCGATTGGCTGCTCAGCTGGGCGCAGTGGGCGGCCAAGAAATCTTGACGGTTATCTGTTGTGTATTGCCCGTTGGGCGACGCTCAGCGCAGTGTGGTGTGCGGGTCCGCTTCCCGCATGATCCGAATTGTGTGGTGTGGTGTGGTGTGGTGTGGTGTGGTGTGGTGTGGTGTGGTGTGGTGTGGTGTGGTGTGGTGTGGTGTGGTGTGGTGTGGTGTGGTGTGGTGTGTGTGTGTGTGCGTGTCTTCTTCTGTGTCCGTGTCAGTGTTTGTGTTTTGCTCTGTGCCAGTGTCTGTGTCAGTGTCTGTGTGTGCGTGTCGGGGTGAACGAGCCGACAATGAGGAGTAACCTGTCACCGGTTTCCGTGTCATTTCGGCACGGTTCGCGGCTCGTGGGATTGATGCCACGTTTGTTTGTTTGTGCGTAGCCGCAATAAGCACGAAACGCAAGTTTCTATAGTCGAGTGCCCCGGGCCCCCTTAACGTCGGTCACGTCAAGGTGTGATAGAGGTCTGCGTGTGTTTGGCATTCTCGCCTGCGTTTGTTTCTGGCCCCCCACATGGGGTCGGAGAAAATTGGGTCGGAGGATCGCTCGGTATCGCCAATGCATCGGCACTGCGGCTCGATGCGGGGCCCGATTTTTTCCACGCCGACGGCGCCGATGCATCGCCAACGTCGCCGATGTATCGGGGATGAATCGGTGATGTATCGGCGATGCGGCGCGAACCTCCGATCCCATATACTCGGACGCTATGTAGGAGGCCTCTACTGTCGTCAGTCCTGCAAAACAGCGTGACAATTTTAGCTTGTTTAGACCCCAAGCAGTATTGCACTGCCGAAGTGTGAGCTGTTGAGCAAGCTATGTGGTGTAAGCTGTGGTGTGCAAGTTGTGTGGGGGAAGTTCTGTTGTATAAGCTTTGTGGTGTGGGCTATGCTGCAAGCTGAGCGGTTTGACCTACGTGGCGCGCGTTATGTTGTGCAGGCTACGCGGTGTAAGCTATGCGGTGTGAGCTATGCCGTGCAAGTTATATCGGCACGGGGCGCCCAGAATGCGCCCACAAGGCGCCCAGAAGGCGCCCACCAGCGGCAACGTGGAGAAATTTCGGTGGATCCACCCACGGCACGAGGCCCCCATGAGGCGCCCACGGGTGCCCGCGGGCGGAAATTTGAGGAAATTTGGGCGAAGCCTCACAACGCACGAGGCGCCCAAGACGCGCCCCTAAGGCGCCCACGAGGCTTCCACGGGCGCCCACGGGCGGGAACGTGGCGAAACTTCGCCGGACCTACCCATCGGCGGACCCACTCGGCAAGCGAAGCGCCCACAGGGCGCCCACGAGCGGGACCATGGGCGAAGCTTCGGCGGACCAGCCCACTGGCTTAGAACAGCAAGCCAAACACCTTGAGTGCAAACACTTGTTGAGAAGAAAACGCGCAACGTTCGCTGGGCAGTTTGTCCAGTTGCACGAGAATTTGCGCACCAGGTTTGTGCACGCGCGGTTGTGCTATGTTTCAACTTGCGCGTTCATATTATTACATGTGCACGTGTGGCAAGCCTGCCCCACGAAAGAATACCAATACATGCGGGAGCATCGATAGGCTTTCAACTGTACCTTCCCTCCTTGGCGGGCTTTGGCGAAAGGTCAGCAGGAAGAAGCGGAAGTAAAACAGGGGCGGTAGTATTGGCAGAAGTCGGCGGCCTTAGAATGTCGGCCTTCGGCCACGTGCCCGCCCATTTCAGGTTCACTCGGCATGGCAATAACCATCATGCTCTGGAGCACATCAAGTCTGGCGTGTGTACTTCATTCTGTTAAGCAGAGATCATGCGGGCGCATATTGTCTTACTTGTGTGCGCCAGGAGTTCGAGGAGGTTGAGAACGCGTTGAAGGAGTCCACTACGCAGGAACATATGGTTCTTTGTCTTCTTGATGCGTTCGAGTAATTCGGCGACGTGTCAGACAAGTGGCGATCAAGTTTGACGAGACGCCAGCCAGACGTGCGGGCCAACCAATGTGCTTCGCAGAGGAGTGAGCTCATCGGGAGTGTCTGCGCAGGTGTAGCTGGCTCAGCCGCATGAGGCCAGGGGCTTGGGTGCCGTCGGAAATCCAAGAATTTGCCAAATGGTCCCCGCACCAGTTCTTTTAAAGGTTTTGCCGGGCCTGAGACACGCCTCCCCCCGGGGTATTCAAAAACCCTGTCAGTGATCGCGCAGGGGGGGGGAGGGCGAAGCGGTCGAGGGCGCGTGCCTGTCGCACACGGGGTCGACAAGCACGCGCAAACCCATTTGACGAGGCACCGCCTGATTGGCAGGGGGAACCGTTGCTGGTGGGGGGCCGTGTGCGGCAGCGATGGCACGTGCTCATCTGTGTCGTATGTGGCGGCGCCGTTTATTCGTGCCCAGGTGCGCGGAGGCGCAGATATGTCGGGGCTGGGATGCAGGTGGGGGTCCTCCCTGATCCACCCGACTCATTCATGCCGCTGTCCCTCCTCTTCTGCCCGTGCTAGACCACCCCTCTCGTTATCCTTGTTCTCCTCCTTTTCCTCCTCCTCCCCGCTTGAGTTCGGCCAGGAAGGGGGCAACCTGTGCCTTGCCAGCAGCGGGCACAACGAATCTTGGCCCGGGGGTTGGCCCACCCCTCTCTGAGGGTTTGCAGAGCACTGTGCTCGAAAGAAGCTCTCCCTGCTGTCACGCCTCTGGCCTCTTGGAAGGCAATCCTGGCCTCTTGTACGCGTCGCCGCCCTTAGCAGATTCCTGAAGGAGGAGGGATGGGAGGAGCGAAGAGTTGGACGAGGGACTGGGAGGAAAAGGATGACATACGAAGGGGGAGAGGTTGATGAGATGTTGAAGCAGAAAGGGTTGAGGAGGGCAGGATCTCAGCAGGAGAAGTAGGATGTTTTGCAGATGCAGTGTGAGTCACCCTTAGATGCCTCACCCGCCGCCCACTGGCCGCGATGCCATGGAGTGTTCTATGACGAGGGTGGAAAAAGGCAGGGCTGGAGTAGGAGAAGGATGGGATGTGCTCGACCAGGAGCATGGATGGGGTAGGGGGATTCTTGGAGGGAAGGAAGGGGAGGAGAGCGGAGGGAAGGAGGATTAGCCAACGACGAGGAGGTTGAGAGGAGGAGGACAGACGGCGACGGCTGGGAGCGGGGCAGAGGGAGAAGGAAGAGCAGGGGGTAGCTTGCTTGTGAATGCGAAGAGCATTCGGCGATCCACTTAGTGTAATGCGCATGTTGTTGATTGCCTTGTTATGTGTTGCCTCCATGTCTGTAAGTATTGAGCGCACCCCATCGCATGTTGATTAACACCGCGCAGCAGGAGCAGAGGTCGTTTGTTCGACGGACGTTTTCCAAGTTCTGCACCCCGATCTTCCTGGAGGCACGGCGCCTCCCACAAAGGCATCGGTAATCGTTGCTGGATGTATCTTTGGATGTGGGGTGCTTGCGAGGAAGAGCCAGAGACCCAGAGATTCAACGAATTGAAAAAATCAAGACGGAGGGGTTTCACTGTTTTCGGCCTCTGGGGGCCCTCGCCGGGCCCAGGGACCGTCAAAAAACGACTTAGGATGAAAAACCGAACCTGGGGAATGGGTCGAGACTTCCGGGGACACCGTATTGAAAAAATCATGACATCGGATCTCTGGGGAGTGAGCGGAATGCTGGGGCAGCTCCCCGTCGTAGAAAGTCCATTCTTCTGCGTCGGTCGGCAATTTCCTGCACTGTCGTCAGAGGGCGCTTGCCTCTGGTTTGAAAGCTCAGAGAGGCATGGTCGAAGTGAGCAACAGCATCACATTATTCCGTGTGCCCGCGTGGACTTTGAGAGGGAATGGATGAGAGGGCAGGCCAGGATATGTCCGCGAACGATGCATCGCGTGTGCAAGGTGCTGGAAGCCATGAGGGTCGGGTATGACTTTCAGCGGCTTGGCTTGCATGGGTCGCGAGGAACATGGAAGGGGCTGTAGGAAGCTTGGGCCCCTCCATCGAGCAGGGCTCGATCATACCGCCGATCTGTCGCGTGGTCTTGCCGGAGTTGTTCCCTACTCGCGGGCTGACAGTATTTCTGGGTGGACCGGGCGCTCTGGGATCGGGGCCTGGACCAGCTGGGCAGATAGGATATGGTAGCAACATTAAAAGACATCCCACCTGTAAGCACCGGCCAGGACTCAGATTTCTCACCTGCTGTCGGTTCTTACTGGTAGATGTGTGTGGGGGTGGGGGGGTTCAGGAGTTGGAGAGCAACGATGGCCATAACTCACCGGTAAGAACCGACCGCTGTTCCAGACCCTGGATCGGGGGTCAGTTCTTATAGATGGGGTGTCTTGAGTTTTCCTCAATCGGAGGGGGATATTTTACCTCCCTTCGATGTGTCCCCCCCTGTGAGAGCTAGGGTAGGGCTGTCCAGCGAGCGGGCGATTGCAAAGGCTTGCCGAGAACTGGAAGGCTGCGCAACGTCCTCCTCCTCCTCCTCCGCATCCTCAGCCATTTCAGCCTAGATGCGATGCATGCTGGCTGATCCGTGGCACTCCATTGCAGGCCCGTCCTTCATCGGCGCATGCGCGCGCTGCGTGTAGGTTGGCGGTTGGCCGTCACAATGCAGTTGCCTGTCACGGTTGCGACGTACAACCCGCTGGCGGCAAATTCCCAGGACCGAATTGACGACATGATTCTTGCTATTCACAATTTCGACGTACTGGCTTCAGTTGGCACTAAGCAGCGTGCAACTCGTGGCATCACTATTCGGCGGCGATGCTTTGGCATTCGTACATTGCACGAGGCTGGATGGGCACCGTCACAATTCACGAATTATTCCTGTGGCTGTGCGGTGCTGTGGGGGCGACGTGTTCGGCCAGAGTATTTATTTCATTCGCTGCTAGACAGCCCCTGCTCCCTTGCGAGGGCTCTGGCTGCACTGCCTTGCGCGATCAGGCATATTAGACTTGTCGGTCGTCGTGTGTTACAGTGGAGACCACTGCCAAGAAACACCCTGCTCGCCTCCAGGGTGCCCTGGGTTTCTTGGGTTTCGATGCTCGATGGTTTTGCGATGGACAGCGTGACGCTCGCACACCAAAAATAAATGGACGCCCTGTGGTCTCAGGTTTGGGTTTCTTGTGGAACATTTGTTGTGGTCGGGCCCGCCAGGAGCCCGCAGCGGAGCACGCCCCCATCGTGTGCGTCGACCTCCATGGCGGTGTCGGCCCTGGAGCGTGGCTGGAGGGCCAGTGGCTATATTCGACGGCCGCGGTGTAGACCCGTAGACGTTGGCCACTCGCGGGCATCAGCCGGGTCCACTCTGCGCAGGGCTGCTCGCCGCGCATGGCATGCAGATCGCGGATAGAGGGCGAGCAGCAGTATCGACATGGTCCTGAAAACTTAACGCCTAGCCGTTGCCGTGCGACCGTGCTAGATTGTACAACTGGTTAGGCGTTTGGCCGCCCCTTGGCCAGCGTGCGCGGGCAGGCCGCGCGCCCCACGCGCGAATGCCCTCATTCAGCCGCTGCGCCCTGCTGCCGCGGCTGGCGCAGGGTCCCGCGAGCCCCGCGCGTCACGCTCGGCCTCCGCCAGGGGGGCGGGCCGTGGGTAATTGTGTGGCCGCCTCTGTCGCCGTGAGGAGCTGACTCGCCGCCGGGCGCTTTCCTTGTAATGGACGGAGCTGAGTCGTCACCTCCCCGCTTTGAGATATCATAGCCCCCTTTCGTCCGCCCAGCGCAGGGGACGGCCCGGCGCGGAACGCACGCACGGGACTGCGTGGAGGGAGAGGGGATGGATGAGGGTGTACTTGGTGAGGAGGAGGAGGCGGAGGAGGAGGACGATGATGATGAGGAAGATGAGGATGAAGAGGATGAGGAGGAGGGGGAGGAGGACGAGGAGGAGGAGGAGGAGGAGGAGGAGGAGGAGGAGGGGGAGGAGGGGATGAGGAGGGGGAGGAGGAGGAGGAGGAGGAGGAGGAGGAGGAGGAGGAGGAGGAGGAGGAGGAGGAGGGAGGAGGAGGAGGAGGAGGAGGAGGGGGGGAGGAGGAGGAGGAGGAGGAGGAGGAGGAGGAGGAGGAGGAGGAGGAGGAGGAGGAGGAGGAGGAGGAGGAGGGAGGAGGAGGAGGAGGAGGAGGAGGAGGAGGAGGAGGAGGAGGAGGAGGAGGAGGAAGGGAAGGAGCAGGAACAGAAGGAAGGAGGCAGAGGGAGGCGGGGGTTGGAGGGACGAGCAGCTAGGAGGAGGAGGAGGCATGAGAAGGAGCAGCGGGCAAGAGGAGCAGTTATGAGGAGCGCGTAGGAGGAGGAGGTATCAGGAGGAGGATGGAGGAGCGAGGAGCGAGGAGGTGTTGAAGGTGAGGGGGGGGCGGAGCCGCCGGCCACCACCGCCGGGCTCTGGAGAGAGGCACTGCTGCTCACGTTCCTGGCCGAGTGGGGTGACCGCTCGCAGATCGCCACGATCTCGCTGTCCGCGCACCTGAACCCCGTCGGCGCTCCCTGGTTGTCGTCGTCGTCGCTCCTTGTCTCGGGCGGACGGACAAGCGGGAGCAATAAGCGGGGGGGGAGTGAAGGATTGCATGGGAGTGGCCCTTGCCCAGCATGGGGGCCTAGATGGCCGCTCAATTTCCACCGCGGGCCCCAAAAGTGCACGAAAGGTGTACAGTCGGACCGAGGCACAAGATCGAGGTCGGTTCGGGGAGGGTGCCCTAATGCTCTTCGTGTCTGTTGGATGTTCCTGTGCATCCTGGGGGAGGGCACCTTCGAGTGGTCTCATGGTTTGGTGTGTTCTGGCTGGCGGAGGGTCTCATATTCTTGAAGGATGTATTTCTGTCTTAGGTTCAGCCGTACGCTTCTTCACCCCCAGTCCATGGCTTTCCTTAAGTCGGGCCTGTCCCCCTACAGGGGGGTTTTCGACGAAAAATAAAAAAATATCCGAGTGCGACCCTACCTAGGAGTTGGAGCCCCTAGGAAAGCAGCATTAGTAGTAACAGTAAAGCTAAGCTAAAGCTAAGCTGAAGCTAAGCTACAGCTAAGCTACAGCTAAGCTAAATCTAAACTAAAGCTAAGCTAAATTTAAGGTAAAGCTAAGCTAGAGCTAAGCTAGAGCTAAGCTAAAGCTAAGCTGAAGCTAAGCTGAAGCTAAGCTGAAGCTAAGCTAAAGCTAAGCTAAAGCTAAGGCAAGGCTAAGTTACAGCTGAACTAAAGCTAAGCTAAAGCTAAGCTAAAGCTAAGTTTAAGCTAAGCTAAAGCTAAGATAAAGCTAAGCTAGAGCTAAGCTAAAGCTAAGCTAAAGCTAAAGCTCCCAGGGGACTGGGGGAACCGCTCCCAGGGGACCGGGGGAACCGCCCGGGGCGGGTAGCACTGCCCGGCCCCTTTAAGCTAGAAGGTAAGAACCCTTCTAGGCAGAGCCTAGGTAGGGAATAATCAAAAAATAGTCCAAACATAGTATGAGATTATTTTTTGAGTATTGTTTGACCTTTTTGGAATATGTTTGGGGTATTTTCTATTTTTCGTCGAAAATCCCCCTGTAGGGTGACACGCCCGACATAAGGCTTTCCGTGAAAGAACACCCGAGGCGTCCCGGAGCCTCCCGGGGGCCAGGCGTCTGCGAGGCGCCCGGGGGTCTCCTGTGGGGCTCCCGTCGCCGCGGCTGGGCGCGGCTCGGGAGACTTCGGGTGGTCGGGGGACCGACTTTGACCAGACCATGGTCGTCCTCGTCGTCCAAGTCGTCCTCGTCGTCCTCCTTTTCCTCGTGGTCGTCATCGTCGTCGTCCTCCTCCTCCTCTTCCTCCTCCTCCTCCTCATCCTCTTCCTCCTCCTCGTCCTCCTCCTCCTCCTCAGGTGGCTGCCTGAATCCCTGGACGGACACCTCCTGTTCGCCAGTCCGAGGGAGAGGCTCATGATCAGGGGAGGAAGTGAAGGAGGAAAGAGGGAGGAGGAGCAGGAGGAGGAGGAGGAAAGAGGAGGAGGAGGAAGAGGGGGAGGAGGAGGAGGAGGAGGAGGAGGAGGAGGAGGAGGAGGAGGACGAGGATATATGAGCAGTGAGTGGGCAGGAGGAGGAGGAGGAGGAGGACGAGGAGAAGGAAGAGGAGGAGGAGGAGGAGGAGGAGGAGGAGGAGGAGGAGGAGGAGGAGGAGGAGAGAAGCGGTTGAGACCGCCAGGACCTCCTCCTAAACCCCTCTTCTCCTCCTCGGTCAGCATCCTTCTCGCATCTTCCTTCCATCACCTCCTCGGTCATCCTCCTCCTCGGCCATCATTCTTCTCGCATCATCATCCTCGGTCATCATCCTCCTCGGTCATCATCATCCTCGGTCATCCTTCCTTCATTCCTTCTCCTCCTCGGTCATCATCCTTCTAGCATATTCCTTCCATCACCTCCCTCATCCTTGTCATCACAACTATTGCCTCATTTTGTCTGCTGCCCCCCCACCCTAGCATTCATTCAGTCGGGTGTGCCCTCTACAGGGGGGAAATTCAAAAACAGTAAAACAATAAACTGGGGACCGTTTTTCGACTAGTTCTGACAAGTTTGGAACATGTTTGGACGATTTTTACCTAACAGCGAAGACTGATAGGTTTCTAGTGGGGTCAGAAGAGCATCATGACTCCCCAGGGGGGTCCGGGCAGGACCCGGGGAGAAGCCGCGGAAGTCGTTCTAAGCAAACAGTTGCACATTTCGTGGTCTTCGAGGTCCCAGAACTCCATTCTTGGGCATGATTTTGAATGCCCGGAGCCAACTGTAGGCCACTTCGTGGTCTTCGAATTCCCAGAACACCATTCCCGGGCCACATTTTGAATGCCCGGAGCCAACTGTAGGCCACTTCGTGTTCTTCGTGTTCCCAGAACACCATTCCCGGGCCACATTTTGAATGCCCGGAGCCAACTGTAGGCCACTTCGTGTTCTTCGTGTTCCCAGAACACCATTCCCGGGACACATTTTGAATGCCCGGAGCCAACTGTAGGCCACTTCGTGTTCTTCGTGTTCCCAGAACACCATTCCCGGCTTTTGAATGCAGCCAACTGTCCACTTCGTGTTCTTCGTGTTCCCGATTCCCAGGCTACATTCTGAGAGAGCCAACTCTGAGGCTGAGGCTGAGGCAGGCTGAGGCTGAGGCAGGCTGAGACTGAGCCTGAGGCAGGCTGAGGCTGAGGCTGAGGCTGATGCAGGCTGAGGCTGAGAGGCTGACGCTGAGGCTGAGGCTGAGGCTGAGGCTGAGGCTGAGGCAGGCTGAGCTGAGGCAGGCTGAGGCTGAGGCTGAGGCAGGCTGAGGCTGAGGCAGGCTGAGGCTGAGGCAGGCAGGCTGAGGCTGAGGCTGAAGCAGGCTGAGGCTGAGGCTGAGGCAGGCTGAGGCTGAGGCTGAGGCTGAGGCTGAGGCTGAGGCTGAGAGGCTGAGGCAGGCTGAGGCAGGCTGAGGCTGAGGCTGAGGCTGAAGGCTGAGGCTGAGGCAGGCTGAGGCTGAGGCCGAGGCTGAAGGCAGGAGGCTGAGGCTGAGCAGGCTGAGGCTGAGGCTGAGGCAGGCTGAGGCTGAGGCAGGCTGAGGCTGAGGCTGAGGCTGATGCAGGCTGAGGCTGAGGCAGGCTGAGGCTGAGGCTGAGGCTGAAGGCTGAGAGGCTGAAAGGCCGAGGCAGGCTGAGGCTGAGGCTGAGGCTGAGGCTGAGGCAAGCTGAGGCTGAGGCTGAAGCTGAGGCAGGCTGAGGCTGAGGCTGAGGCTGTGGCTGAGGCTGAGGCAAGCTGCGGCTGAGGCAGGCTGAGGCTGAGGCTGATGCAGGCTGAGGCTGAGGCAGGCTGAGGCTGAGGCTGAGGCCGAGGCAGGCTGAGGCTGAGGCCGAGGCAAGCCGAGGCAGGCTGAGGCTGCGACTGCGAGGACAGCAGAATTCTACAACTGGATTCTCACCTAAACCTTAAGGGGAATGCCTCCAGATATGCTTCTACACATCGCAGTTAGGTTGCTTTGCCGGGATAATTAATGGTTCAACCAACATCCGCCTGTAGGGTGTGTGTGCCCGACCTAATCCTAGCAACAGCCTCAGCGCCTCTGGTAAGGTTTGGATGTTCTGCTATAGACGTTCGCAGCTGATTGGGTGTAAGGAAAGGGAAGACGAACAAGAGAACGACGTGATATTTTGTAAGGATACCGGATTGATAATTTTCAAGGCTGGGAGAGGCTGCTCGGAGAAGTGCGGGAGAGCTGGGATACCGAAGACAAGGAGGAAAGAGGGAGGTGGAGCAGGGAGGAGGGGATGAAGGATGAGGAGTGAGGGGGCTAGGAGGAGGAGGAGGAGGAGGAGGAGGAGGAGGAGGAGGAGGAGGAGGAGGAGGAGGAGGAGGAGGAGGAGGAGGAGGAGGAGGAGGAGGAGGGAGGAGGGGGAGGAGGAGGGAGGAGGAGGAGAGGAGGAGGAGGAGGAGGAGGAGGAGCGAGGAGGAGGAGAGGAGGAGGAGGAGGAGGAGGGAGGAGGCACAGTAGGTGGCCGCACGGGCTAGGCCCCCGCGCGTCTGCCTCCGCGCGTGGCCTCCGCACTGCCCGCCTCCCCCCCTTCGCGCGCGCGGCCGGCCGCGCGTGTGCTGTCGGCCCCCCCGCAGGCCCGGCCCGCTCACCGCGGACGTCTTCCGCTTCCGAGCGCCCCTCTCTCCCAGAGATCCCACGCGTCGAAAAAAAACTCAAGACGGAGGGTTTTTGCACTGCTTTCGGCCTCTGGGGGCCCTCGCCGGGCCCAGGGACCGTCAAAAGACGGCTCGGGATGAAAAGCCGGTCCCGGGGAATGGGTCGAGACTTCCGGGGACCCCGTATTGGAAAAATCATGACATCGGATCTCTGGGTCCCCCCTCCCCCTCATCTCTTTCGGGAGCGACCAGGAGGGGGGTGATGACTTGGGGGGGGTGAACATCATGGCGGGGGCCATGATATCTCCCCAGATTTCATGGCGCCTCCTCTTATATTTCATTGCGTTCCCGGCCCCCCCCTTGGGCCGCGCACGTGCTGCCGGCCATGATTTGCGCCCCCCCTCTTGGACGCCCCCTTTCTGGACGCCCCCGACTCTTGCACGCCGGACAGTTTGCCCATCGGTGCCCCCGGTTCGCCCGACGCTGGTGCGGATTGCCTAGGCGAATCAGTTATAGGCGAATCAGTTATAGTCTAGGCTCCGCTACAGACAGCAGATCAGGGTATTCAAATTTAAATACTCAGTTGGCCTTGCTTTGCTGCGAAAACCTAGTCTTAAGTAGCATGTTGCAGTTGGACTGCTCAGGGGGAACAGAAAAAAAACTTATTTGTCGGCTCCCTCGGCAGGCCTTTCACCCCGTGGCGCGCCCCCAACTCGCACGCCGCACGGTGGGGGCCGCCTTTGGCCCCGTTGCGCGCCCAGCTCGCACACGCCGCACGGGGCGGGGGCGTTCGTCAGGGGGAGTGTGCCCAGGAGGCTTCAGATCGACTTGACGTAGGAGTGACTTTTCGCCAGGGCTGTGGACCACGGTCAATGGAGAGGAAGCAAGTTGCCGAATAATTTCCAGATGACCAAAGCATGTGTTGTACATGTCTTAAACATGCAAAGAACATGAGCCAAACATGTCTTAAACATGTGTTGTGGTGCGGGCCCACTGGGGCCTACCGATCGCCGAACACGAGGCGGCAGTAGCGTCCTGCGCGCTTGTGTTTGGTCCCCCGCGGCCCCGACGAAGCCGCGCACCAAAGGTCACTCTTGCCCAGGGTCACTCTTGCGTGTAACCCCGTTCCCCGGATGATAAAGAGTATCCCCCCCCTTTACCCTTGAGTGGCTATTATCCCTGGGTCAGACAGATTTGATTGTGGAGAGGGGCGGCGAGGCCGAACTTGATTGTCGCGGGGGGAAGTTGTGAATCGAAATTGCGATCTTCTTATGTTGACTAGCAAGATCACCAAAAACGCTGAGCATGGCAATGGAGGTCTCACCATTTCAGTTTTCGAAAGTCACGAGCGTGTGGCAGGGCGATGGGATTCTCACCATTTCAGCTTTCCCAAGTGACGAACGTGTGGCAGGGCCATGGGACTCTCACTTTCGCAGCCTTTCCCGAGTCAGGAGCGTGTGGCAGGGCCACGGGGACCGATTTGATTTTGAAGTTAACATGCCTTTTTTTGAGCAGCCAGAGCATTGGAGTTTTTTTTGTTAGCACATCCCTCATACGGTTCGTGGCCCCATAAGCAGTTATCTCTACGGGACCTCTTCTTCCTCCTCCTCCTCCTCCCATCTTCATCATCATCGTCACCATCTTCATCACCATCATCCTCCGCCGGGAAAAACATTACTTATCCCCCCGATGACCCGACTTGTATTATCCCCAGGTGTTTATCATCACGGATATGGGGTTAGCTGGTCAGACCCTGTAGGATTCCTTATCTGACGAGGGCGGCGGTGACGTCCATGACCAGGCCTCCGTTGGTGCGACTCCGATTTTTCTGGGCCCTGGGCTCCTGATCCAATGGTTGCTGATCCAATGCCCGCACCGTATGTGATTCGTGAAGTCGCTTGGTAAGGCTTCGCCCTGCGCACAGACAGCCCCCCCGTTGGACTGGCTGACCTCAACCGACATCCCCGAGTTATTTTAGGCCCCCTGGATGGGGTCGGAGTAGATGGGGTGGGAGGATCGTGCCGCATCGCCGATGCATCGCCGATGCGGCTCGATGTGGAGCCCGATGTTCTCCACGCCGTCGTCGCCGATGCATCGCCGACGTCGACGATCATCGCTGGCGCATCGCCGATGAATCGCCGATGCATCACTGATGCATCGCCGATGTATCGGCGATGCGGCGCAATCCTCTGACCCCATCTGAGTCGTCTGCTCCAACCCGATCTAGGAGGCATGTGGTCGGTTTTTCTTCATTGTTTTGCCGATCGGCGTGGGCCCTCGCACTCCCCCCCTCCTTGGAGTAGATCTTGGCTGTTTTGGGCGCCTGTTTCGAGCAGGAGGTGGAGCCTCCCCCCCCACAGGACGCACGGCTCCAAACAGTCGCAGTAAGCAGAGTTCCAGAGCCAGACTTCCCCCCCATTTCCCCCCCCCTTCAGCCCAATGTGTAAACACCGAATAAAAAAAAAAAACGCTCACCATCTAGTAGTCCAGTTCGGATGCAACTCCTGGGAGGTAAAATTCTGATTTTGCCCTGGTCCGAACTCTGGCTTAATCCGGCTTAATCCCGCTTTATCCGGCTTAATCCCGTTTAATCCGGCTTAATCCCTTTTAATCCGAGGCCCAGTCTTGCGTCACAGCCCCCCAAAGGGGCTTGATCCTCCCTAATCCTTCCGACGAAGACCTCCCAGTAGTTGCCTCCTTGGTCCAGGGCAGTCTCAGCACCCCAGCCCTGGGGGCCCGAGCGCCGCAGGGGGCGCCGCCGAGGAACCAGGGTGTCGAGACCGCTCTGGGCTCCTCGCGGGAAGCGGCCTGCCGAGGCCTGCCGAGGCTTGTCTTGGGGGGTCGCCTCCTCCTCCTCCTCCTCCTCCTCCTCCTTCTCCTCCTCCTCCTGCTCCTCCTCCTCCTCCTCTTCCTCCGGCTCGGCGACAACAGTTTTTGGGGGGGTGAGTCAGCTCTGCAGTCGATCCCCCCGGTCGAGTTGTTGGGCTGCCTGCTCATCTGCGACACGAGCCTCCTGTCCGGTACACGCGCGCTTCGAGCCGCCGCGTGCCGGGTGTCTGGCCCTCGGAGCGCGCCGCGTGCCCCTGCCTCTCAGGGCGTCGGCGCGCGCTCTGCCGAGAGGGGGGCTGCGCAGGCGCCCGCGCGAGCCTGCGGGCGGAGGCGAGCCGAGTCACCAGGAGTCCGCACACGACGTGCTCGCCCAGTGCGCGCGGCCCCCCGGCGGCTGCTGCTCGTGCCTGGGGTGGCGCCCTGCAGCCACTGCTCCGCTGCTCCCCCTTCCCCAGATCGCCCCTCCTCTCCGGAGCCTCCACTGCGCCCCCCCTTTTCACGTCCCCCTCCCCCCGCCCTCCTCAGCATTCCTCTCCTTCCCGCTCCGGAGGAGAGGAGGCGGAGGCGGAGGAGGAGGCGGAGGCGGAGGCGGAGGAGGAGGAGGAGGAGGAGGAGGAGGAGGGAAGAGGAAAAGGAGGAGGATGAGAGAGAAGGAAGAGGAGGAGGAGGCGGATCCTCTCCAATGACTGGGCCGCCCGGGCGAGAGTACATCTGCGGTGTGCTGTCTCCTCAGCGTGCGGCCCCAGGTGGACGGGCACGCTTGCCCTCCCCGCGTGTATCGGGCGGGTGGCCTCCGGATGCTTTGCTCGTGAATCCTGCCACTGCCACGTGTGTTGCGTGCCTTCTCCCTCCTCCCTCCTCGTCCTCTGCATCCCTCCTCGCCTGTTCCTCCCGATCTCCCCTCTCCTCCTCGTTCTCTTCCTCCAGAGTGTCGGGCCTCGACAAGCAGCCTTGCGGGAACGGGCGAGCAAAGGCGCCCCACCTTGAGGAACTCCTTCGCCTGGAGGTGTCCAGGGAGTGGTCACAGCAGGGGAGGTGATGTGTCCGTCCTCCCTGCCCCGCCCACTCTTGGAACTCTGCAGCTGCCAGGGTGGAGGGCGCAGTGAGACTGCAGTGCTCTCGGGCGGGCTGGGCGGGTCTCCTCGCCTCCGAGTTCTCACAGCGTCTATCCAGCCCCTCGTCAAACCTCCGTACATTCGGGTCCGCAGCCGATTTGGCTCAGATCGGCCTCTGCAGAGCGCGCTCTGTCTGATCATTGACGCTTCGCGTGGTCGCGCCAGCCCATCTAGAGGCGATTCCTGGGCGAGCTGTGCTGAGACAGGGCCTGGGTGAGCACGAGTCAAGGATCGGGAGGGTCCAATTGGGGACGGGACGAATGGGGACGAAGACCAAGATCATGTGCTGCCCAACTGGAACAGGACTCAACAGCCGATGCCATGTTTGAATGACTTTCTCCCCTTGGCATCGCTCCCCCTCTCTCCGTCCGCACTGCGAGCATACCAATGGGTGAGCACGACTGGAAACACAGGCGTGCACCGTTCAAACCAACGGTCCGATCCACGCAGCCCTTCGAGACGGCGCATCATGCTAACAGCACCTTGCCGCAGACACGACTCGAGTCTAGCACAGCTGAGAGTTGCCGGTCCCTGCTTGCATCTGTAGCGGATCGCGCTGATGTTCAAACTAGCCAAACCTACAGAACCTACGGAGGAGGCGTTTGTTAAGGAATAGTCCCAGGAGGCGCCAGACCCTGGAGGCTTCCTTATCTGATGAGGGCGGCGGTGACATCCATGGCCGATCCACGATTGGAGTTCCACCGGCTTCCAGACCCTGGATTCCTTATCCAAGGGTTCCTTGTCCAATGCCCCCACCGTAGTTTGGTGTACCTTGCGATGGCGCAGCGAGCTCACCTCAGTTTGTGTCGCGGCGCGGCCCGACGTCGCTCAGCTTGCGTGTCTGAACTGACGTTTCGTGGGTTCTTGTTGCAGCGGCTTGGCTTGGCGCGCCGTGTGAGCGAACTTCGCGCGAGGTTGTGAAGCTGAGTGCGGGGTGGCTAAGGTCTGAGGTTGGCCACGGCCAAGCCTGGCTCTGCTCCGCAGTGCTGCGCCGATGCTGCCCTGACTCAGGCGTAGCGTAGCTTTTCAGCGCTGAGCTGTTTTATTGGCTTCTCTTGTCGCGAATTGGCTTCAGCTTCCCGTGCCCCCCCCCCCCGAACATTGGTGGCTAGCTTAGCTCTTGTAGCGTATCTACGCCTTTGAGGGAGCCTCTTGGGCCTTCGCGGAGCTAAACACGCCTTTGCCAATCGGCCAAAACAATGTGCTCTTCAGTGTGTAGTGTCTTTCATATGGAGCCCGACATGAAAGATACTTACTCGGGATGGTGCTGCGGCCCTCTTCGTGGCCTCTGAGGAACGTTTCTTAGGGCCCCCATTGGGGTTCCCCCCTCTTAGGGGCCCACTGGTTCGATCTCACGACCACCCAGGGTCTCGTAATCTCATCCGAAGCCAAGAGGGCGAATACCGGAACCTTCGAGAAAAAAAGCGCGGACCGACCCCCCACACACACACACACAAACACACACACACACATGCACATTATTGCAGTGGCCTTCAGCCAGTGCCGCCGATCCGGGGCGCTTGGGGTGCCCCCAGACTGGGCGGCGACACTTCGCCGACAGACACGCGCGCACACGCTCGCAGACAGTACGCGCACACGCGCACACACACACGCACACACGTACACACACACCACACACGCACACACATACACAGACACACACACACACACACACTACACACAGACACACACACACACACACACACACACACACACCACATTCACACACGCGCGCCACCTTCGCAGGCACATACACACGCACACACGCCGGCAACACACACACACACACACACGCACACGCACACATACACACACCACACATACACATACACACCGCACCACAAACACACAAACACCACACAACGGACACGCATTTCACCGCCACCTTCGTCTTTCCCCCCCGTTTGTTCCCCGTTTTCCGCTCTTGTCCCGTTCCACTTCTCTCTCCCTCTTTCCCCGATTTCCTGCTCGCGTACACGGACAATCGTTACCCGACGCGCTCGCGCACCCCCTCCCCTCCTTCCCCGGCAGAGCCACCCCGGTAACCCACCCAGAGGCTGAAGCTCAGCCTCGAGGCTGTAGCTGAGGCTCCTTCAAACTCACACGCCACGGAACCCCCTTCCCCTGGCCCACGCCATCGGAACCCACGCCACCAGAACCCCCCCCCCCTCTTCCCCCAATTCCCCTTGACCACAGGCGGGACGGGGGACCGGACCCCCCCTCCCCCCCTTCGCCATTGGAACCCACGCCACCGGACACCCCCCTACTCTTACCCCGGCAGAGCCACCCCGGCCACCAGACCCCCCCTCCCCCTCTTCCCCCAATTCCCCCTGTCCACAGGCGGGACGGGGGACCGGACCCCCCCCCCCCCCCCCCCACGCCACCGGAACCCAACCGCTCCCCCCCCTCCCCTTCCCCTACCCCAGCAGAGCCACCCCGGTCACCCCCTCCCCCATTAAACTCACACGCCGGATCGGCGGATTGTCCCCAGCTTCTGGCTAGACGAGTCAACACGACCTTTGCGATGCAAGATTGCGAGGTGCGTTGGTTCTGTAATCCGCGATACAGTATCGCAGAGCAAAGCGTAGCGTAGCACAGTATCAAGTGGCTCTCGGCACAACCCCGCAACCGTGCTGAGATCATGTACGGGAGGCCTCTTCGCTGCCGATTGGGGGGATATCCTTGGGGTTTCTTGGAGGCCCTGTGCCCGCCCCCCTTGGCAGCGTATTGGGCGCCTCTGGGGGGGCATCTGAAGGGTTCGGGGCTCCATCTTGAATGAAAAGGCCTCTGCCAGTCTGGCGGTGGCACACTTTTTGTACCCAGCTTGGGATCTTTTTGGGAGCATCCTGCCCCCCCTTGGTAGCCTCGGGGGCCGTACTGAGGGGATGCTGCGGTCATCCTGGGCCTTGTTGGGCGCTCCGAAGAACAAGCACGCGATATTGCGAACACCATGTAAGCGCACATGGTTTTTGTTAACAGTAATTGGCCCGACTGGGGTCAGCCCCGAAAGGGCTTCAGAGAAGTCTCAGAAAGCGCGAGGGTTTCTGAGAAGCCCCGCCGCCCTTTGATAAGGCCCGACCCCTCTGCGTTCTCCACTGGGCTCGCCGCCGAATCTTTGGGCATGTGAGGGATGCGGAGCCCCAGGCACGCTCCCAGGGCCCGCGGGAAAGTCTGGCGGGGCATCCTGGGAGCGACCAGAAGCGCCCGCGAGACACGTGGCACGCTCCAGAAAGGGCGGGTGGTCCTCCTCCTCCTCCTTCTCCTCCTCATCTTCCTCCTCCTCCTCTTCCTCCTCCTCCTCCTCCTCCTCCGACCTTCGCCGCCCCCCGGGGGCCCGCCTTGCCGCGCGGCCAGTAGAGCCCCCGGCCGCCGTCGAGGATCGAAGGAGTTGCCGTCTCTTCCTCGGCGGGAGGCTGGCGGAAGGCCTGCGGAGGGCGGCAGAAGTCAAGTTCAGCCGCCCCCGCCTGCGTAAGGCCGGCGGGAGAGCTGGCGGAAGAAGAAGAAGAAGAAGAAAAAGAAGAGGCGCCGCCAAGAGATGGCAACGTTTTCGGGCTCAGGGTTTCCTGAATCGGCCACGTAGGCTGGTGCGTCTGAGGCCTTGAGTCGCTCACATGACTAAACACTGGAGGTTCGAAGCGCGAAGGGGTCTGAGGGCACTCCACTCAGCACCTCGTGCCATAGTGGCGGATGACGTGCCTGTACGCTGTGTCATCATGGTTTAACTTTCCCGGGCGAGGGCAGCTGGATTCAGCCACGCGCAGAGTGGGGTGGGGGGAGGGGGAGGGCTTCTTAGAAGCACCCCTGCTTCTTAGAAGGTGCGGGGCTTCTATAGATGTAAGGCCGGCGCCTTCTAAGAAGCACCCTCCTTCTAAGAAGCCATCCCCCCTCCCATCCCCCCCCTTGTGCGCGTCGCCAATGGATACACATGGTCGTTGACCGAAGTTTCTGTCGATTCGACTCACACTGGGGAAGCCGTGGTGCCGTTTTTTCGGGGGAGCTTCCCGATGTCGTTCCCGATCTGGGGCCCTGGATGGTGCCCCAGCCCCTCGCCTGCTCCCCGCTCTCGCCCACCTGCGCGAAGCGCCGACGTCGAGGATTGTTATGCCCGCGCACACATGTGCATTGGCACGAATCTTGCTCAGTGGCACAAAGCTTGCTCACTCGTCGTGCACGTCCTTCGCATCATGCATGCAGGTCGCACTGCTTCTGATTTTCCAATTCGTGCCCCGCCCGTTCACGGGCCAACCTGTTGGTTTGACCAGGCCTCTGCTGCGCACGTGTGTCCATGTGTCTCTCGAGTCCCCGACCTTCTGCCAGGTTTGCGCGCCGTTCCCAGCAGCCGGTCCTTACGCGGTCCACATGCGAATCCAGCCAAGTTTGTCTCAAGCTTCCCGTTGGCAAGGCAGGCCTTGGAGCGGAGCTGCGGGCGGGAACATCCATAGCGCAGCGTAGCCTAGCACAGCAGCGCACTGCGCAGCCTCGCGGAGCAATGCACAGCGTAGGACAGCACTGCATGGCGAAGCGTGGCATCGCACGAACGGCGCAGCGTGCTACAGCGCACGCGCGCAGCCGTCCTCGACGAGCCTGAGGGGCTCCTCCGTATGTAGCTGGGAGGGGGGGGTCTCCTCCTCCTCTTCCTCCTCCCCTCCTCCTTCTCCTCCTCCTCCTCCTCGTCCTCCTCCTCCTCCTCCTCCTCTCCTCCATTTCTTTTCCTTATATTTCATTTCTCCTTCTCGCACCCCGAGGCCGGTCGAACAGGCGGGCCAGGTGTTTCGCCTGAGACCTCCTCACCATTAGTGTTCCTGAAGCTTACATTGGCAACAGCTTTACGGATGGAGGGCGGGGCGCTTTCAAAATGCCAGAGTTTCACAGATT
The DNA here is from genome assembly GCA_963575745.1 of Prorocentrum cordatum. Classification (NCBI taxonomy): domain Eukaryota; class Dinophyceae; order Prorocentrales; family Prorocentraceae; genus Prorocentrum; species Prorocentrum cordatum. Next base: position 168,527 of record CAUYUJ010012825.1, read on the forward strand.
CCGGACGGTTTTTTTAACATGTGGTTCTCGCCTAAGCGCCGCGCGCACTTGTTTTAAACAATTGCAAGCGTTTCACGTACTCCCATGGCTAACGTACCAGAAACAGTGTTTTTTGGAACGATTCAGGATTGTAAAGGCGCAGCAATTACGTTGAAATGCGGTGTTGAAGTCCAACGAATGATTTTCTGGCGCGATTCAGAACCGTCGAAACGCAACAGTCAGTTTCAGTCGTGGAGTTGGAGTCGCGAGGAATGTGTTTTGGCACGCCTCAGGATCTTCAAACGTTTATCTTCCAACGGGGCGCTTCCCTCAGTGGAGCTGAATCTTTGTATGGGGCCTATGAAGAGGGAGTTTGGAGGGATGTTTCATTCCAACATCGTTGATGAGTCTTAGGTGTGCACTGGTCCTCCTCGTCCTCCTCCTCCTCCTCCTCCTCCTCCTCCTCCTCCTCCTCCTCCTCCTCCCCCTTTCCACAGAATGAGGGAGGATTATCGTGTCGACTCCTCCCTTGGGAATCAAGTGGTTTTTGAGGGGGACTCTGATAGTTTTTGGAGATGATGCTTATTTTCTTAACTTAAAGACCTGCAGATGAGCTACAGAGCTGTTCGGCAGAGCACTTGAAAAACAAATCCAGAGGCGCGCTAGTGCAAGTATCTAAATGCCTGAACTCGGTCTGCTACACGAGCTGGAACGAAACAACTATTTGTACTCTGCTAATGCTCAAAAAGATAATGATAGTTTTTTCCTACTTCATCCGATCTGTAGGCTGGCTACGGACCTGAACAACACTTGTCGAAGCTGAAGGTAACCAGGTACATTCGCCTACGGTATCGAGGCGTCTGAATTTTGACTGCAATTATAGCTACGACTGGAAAACTCTTCGCACTGTAAATATTTTACCAGAGATGATGTGCGCTTCTGAATTGAATTCCTTCTTCGCCTCCTCCGCCTTCTCTTTCTCCTCTCCCTTCTCCTCCCCATTGTGCCCCAAACCGCTTGCGCCTAGGTCCCTAGAGGGCCTTTCGGATTCTCAGCTCGAGATACCCCCTTTGAACAGACGCTAAGCCGGAGATCATGATTTACATCGGCCAGGCCTTCAAGGAGATTTGCAAACTCCCCTGTACCCTCTGCAAGGGCTGCTGCGACATCTTCAGCAACTGCTGTAAGGCCATTGGTGAATTCTGGGAGCCCATCATCGCTAACCCCCTCGGGAACTACGTCATTGGCACCTGGGTCGCCATGCTCATCGCAGGCGCGGCATCAGTCTGGGCCGTGGGAATACTGGGCGACTGCGCCGACGACGCGGAGAAAAATCAGTTGATGGGCTTCTGCCTGGTGGACATCATCTTCGCCGTGATTCATTCTGGCATGGCCTACTACATGCAGAGGGCGATCATCAGGGGCCTCGGCGGCAAGGACTTCAAGGAGATGTCTGCCAAGGAGATCCAGGAGCAGGCGGGCCAGATCCTGCTCTACGACGTGCCGGTGTTAGGGGAACAAAAAGTGGCATAAGCATGAAAACTCGGAGGTCCACGCGGATTTCTCGGATCGGCGCTGGACACCCCCCCTCCCTGGCGCGCGGAGCGCGCCAGGGGCGGCGCAAGAGGCGACGCTGGGGGGGCCCCAGCGCCGATCCGAGGAATCCGCGCGGACGTCCGAGTGTTTGTGTGATGATGATGATGATGATGAGGAGGAGGAGGAGGAGGAGGAGGAGGAGGAGGAGGAGGAGAGGAGGAGGAGGAGGGAGGAGGAGGAGGAGGAGGAGGAGGTCACTTCTTGCTCCCCCCTAGGTGTGCTTGTATTCCTTCCTGGCCTGCGCCGCGTTCGGGGTCAACTGCTGGGGCCTCACGCTCCCCACCTGCGCCGGCCTCAGCAACCAGCCGCACACGGGCCCCGCGGCGGTGATGATCTGCTGGGGCCTCCTCGCAGGCGGCTACCTCTTCTCGGCGGCGAGCGCGGGGGGAGGTGGGAAGGAGAAGACCCTCTCATAATAAGGGAAGAGGACCTTCTCACAATGGCATAACCGTAATAACTCGGAGGTCCGCGTGGAGTTCTCGGATCGGCGCTGGGGCCCCCTGGCGGCGCCTCCGGCGCCGCCCCTGGCGCGCGGAGCGCGCCAGGGAGGGGGTGGTCCAGCGCTGATCCAAGACATCCGCGCGGACCTTCGAGTTTTTGTATTTATGCAATTTGCTGCTCCCCTAGACAAGGAGAAGGCCCTCTCAGAGGGCGGCGGGACTTCTCAGAAGCCCTCGCGCCTGTTTTTTGCATCTTCGGGGAAGGCTCAGAACACTTCTCAGGAGGCCCGGGGACTTTTCGTCGGGCCTTCCAAGAAGACCCGCCCCTTCTCACTTCCCCCCCTGGCTCGCCGCCGATCTTCTGCTGGTACTGCTGCCAGTGCTGCCAGGGCACCGTCTCCAAGAAGGGCAAGGGTGGCAATCCGCCGCCGACGACCGTCGGGAGCAGCGCCTGAGCGGGCAGAGGACACCCTCTGCGGAGAGCCCCCGCAGCGCAGACTGGCGGCACACAGGCTGCTGGAGATGGGACGGACGAGGAGGACGGGAGGGTGGGTGGGAGGAGAGAAGGGAGGGGGCCCGCAAGGACATGCTTGTAATGCATTTGTGCCATTGCGTGGCGCGCCCGTCAAATTACAAATTAGATTTAACCAATTGTTTGAACAGCAGGCATGGGCTGTGGATGCACCCCTGATACATTTTTTGTGGTTAGGCCACGCGATCATGTGCCGTGCTGTGACACCTTCAGCGTTCTCCGACACCAGTGATACGTCGCAATGCCGATCGGTTCACGCTCGCCTGTCAGGGGATGCTGCTCGTCTTACTCTTCGACATCGACTCTCGTCAAAAAGACAAGCAAACCCAGGCGAGAGGAGCGGACTCACCATAGCTGCATCATTTCTCGTATCTCTCTTGCCCCCCTGATGTGGGCCTCGCCTCGCGATGCCTTAGTTTTCCACTGGCGTCGCCCATCGTCCTCATTTTCCCCCGCATCCTTCTCCCCCGTCCTCATTCCCAGGGTATAGGAGGACGCCCACGACCACGAAGGGAGTGACCCAATTCGCATGCAAACAGAGAAAAACCAACAAGTTAGGAGGGGCCCAGGCAGCCGAAGAGATCCTCCTCCTCCACGGGGAGACCACCTCTCCAGCGCCTGGCCTCGACCTCGGCCCCGAGCTCCACGACCTCCGCCCTCGACAGCCCGAGCATGGCAAGGCCTCGCGCACTGTCGGCTGCGGGTCCCTCGCGGCGCGAGGGCAGGGCCCCCCGAGCAACTCTCGGAGGGCGGTCGCGGCCCTGGGACCAGGCCTCGAAATAGGGCCTCCACTCCGAGCGAACCTCTGGAGATGGGGCCCCTGTGTACGCCATAGTGAGCCCTCTAGGGTTCCTATGCGCAGGATACCTTCCAGCACGAAATCGGTCAAGGTAGAACCCCCGTCCCCACGACGCGACAGGACGACAACTCGACCGCAGATTCCCCCGTTTCGTGCTGGAGTGAGCCATAGCACCGCAGGCCGTACAACACAGCATCGTGTCGTGATACGTGCAGCCGTCCGACTCATAAACCACCCCCTGCTCGAGGGAGTGTCCCAGCTGGAGCCATGCTCCTGGGGTCGGGGGGTTCTCGGGAGGCGCCTCACCAGAGTTAGCCCCAGGGGACTCGCCAGGGACCTCCCCCTCACCAGGCACACCCTGAGGCACACCGCACTGCGCACTTGGCACACCATCCCCAAGGTTCGAACCAGGAAGGGGGAGGCCAGGGACCGCGTCCAGGAGGACGTAGCCGAGCCATTCCAGCCCCTGATGATCGTTCAGGGCCAGCTCTCTACACTCCGCCTGCTGCCTGGCACTGTACCGCCCGACACGACGGACAATCTCAGCATAACCAGCGACAAACTGGCGGTCCTCGCACGAAATACGGAATGGCTCAGCTCCTTCCTTGGCGAGTCTGTCAGCCTCAGAGTTCCCGAAACGCTGCATTTCCGTGATACGGCCTTCACAAACATCAATCATCGACGAGTGAGACGGGATCTGATGCACCTCCACGCCCTCTAAACGGTCCCCAATCTCCGCCCACCAGTGGGCTCGGGCCGAGGCCGCCCCAGCAGCTCCCGCGAGGTTTCGGAGGCAGCCGACAGTGGCCGCGCAGTCCACATGGAGCGAAACACCTGCGGAGAGGACCGAGCGTCGGGAGAGCATCAGTACAGCAAAATCCTCGCCATCGCGTGCCTGCTGTCCAGGCGCTTCCCCGATCGGCACGACACCAAAAAGGGCAGCGAGGGTCCTCCCCAACCTGTCCAGCACCACAACAGCCCAACCCGCGGTCCCGAGACCTGAGAGCTCCCCTTCAAAGCCTGACCCGTCCGTGAACACATGGGCCCCCTCGGGAATGAACAGAGGGCCATCCTGGGGCCACTGAAAGTGCCTGGTGCACGGGTTCAGAGGGTCGCGGGGGGGTCGCTCCACCCAGGCCGCAGGGTTGGGGAAAAGACATCTGCTAAAAAGTTCTCCAGCAGGAGTGGGGAGATGGCCAATCGCACGAGCCGCCTTCTCAACCACGGGATCCAGGTTCTCGCGTCTCCAGGGAGCGAAAGCCACGCACTGAAACCTGCGGTGGTACAACGTGCCTCTACCATCTCTGCAAAGCTGGCATTGGTCAGGGGCCTCTGGGCTGTGCTCGCACACTCTGTGCTGGCACCAGTACACATTCGCGCACAGGGCTGAAAGAGCTGCCTTGTGCGACTTTGTCCACGACTCAGAACATTTCCGCCCTAGGAGCTGATGTATGGGCTGCCAGAACACTGGGCCGCTCCACATCCCGAAATCGAACTGTTTCAACTGCTCCTCCCGCTCGATAGCCCGAACGACCGAGCCTCGCAGGAGAAGGGTGAAAAACTTGGGCGAAAACCGATCAATTGACCACACACGGTTGAGGTCGTCAACCAGGGCCATTCGAGACACGTCAAACCTCCAGCGGATCCGAGCCAGTTGCAAGAACAGCGCAGCAACAGGCTGTCGGACTTGGCCCCAGGGGGCCCTGCTCCCCTGGACCGCAAGGGCGTCCTGGACACAAGCTTCCAACACAGGTTTAGAAATCGAACGGGCCCACCAGACGCTGACGAATTCCTTTACAGCCGACGTCACCGTCACCACAAGCGGGTCCCTGAGCCAGAGGCGAGCGGCCGAAAGAAACCTGAAGCCCAGGGAAGTGCCAGGAAGAAGCGGGCCCCAGGATCTCGCAGCTTGGACCCTAAGCTTGTGGAGGGTGGTCGGCGGGATCCCCAAAATGTGGGATCCCCAAGAAGCTTTAGCCAGCGCTCCCACACGAAACACTCTACTATGCTTTTCACTCTGCCCCAGCTGACGTAGGGCACGTGCCGTGCTGCTGGCGGCCTCACATCTCGAAGTCTGCGTGCCGACCCTCCTCGCCCTGCCGTCCAGCGAGTCGCCGCCGAGGTCGCGGTGGGCGATGACCAGCTTGTCGTCCGAAAGGCTCCACCTGGGATCCTGTATCAACGCAGCCAGCTGAGAGCGGTCGGACATCATGAATCTAGTCTTGTCCCAATTAATAGGCAACCTCCTAGATTCCAGCTCCGAGGTGACAATCTCGAAACTCTTGACCGTGTTTTCAACAACCGTCCTGGGGCCTCCGATGGTATGCGCCGTCAAATCATCGACAACATTCAGCGCACGACACGGAGGCGTCTCCTCCGCCAGGCGCTTGAGGAGGCACAAGGTCATCAGCTTCGCCACACCTGTTGCCGCACTGCATCCAGCCACGATAGTCCCATTCGGATGACTGACTCTGCTCGTGCCCCCTGTCCAGCGCGCACGGCGTGGTGCTCGATACAGGCAGCAGAGCGCCTTCAGCAAGGCGCCGTCGAAGTTGTAGTGCTCTGCTGCTTCTCTAAGCTGCTGATGACTGACATTCTCGTAGAACTTGCGGATGTCGTAGAACACAGTTATGGCCGACAGCCTCTTCCTTCTGGCGTAGCAGGCCATCATGTTGTGCACGTACGCCGCCTTGTCGCAACTGGTCGTGGCGTCTTTTCCCCAGGAAAACTTCGCATCCACAGATACCTCCCAACTCTTGACATACTGCCTCCTGCATCTGCTCCAAATGCGTGCCCAGAAGCACAAGAGCCCTATCGGGCGTGTGCCTCCTCCTGGCTTAGGCAGAAATACATTGATCGTGACCCACATGCGCTCACAGTGCGGATTGCGCTCCCATCTCGATATAATCTCTTGTAGCCTCCGCACAAACACCCCATCCAGGAAGCTTACCAGCCTCATATGAAAGTTGTCCCAGCCAAGCCCAGTAGACACACCAAAGGAGCGGCAGACCTGGACGATCTGGTCCTCCGAGATCTGGTCGAGCTTCCACGGGTAACTCCAGCCAGACGGCGCTGCCTCCTGGGCCCTGTCGTCAGAGATCCACAGCTCTTCCCATTCCTCCAGCACCGCCGTGATCGCCGCGGCTCCCACCAGACCATGGGGCTTGCCCTTGGCCAGCGTGGGCGTCTCCTCCAACATCTTGGGCCTGGAAATCGCGTGCGCAATCCTGCCAGAGCCGTCAGCTGCGAGCTCGCCAAACTCTCTCCAGGCTTTGCTCCTGGCTTGTGAGTCCTTGCGCCTGCGCAACTCCACCTCCTCCGCAAGCACAGTCCGAAACCAGGCAGACAATTGACCTCCCCTCTTGGCCAGGGCGACCCACTTCTGGACCTCCTTTGCCTGCAGGGAGGGGGAATCCGAGATGGCCTCAGGGAGCCTCAGGGCCAGCAGCTGCCTTTCGCACCTCGCGGAGTGCTCTGGTCTGCCTGCTTTCGAACCAGGCGGAGCTGACGATGCTACACATAGGCCATCCCATAGCCTGAGGGCACTCAGCCAGGCTCTGGTGTCCGACTCGTCGTGGCGCTCAAGAATAGACTTCGCACAATCCACCAGCCTCTTCTTCTTGAGTACCACGCCCTTCTCCCTGCCAACATAGAACCTCCTGTCCGAGGACGGAATCTCGAACAACTGCACCAGGTACTTCTCCGCCGCGTGGAACCACATCGCTGCCGCCTCCTCGACCGAGCTCACGGGGGCGTCCAGCTGCCACTCGTCAAGCACAGGTACCAATGGCGGTTCCGTGGTCGAGGTGAGTCCGGTCTCCTTGGCACACAGATCCTTCTTCCTGGTCTTCCTCTTGGCCTCCTTGTCGGCCAGAGGAAAGGCTCGTGGGGGAGCCTCAACCCAGACAAATGGCTCGTCCCTGAGGCCCTCAAGCTTGATCTCCACGTAGCAGTGTGGCGAGATCGGCGTGTCCACCCTGGCCTCCACCGACATGGGGAAGGCGTCCAGAGCCTGGGAGCCAATGAAGTAGTCATACTCTTTGCCATTGCAGGTTGGGAGGCCAGGTGCGAAGATGGTGGCGGTTGCCAGACCCAGCCAGCCTGTCTCCATGATCTCCTCGGGTTCTAGATTCCAGTCGCCTCCCAGCAGGAACGGGAAACGTTGCGCCCCCAGGAAGGCGCTAAGGAACTCCAACAACTCAAGGTTCTCGCCCTTGGGGCCGATGGAGTCGACGCCGTAGACTGAGCCGATGATGATCCACGAGTGCGTGCCAACCGTCATAAGTCTCATCACCACACGGTGCTGCCATCTCTCCGGCACCTGGAGCTTGGCCACACCAATGCCCATGGCCGCAGACAAACCAACTCCTGCTGAGAGTGATCTGGCCGATTCTCCAGTGCGCTTGGCAGAACCCAGCGCGAGCTTCCGAGAGCAAGTGCGAGACCATTGATGGGCCCCTGCTTCCCCCGACTGGTCCAACACGGTCTCCTGAATGCATAACACATGCGGCATCTGGCCCTGTTTCTCAATCCATGACATGGTGATCCGAGCCCTTGGCCACGTATTCGCATTCAGAGTGCCCACTCTGAACGTACCTAGGGCACCACGATCCTCAGGAGGGAGCCCTTCCAACAATGAGATGACTTGCTTCTGCTGCAGCGCTGCTTGAGGCTCTCCAAGAGGTTGCTCAACACTGACTCCCTTGGCTCGAGACCCAACACGTGGCGACTGAACCTGGGTGGGCACTTCGTCCGAGCATCGGTTGCCCCCAGGATTTAGCGATCTAACTCCAGACTCCCACGATGGGTTCTCACAATCTACTCTGAGACAGCCAGGCTCGAGGAGCACCTGGCTGTCGCGTTCTGACGCTGAAATTTCCTTCCTGCATCCGACAAAAGGTTTGGACGGGAGGGCCGCCAAGCCCTGGTTGGGCTTGACGGCTGCGAACTGACTGGCTGTCACGTACTCGGCGCTCTGACCTGTTGCCGAAGCCCGTGGCCGCTCTTCCTCGCAATTTAACTCTGAGGAGACCAGGCTCGAGGCGCACCTGGACTCCGATCCGACAAAACAGGTAGACGCCACCCGCGAAGTCGACGTCGCCACCGCTGCCGAGGGAGAAGCCGACACTGGCGCAGACGGCGACACCGCAGCACAGGGAGTACCCAACCCCGACGATGACCACTCCACCGAAGAAGATGGCCTCGACGATGCGCACGTGGCAATCGATTTCGTCGTCAATGCCCGTCCCTCCAGCGCCGCTGCCCGCCTGGGACTCGCCGCTGCCGCGAGGCAGGCGGGAATCCTCGGGCTACTCCTCTCAGGAGGGGGTGCGCTAGCGGCCGCCTTCTCAGGGACGGCACCAAGAGATGACCAGGAACAGGGAGTCGCCGAACTCGACCACGTCGCCCCCAACTGAGTCGAGCTCACGCTGTTGCTAAAGACCCGCCCGTTTAGCAGCTTGGACTCCACCGTCAGCAGCGACACGAGAGCGAATGTCCACCTGTGGGGCAGCCTTGCCCAGCGCATCCACCGTCGCCTCGGCAGGTGAGCACGGCGTCGCTGTCTCTGGGCTAGGCGATACCCCTGGTCCAGGCTCGATCCCACCTGTGGCTGCTGCTTGTTCCCCAGGGCCGTCATCAGCGGTACGTCGCCGCTTTGCTTGAAGACGTTTGAGGTGCTCCTTGTGCTGGTCCTGAGCGGAGTTGGCCTTCTCCAGCGCTTGGCGAAACGCCGATCCCAGCACCTCTTGCATCTGCTTCGCCACGTCGTTCTTGCGTTCCTCGAGCTCACGTAGGTCCTCTTCGGACACCTCGTAGCTGCCCTTGACAGCCTCCACATCAATGAAATCGTCACAAGAAATAAGGCTGGCCAACTCCATCTCACCGTCAATGAGCTTGCGCAGGCTGATGCTCGCCAGGCCGCTGGGCTCCGTAGCTGGTGGTCCCCTGTGCTGGCTCTGGAGCTCCACCAGGGCGGATGCCACCTCGGCGTCGGCGGCCTGCAGCTCGTCGGCCAGGGCTCGAACCGTGACCGCCAACTCTTCTGTCGCCCGACGCCAGCGCTCCAGCTTCTCGAACTCACTGTTAAGGCGCTTCTCGAGCTTCTCCTGCTTCTGCTCTGCGGCAATGAGCCTCTGCCTCCCCGACGGCTTCGGGGGTGGAGCCGCCCTCTGCGCCAGGGCTCCATAGCGCGCGGCCCCCACAGCGTCCCCAGCCTCACGAGCCAAACGCTGTAGTTCGAGAGCCTTGTCTTGAGGAATCTCGGGAACAGGTCCAGGAGGGAGAGCCGAGGAGAGGTTGCCTGTGCCCTTGCCACCGAACAGATCTCCCTTGCCGCCTTTAAAACCTTTCTTCCCCTTGCCCGCTCCCTTTCCCATCTCGTCCGACACCTTGGGGGCCCCAGGGTCTTCCAGAGGTTGGGGTCGAGAACCGAGCTTTTGGCCACAATGCTTGCAGCACATCGATCCTTTTGAGTTCTTTCGGCAACCGCAGTGGTGGCATAGAATTTCTCCTTTGGGCCCAGCCACCGTCTTCCATTCCTCCTCGTGCTTGGCTCGCTGGCTGTCCCATTTGTCCCACTTGTCAGCCGATACCCCGCCCTCAGGTATAGTGCCCCCCCAGCGACGGGGCCTGGAGGACTGGACCCACGGGCGGCGCTCCCACTCACCAGGGCCAGCAGGAGCCATGGCGCGAGAGCAAGGAAAGGGATGTTGGAGGCTCGCGAACCCCTCGAGTGAGGGACCTCCTGATTGGTTGATAGCTGCCGCGGACTAGCGGTATCCGTTTTTGCCAATGCGGGCTCAGCCCGCCAAAGCATGGGTCTTGAGCCAAAATGGCTACGGAGGGTATAGGAGGAGGAGGAGGAGGAGGAGGAGGAGGAGGAGGAGAAGGAGGAGGAGAGGAGAGGAAGGAGGAGGGGGAGGGGGGAGGGGGAGGGGGAGGGGAGGGGGGGAGGGAGGAGGAGGAGGGGGAGGGGGAGGGGGAGGGGGAGGGGGAGGGGGAGGAGGAGGAGGCCCAGGACGGCGGAGGCAGCCCGAGGAAGCAGGCCGAGGGCAGAGGAGGCAGCTCCGCGAGCACCGCTCCCTGCCGAGGAGGCACGCCCGAGGACGGCACGCGACGCCGTGCAGCGGCCTCGGCCCAGAGCGGCACATTGGCCTCTCATTTTCCCTCCCTCCTCCTCCTCCTCCTCCTCCTCCCTCTCCCTCCTCCTCCCTCCCCTCTTCTCCTCCTCCTCCTCCTCCTCCCCTCCTCTTCCTCCTCCCCCCTCTCTCCTCCCTCCTCCTCCTTTGCCTCCTCCTCCTCTTCCTCCTCCGCCTCCTCCGCCTCCTCCTCCCTCCTCCTCCTTCTCCTCCTTCCTGCTCCCGCCTCCCTCTTTCCTCCTCCCTCCTCGTCCTCCTCCTTGTCTTCCTCGTCGGCATACCCTGCACCTGCCGATAAGTGCCAGCGCAGCTCTCCTGGGTCCTTCCGCACATCGTTGCCCGCTCGTCTCCGTGGCCGCCGTGGCCTCCCAAGCCCGTGTGTTCCTGGCTTCTCGCTGCTTTCCGGGCTGGGCGTTCTCGCAGTTGCGGGCCCCGGGACATTCACAGGTCGTTCCTGCTCAAAGTAGGGCGCAGAAAGAGGGGGTCCGGGGCTCTGGTCGCGATGTTTTGCGATGTTGTGTTTTTGTTCGCTTCGTCGGATCTAAGGGTAAGTCAACACTGGCAGCCATGCTTGGTTCGGCCGAGGTTTCGTTGTTGTCCCCTGCGCCCGCCAGCGGAGAGATGTCCCCACATGCCGTGCCGGCGAGGCCCAGCGATTGCCCGCCACTCTTGCACCAGGCGCGGTGAGAGACGGGGGAGTGTGAGCAGTGGGAGGCTGAAGGCCCCCTACACTGACCTGACATCAACGAGCGCATAAAACAGGACGACCTCGCGCAGGAAACTGTCTACGGTGTTCGGGCCATAACTCGGGCCTCAGGTGGTCGTCTGGCACGATCTGGGTACCCCCAGAGCGCCACCGGCGAGGCGCAGCCGCTGGAACGCACCCCGAGGCCGTAAAACCGCAGAGAAGCGACGAGCAAACGCCTAGAAACCCAGACCTCGAGCCCTCAGAGCGCCCCGCGCGGCGCTCCGCCGGGCGCCGTGAGGCCTGCGCAGTGGAAGCTGTCGGGGGGGCTTCCCTGCGGTGCGAGGGGAGGCGGTCCCACGCGCCCAGCGGCAGGTGTCATCTTCGGAGCGATCGCCGGCCACACCATCTGCACCAGCCTGGCGGTGTTCAGCGGGGAGTGGCGCGCCGCCGCCCCTGCCGGGTGGTCTGTGGTGCTACACGGTCGGGGTACTGGCGAAGGCAGCCTTTTCGTTTGGGAGGGGCTCCGTGTTTCTTAATGGTTTCACAGTTTGCTTTCGGTTATCCTTCGGTTTTCGATGGGGAGTCGAAGTTTAACTCATGAAGAGAGAGAGTGAGAGAGAGAGAGAGAAAGAGAGAGAGAGAGAGAGAAAAAACAACAAAAAATAAAAGGGCCTCGTTCCTTATTTTGGGTTCCTTGGGTCAACACCCCGACTGTACGAGCAGGCCCCGGTTTCGTGAGCTTAGACGCGCTCGCGTCGTGGAAGTGTCCTGGCGGAAAGCCCAGCCACGCGCAGCTGCGAGTATCGCGAGGCAGGTGAGGCGAAGGAGGGGGGCCGCGAAACGTGTGAGGGGTGCACCGACGTGGGCGCGGCGGCGCGATGCGAACCCTCCCTCTGGGGCCTCTGGTGGCGCTCCAAATTTGTACAACAGACATATATATACACACATCTATACGACCACCCTTCGGGTGATAAGGAGGTTGTGGGGGGTGGGAGAGAGGGGGGAGCCAACATCTGACTCAATCGATCTCACTATCGATCTCACCCAACGGAACACCACGGGACACCACGGGACACTTGTCGATCTCACTATCGATCTCACTATCGATCTCACTCAACGGGACATCACGGGACACCACGGGACACCGCGGAACACCTCGATCTCACTATCGGTCTCACTATCGATCTCACTATCAATCTCACTCAACGGGACACCATAGGAAACCATGGGACACCTCGAGACACCACATCGATCTCACCATCGATCTCACTATTGGTCTCATTCAAAGGGACACCACGGGACACCACGGGACACCACGCAACACCTGTCGATCTCAGTATCGATCTCACTATCGATCTCACTTTTTGGGACACCACGGGAAACCTCGGGACACCTCGGGATCTCACTATCAATCTCACTAGCGATCTCACTCAACGGGACACCACGGGACACTACAGGACACCTGTCGATATCATTATCGATCTCACTATCGATCTCACTTTTTGGGACACCACGGGAAACCTCGGGGCACCACATCGATCTCACTATCGATCTCACTCAGCGGGACACCACGGGACACCACCGGACACCAGCGGGACACCGCGCGGCACTGGCCGCCGGAGGAGAAACATTTGGTCCGGCCGCGGCCCAGCCACATGGATTTCGGGACACCGGCGGGACACCGCGCGGCACCGGCCGCCGGAGGAGTTAAATGTGGTCCGGCCGCGGCCCAGCTACAGGAGGATTTCCTGTCGCCCGCCCACGCAACATCGCCTCGCCCGCACGCAAGCACGGCACGCACGACACTAACCCGAAACCGAAATCGATTTCCCGGTAGGGGGGTCTCCGTTTCTCGTCGGACTCACCCCCCAATTTCCGATATATATATATATATATATACACACCTATACGACCACCCTGCGGGTGATAAGAAGGTTGAGGGGGGGCAGCAATGGGCAAGAGTGGTGATTGTTGTTCTGACGATGCCTGTGGTGCGGAGTCTAGTGAGTAGTGTGTTTGTGCACGTGAGCGTGATGTGATGTGGCGACGTTGGCTAAGCGCACTCGACATAGTCGTGAAGCGCTGTCCCCGCGTGCGCTTATCAATCGCGCGAACCTCACCTCAGCGCTAGTCGACGTGGGCGACCGTACGCGTTGCGGTGCCACAGTGACTGCTCGCGGCGCCACCCGATGCTGGACACCAGCGCGGCACCGGCCGCCGGAGGAGAAACATTTGGTCCGGCCGCGGCCCAGCCACAGGATAATTTCGGGACATCCGCGGGACACCGGCGGGACATCGCGCGGCATCGGCCGCCGGAGGAGTTACATGTTGTCCAGCCGCGGCCCAGCCACAGGAGGATTTCGGGACACCGGCGGGACACCGGCGGAACACCGCGGGGCACCGGCCGCCGGAGGAGTTACATTTGTTCCGGCCGCGGCCCAGCTACAGGAGGATTTCCTTTCGCCCGCCCACGCAGCTTCGCCTCGCCCACACGCACGCACAGCACGCACGACACGAACCCGAAACCGAAATCGATTTCCTGGTAGTGGGGGTCTCCGTTTCACGTCGGACTCACCCCTCAACCTCCGATATGTATATATATATATATATATATATACATACATATATATATATATAGAGAGAGAGAGAGAGAGAGAGAGAAATGGTCACGAAACAGTGTGAGGAGTGTACCGACATGCGCGCGGTGGCGCCATGCGGACCTTCCCACTGGGGCCTTCGGTGGGGCTTCCTGCAGAGACAGGAATCGTGTGAGGGGTGTACCGACATTGGTGCGGTGGCGCCATGCGAATCCTCCCACTGGGGCCTTCGGTTGAGCTCCCTATGGGGCCACGAAGCGTATGATGGGTGTACCGAAATGGGCGTGGTGGCGCGATGCGAACCCTCCCACTGGGGCCTCTGGTGGAGCTCCCCCTGGGGCCACGAAACGCGTGAGGGGTATGCCGTAATAAGTGCGGTGGCGCCATGCAAATCCTCCCACTGGGGCCTTCGGTGGAGCTTTTTGCAGGGCCACGAAACGTGTGAGGGGTGTCCCGACATGGGTGCCGTGGCGCCATGCGAATCCTCCCACTGGGGCCTTCGGTGGAGCTCCCTACGGGGCCACAAAACGCGTGATGGGGTGTGCCCAAATGGGCGCGGTGGCGCCACCCTACACTGGGGACTTTGGTGGAGCTCCCTGTGGGGCCACGAAGCGCGTGAGGGGTGTGCCGAAATTGGCGCGGTGGCGCCATTCGAACCCTCCCAGTGGGGCCTTCGGTGGAGCTTCCTGCAGGGCCATGAAACGTGTGAGGGTGTGCCAAGATATGACTGATGATGGTGATAGTTCTGATGTTGATGACGGTGAGGCTGATGATTGTGGTGATGACAAGCATGATGGTGATGTGGGTGATGCTGATGCTAATGGTGGAAATAATGATGGCGGTGGTAGCGCTAATGGAGATGCTGATGTTGATTATGATAATGATTCAGCTGGCTATGCTGATCATTGTGCTGCTCCTGCTGACGACGACGATGATGCTGATGATGATGATGCTGCTGATGCTGATGATGGCGATGATGATGCTGCTGATGATGATGATGATGATGATAGTGATGATGATGATGATGCTGCTGCTGCTGATGATGATGATGATGATGAAATTCTGATGGTGGTGGTGGTGATGATGATGATGCTGCTGATGCTGATGCTGATGCTGATGCTGATGATGATGCTGCTGGTGCTGATGATGCTGATGATGACGATGATGGGTGATGATTATGATGGTGGTGGTGGTGATGGTGATGACGATGCTGATGATGATGACGATGATGATGATGCTGATGGTGATGATGATTTTGATGATGATGATGATGATGATGATGAGGATGAGGATGAGGATGATGATGAAGAAGATGATGATGATGATGATGATGATGATGAAATTCTGATGGTGGTGATGCTGATGATGCTGATGCTGATGCTGATGCTGATGCTGATGCTGATGCTGATGATGATGCTGCTGGTGCTGATGATGATGATGGGTGATGATTATGATGGTGGTGGTGATGGTGATGATGATGCTGATGATGATGACGATGATGATGATGATGCTGATGGTGATGATGACGATGATGATGATGATGATGATGATGATGATGATGATGATGATGGTGATGATGATGATGATGATGATGATGATGATGATGATGATGATGATGATGATGATGATGATGATGATGATGATGATGATGCGCATGCAGCGTTTCGGTGCGAGTGCTCAGAACTTCCCAGGTGAATGTCGTACCAGAGTCGTCTATACGGAAGTCAGACTCTCGAGCAGGGCCCCGCGCCTTCGGCTTCCCTGGGTCGCCGCAGGGGGGCGGGCTGCGCGTCCGCGATCGCGACGCACCAGCTGCTCGTAGACGCCGCGCTGCTCCGGCTTCCAGGGCCAGTTCGCGATGCGCTCCGGTGCCCGGACGAAAAGTCATTTTTTGAAAGTGTCCACACTCATCGCGCTAAGGCGGTGCGACATGATGAGAACCACAACTGCGAAATGCCCTTGCTTCGCACCCCTCTCCCCCGAAGCCAAAGTTGAAGTGCCCACATCTTGTCCCTGACCTTTGGCCTACCGCCTACCGCCCAAACCCGTCAACTTGGGGGGGGGAAGGGGGGGATACATTTTTGTCCGACGTGCTTTGATAACTCAAGGTCTTGGCGAGACACGTGTGGACACTTCTAGTCCACCCACCGTCGCGCGCGTTGGGCTCACTGGCGCCAGGGCGCTCGCAGAAGTCGGCCTCCGGAGCTCGGGTGATATCGAGGAGTTCTTTTTTCCGACCCGAGGGGTGGTGGGGCGCCTCTGGTCGGTCTCGCAGAGTTCCGGGCGGCGCTCGCCGCGCGCGAGGCGCTGGCGAAGCCCGCTATTCTCAGGAGGGGAACAGCACACGCAGACACAATTAACCGCCGACCCCCAGGAAACTATAGGAAAATGTGGGAAGTGGAGGGGGGGAGACGAAAAATATTGGGAATCCTGGGACCTGTGTCTCTCTAATTGTGTGTCCCTGGGCCCCTCTAGGTGTGCCCGTCTGCCGAGGAGCGTGTTGCGCGGGCACCGCCGCCAGCGACGCCGCCGGCGGCGCAGCCCCGCGCGCGACCAGCGGCTCGCTGGCCGCGTTGGCCCACGCGCCTGCGTCGAGGGTCCGCGGGGCCCTCAGGTTCCCCACGGGGGCTCTGAAGCTTCTCCGAGAGGCTCTCGGGCTCTCCAAGGGGCTCTCGAGGCTCTCCAAGGGGCTCCCGGGGCTCTCCCGGAGGTTGTGGGGCCTCTCCCAGGAGGTGTTAGGCCATTCGAGTGCGGTGATACTTTGAAGCAAGGCCTGGGCAGGGCGATGTCGAAGGCGATGTGCCATCCGGGTTGGAGATGTTGAATTGCTTCGACAGCGGCGTTGGCAGGACCTTTTCGGGCGGGAGATTTGGCAAGGGAATATCGTACCCCATCGTGCAAGAAACAATCCCCCTCTGATGGGGGGGGCTATCATGATGGATCCATGCTGCATCACAGAACCATCAAGCATTCGGGTAAAATGATTGCTGTTTTTGTTCAGCTGGCCGAAGCAGCGCAAGGTGTGGTCGACGTTTCTGTCGGAAGGTTTGCGCTCGTCGGGGGCGTCGGGGCGCCGGCGCACAGGCCGCCCCAGTCACAGCCGTCGCCGGCGACCTGATCTCGGCACGCATCACATTTTTGAGGCCACGGCCCCCGCGCTGCGTCCCAATGGGCACGGGCAGGCTCCCCAGCGGAGCGCGCGCGACGCTGGCGTTCGCTTCGCCTCCCCGTGCCCCTCCTTGTCCCGGGGCGGCGCCACCCTGGCCAGGCGACGGCGGCATCGACGGCGCCACCCGGCCGGGCCTGGGCTGAGGACGCCCACGCGCGGAGGAACCTAATACAGTCGGCACTGATTCGTAGGTCGACCCTGCCAGATCAAGGGTACCCTTAGGCATCCTTAGGTACCCTTAGGTACCCTTAGGTACCCTTGTGTCCTGTGCCTCGCGACCCATGCCTCCGACATCCCCCATGGCGATGTGGCCCTCGGAGGGGTCTTGTGTCCTGGCCGATCAAGGCCGACTGCAAGTCGCTGCGTGGCCACGGCCTGCCTCGGGCTCTGCCTGGTGCCCTGGCGGCCTGTGGCACCACTTCCCCCCGCTCTGGCAGGTCTTGGGCCCTGCCTGCCGGGTTGGCCGGGCGGGCGTCCGCGCGCTCGGGAGGCCATGGGGGAGAGAGGCCTCCTCCTCCTCCTCCTCCTCCTCCTCCTCCTCCTCCTCCTCCTCCTCCTCTCCCTCCTCCCTCCTCTCCTCCCTCTCCTCCTCTCTCCTCCTCTCCTCCTCTCCTCTCCTCCTCCTCCTCCTCCTCCTCCTCCTCCTCCTCCTCCTCCTCCTCCTCCTCCTCCTCCTCCTCCTCCTGCTGCTCCTCTTCCTCCCCCTGGGGACGTCCCCAGGCCTCCTGGGGCCTTCCCCAGGGCCGGCTCCCCACCCCGGCGCCCTCGCCCTGCTCTGCAGTCCCAGGGCCCTGGGCCCCCGCTGGCAGCGAGCAAGACGTCCAGAGCGGACTCCTTCTGCTCTGGGGGCCAAGGCCTCCCAACATGGGGCCCAGGTGGACGTGCTCGGAGGATCGCCCGAGCAGTGGCGAAGCGCCCTGGCTCGCCTACGGGCCCACCAGAGAGTCTTCCAGGAAGCTGCTGCCGTCTGCACGACGTGTTCTCGGAGCAGTTCTGGCCGAGCCTGTCTCGTTTTTCACGCATCGGCCTTCTGTTGTGAGGACCTTGCTTTGGTTATTGCAGCACTTCTGGGTTCGAAGAACCTGTCGTGGCAGGCCTACAGGAATGCTGGGACGGCCGGTCCCTGCTCAAATCGCGCCGCATCGCCGATGCATCGCCGATGCGGCTGGATGTGGAACCCGACTTCCCCCGCGCCGACGGCGCCGATGCATCGGCGATGCGGCGCGATCTTCCGACTCCATCTGCTCGGATCCCATCTAGAGAAACTCTGAGGGGCACGTCCCCTTCCATGCCGAGCGCTCGCGTCCTCCGCTTCCCGGCGGGTCGCTTGCCCGCCCCACCGCCCCCTCATGCGGGCGGAGGCTCGGCAAGCGGATCTCCCAGAAGGCCGTGGCGTTCGGCGGCGGGGCGCTCTTTCTGGCGGGGCGCGGCGGGCTGGGTCATACGGGGACTGGAGGAGGAGAGGGAGGAGGAAGAGGAGGACGAGGAGGAGGAGGAGGGGAAGGAGGAGGAGTACCAGGAGGAGAAGGAGGTTGAGGGGGAGGACGCTTTTGGGCGTTCTTGCCAAGGCACAGTCCACTGCGGAGGAGGAGAAGAAGAAGGGCTGGGCGCGAGCGCAGCTCGAGCCCCTGCTTTACCGCCGCCAGGGGCCGCGAAGAGGAAGAAGGGGCAGCAGGAGAAGGATGGGAGGATGAGGATGAGGATGAGGTTTTTGACAATGGTGATGATGATGATGATGATGATGATGATGATGATGATGATGATGATGATGATGATGATGATGATGATGATGATGATGATGATGATGATGATGCTGATGAGGAGGAGGAGGAGGAGGAGGAGGAGGAGGAGTATGAGGAGGAGGAGGAGGAGGAGGGGGAGGAGGAGTGTAGGAGGAGGAGGAGTAGGAGGAAGAGGAGAGGAGGAGAGGAAGGAGGAATGTGTGGGTGCAACGGTGGAGGAGTAAGGGG
>CAUYUJ010012825.1:187535-202535 GCA_963575745.1 Prorocentrum cordatum
GTGTGTGTGTGCGTGTGTGTGTGTGTGTGTGTGTGTGTGTGTGTGTGTGTGTGTGTGCGTGTGTGTGTGTGGGCCGGGGGGACGATGCGGACGACGGCCGCAGCACACGGCACCCGGCCCCATCGCGAGGGCGGCGCCCCTGTCCGCGGCCGCGGGCGGCGCCTCGTCTGCGGCCGATCCCTCGGCGGTCTCTGGGACTCTTGACCTCACACGCCCCCTCCTCCTCCTCCTCCTCCTCCTCTCCTCCTCCTGCTCCGCCCTCCTCCTCCTCCTCCTCCTCCTCCTCCTCCTCCTCCTCCTCCTCCTCCTCCTCCTCCTCCTCCTCCTCCTCCTCCTCCTCCTCCTCCTCCTCACTCCTCCTCCTCCTCCTCCTCCTCCTCCTCCTCCCCCTCCTCCTTCTCCTCCTCCTCCTCCTCCTGCCGCCAAGCCAGGTGCCGCTTCACACACGCCTTCCGCACCGCGAGGCCGCCGAGCCAGGTGCCGCTTCACCCTGGGAAGTCTGCCCCCCGGCCCAGACCGTCGTCCCCAGAAGACAGTGGCGCAGTAACTCGGCGCGGAAGACGGGAGAGCCCGTCGTACACTGCTTGGGGGCTCTGGTGTGGCCAGCACCTGTCAGGGGGCCACATGTGAACCCTACCCATACCCCCCACGATTTCTGGGGGGGAGGGTGGGGTTCACATGTGGACCCCTACCTGTGTCTCACAGCCCTCGGCTGTACCAAGCTGGAAGGTCAGCACAGCAACCAAGTTCTGCATCGAGCATGGCGCGTCGTCGTTGTCCGTCGTCGTCGCCACCGCTGTCGCTGGGAAGTCCCCTGAGGCTCAGAGAGAGAAAGAGAGAGAGAGAGGAAGAAAGAGAGAGAGAGAGAGAAACAAAAAAGAGGGGGAAGGAGGGACAGATAACCCAGAACGTAAGATAACCTCGCTCTAGATGACCCTTCCTACCCTCTCGGCTTCTGCCCCTCTTCGCCTCCCTCCCTTCCCCTCCCCCCCCTCCTCCCCTTGCTAGCAGGTTTTCGTGGACCACCCGGTCCACAGACGTGCCCACTGCGTATCCTTGGACCGCTTTCCACCAGGCAGCGCCACGGAGCAGCCCCAGGAGACGCCCAGTGCCCAGGCACCTCTCCGCTCGCTCGCCCATCACCCGTCCTTCCTTCTCGGGTGCCCGCCTGCCGGGGCCTCCGAGATCGCCGAGAGTGAAACACACAACCCGAACCGTAATGACAGTGAAGTCGTGGCCTCACTTAGGTCCCCGTCTCTGCAGTAGGAATAATCAATCCATCTGGGTAATTTGGCTCGGTACATCTGCCGAAATAACCCCCTTTATCCCTCACGTTTTAGTTTTCTTTTGAATCAGGTCCCCTCCCAAAGGACCAGGGGTCCTCTTCTGGTTCAGCACGAGACCCAGACCCCCGACGTCATGAGTTCTCTCTCAGCGCGTGGGCCCCTGGAGCCCAAGAGGTGTGGACACCTCCTGCGGGAACGGCTCCTCGTCCCGAGCCCCAGCTTGGCGGTCCTGGGACTCGGCCCCCAGAGGCCGATAATTGTCGAAAGCACGGTTCTCCTCCTCCTCCTCCTCCTCCTCCTCCCTCCTCCTCCCTCTTCCTCCTCCTCCTCCTTCTCCTCCTCCTCCTCCTCCTCCTCCTCCTCCTCCTCCTCCTCCTCCTCCCTCCTCCTCCTCCTCCTCCTCCTCCTCCTCCTCCTCCTCCTCCTCCTCCTCCTCCTCCTCTACGACGAGAGACGGTGGGAGTCATCCGTATCTTCTCCATGTGTGCCCTCCTGCCGGCGCCCCCGACACGGCATGCTCGCCGCGGAGCCACGGCGTCGCCGCCCTCTGGGCGGCAGGGCCTTCGCTCGGGCCTCTCCGGCGGCCGCCAGGGGACGAGCTGGGCACCCCGGCGCAGGAGGCCTCCGGCGAGGCGCAGCCACGGGGAGTCGTCGGGGCTGGGCAGCCGCCGAGAGCCGGCGAGAGCGTGCAGATGCTCGCAGGAGAATCATCGGGTTTGGCCTGGACCCCAGGTACCCTGACCTTCCAGGAGGGCTTAAAGACCTATCCCAAAGCTATTCTACGTCTTGGTTTTAGGCTGTTTCGCACCGCTTGTTAGGTTTTTAGGCCTCCAGTGCTAAGGAATAGCTCTCTGGAAGGTCTGGGTAGGATCCCCTGGTCAGTGGTAGGGCCCTGGAGCCCTTGAATGTGCCAGAATCACTAAACCAACCAGGTTTGCCATAGCTGGTGCTTTTCCCGGGTGACGGCAATACCGGTTAGTGGAATGGGACGGGGGGGCGTCCCCGGTACAGATCACTAAACCAGGTCCCACTAAACCCAGTTCTGCCAACGCCTGAAATAAAAAGCCAGGGCTGGACCTAAACGGTGTTTTGGGGATTTCGTGGGCCGTTTTCGTTTCGATGTCGTTTTGCTGCAAAGGCGGAGTGAAGACAAAACGAGGGAAAACGAAAACAAAACGAAAACGAAGAACACCGATTAGGTTCAGCCCTGAAGAAAGCTATAGACATAAACTTTTGGCGCTCCGCGCGGACTCCTTGGATCTGCGCTGGGCCCCCCTCCCTGGCGCGCCTCAGCGCGCCAGGGGCGGCGCCGGAGGCGCCGCCAGGAGGGCCCAGCGCAGGTCCAAGAAATCCGCGCGGAACGCCGAAAGTATATGTGTATAGCGTTTATTGTTATCTATGTTTCTCTTCTTCTTCTTCTCCTCCTCCTCCTCCTCCTCCTCCTCCTCCTCCTCCTCCTCCGTCTTCTCATTCTTCTTCTTCTTCTTATTATTATTATTCTTCTTCTTATTCTTATTACTAGTATTCGTATTCTTCGACTTCTTCTGGATGCATCGGCTCGCAAGCCTCGAGAGGGGAGGTGTTCGCGCTGATGAACCACCTCGGCATCAGCTGAGAGAGGGGGGGAGGCGGGCGCGTGGCCTCCCCATGGGGGGAGAGCCGCCGCCGCACCCCCCGCGCACGCGGCGGCGCGGGCGCCGGGGCCCGCGCGCCCCGCCGTGGAGAGTCGGGCCGGACGAAGGCCAGGCATCGAGCGTTGGGCGCTGCGTAATGGGGGATCATTCAGAGCCCCGAATCATCAGGGGTAACTCGGGTCAGGGCTAACTCGGGTTCCTTTTTCGGGAGTCCAAGCCCGAGTTACCCCGGACCCGAGTTACCTCGGATAACTCGGGCGCCCAAATCATAAGTGGGGGGGCGGCGAGTGTGGTCCGAAAAGGTACCCAAACGGTACCCAAACGAGCCCCCTGGGGCTCTGGAGGGGCCCGACAGGGGCACGAAGGGGGACCTTTTCTGACCCCCCCCCATGTGTGACCCCCCCATTAAGCCACGCCCAACAGCGTCCTGAACGAAACCCGAATTCGGTTTTTCGCCGTGGGGGTCCTCGCATCGGGCCGGACGAAAGCCAGGCATCCCCTGACCTTCCAGGGGGCTATGTTTTAGCACTGGGGACCCAAAAACCCTAAGAAGCCGAGCGAAGCAGCCTAAGACCAGGACGTAGAATGGCTCTGGGGGATAGGTTTTTAAGTCGGGTGCTATTTGTTAGCCCTCCTGGAAGGTCAGGGTCCAGCGTCCTGAACAAAACCCGAATTCGGTTTTTCGCCGTGGGGGTCGTCGGGCCGGACGAAAGCCAGGCATCCACCGCCCTGAACAGAATCAAGCGGCGGCCTCACGCCGTTGGCAGCCCGTGGGGGCCCTCGCTGGGCCCCGGGGCCGCCCAGGGGAAGAGCTCTGGGGGACGGGTCGGGGCTGCCGTGGACCCCGAATGGAACTCGGGACGTCGGATTTCTGGGCGCCGCGGTTTTTTCACACTTGACGCGCGGTCGCCCATCATCGGGACCATCACGGACCATCACGGATCGATCCAGCTCGAGCATGCAGCAGCGAGACAGGATCTTCAGGCTCTGGGCGCTATGTCCTGCGATGCGGCAGCTTGCCCGCGGCGTCGGATCTCTCAGGGGTTCGCGGAGGGGGGGGTCGGCGAATCGGCTCGAGTGCGGCGGGGGCCTTCGTCGGAGAGTGTGCCCAGAGGGCTTCAGGCCCTGGGCGGCGGTGGCATCCGTGGCCGAGCCTCAGCTGGTGCTACCCGAAGAAGGAACAACAGCGCCATAATAAACATAAACGTTTGGCGCTCCGCGTGGATTTGTTGGATTCGCGCCTGGGGACCCCCGGCGGCGCCTCCGAGGGGGAACCGGCGCAGACCCAAGAAATCCGCGCAGAGCGCCAAAGGTTCAGGTTGATGGCGTTTCTGTCTTCTCCCGGTTCCACCAGTTTCCAGACCCTGGGCTCCTTGTCCACTAGCTCCCCATGCAGTGCCCGCGCCGCAGCTGGTTGTCCCGTCGCCTCCCGGCGCCGAGAGGCGCCGAGAGGTGCCTCGAAGGAGGTGGCCCAGAGAGGCGGGGCC
The DNA here is from genome assembly GCA_963575745.1 of Prorocentrum cordatum. Lineage (NCBI taxonomy): Eukaryota > Dinophyceae > Prorocentrales > Prorocentraceae > Prorocentrum > Prorocentrum cordatum. The sequence goes on from CAUYUJ010012825.1 coordinate 191,943, forward strand.
GAGTCCAGCCGCGTGCAGCAGGTCTCGAGCGCGGGCGGCGGACAAGGCAAGGGCGGGGGAGCGTGCAGCTGGCCTCGGCCCCGCCGCCGGGCGCCTCCCTCGGTGCAGGGGCGCCGCCAGGAGAGGCGCCGTGAAGCGCCGTTTGCAAGAGGGGCCGCGCCCCGACGGCGCAGCGACAGCGCAGAAACACGCGAAGACGCACCTACACGATGACATGCAAGGAAGCCCCTCCTCCTCCTTCTCCTCCCCCTCCTCCCCCTCCTCCTCCTCCTCCCCCTCCTCCTCTCCTCCGCCTCCTCCTCCTCCTCCTCCTCCTCCTCCCCTCACTCCTCCTCCTCCTCCTCCTCCTCCTCCTCCTCCTCCTCCTCCTCCTCCTGCTCCTCCTCCGCCTCCTCCTCCTCCTCCTCTCCTCCTCCTCCTCCCTGCCCCCTCCTACATCCCCCTCCTCCCTCCCTCCTTCTCCTCCTTGCCCCCTCCTCCGTCCCCTCCTCCTCCTCCGCCTTCCTCCTCCTCCTCCTCCTCCTCCTCCTCCCCTCCGCCTCCTCTCCCCTCCTCCCCCTCCCCTCCTCCTCCTCCTCCTCCTCCTCCTCCTCCTCCTCCTCCTCCTCCTCCTCCTCCTCCTCCCTCCTCCTCTCTCCTCCTCCCTCTCCCCTCCTACAATCCCCCTCCTCCTCCCCCTCCTTCTCCTCCTTCCCCTCCTCCTCCGTCCCCTCCCCTCCTCCTCCTCCTCCTCCTCCTCCTCCTCCTCCTCCTCCTCCTCCTCCTCCTCCTCCTCCTCCCCCTCCTCCTCCTCCCGAATGGGACGCCGAGCCGGTGCAGAGCCTCGTGGCACGCGCGCCGGACACTCCGTCCCAGCGCGTCGCGAGGGCGAGCTGCACAAGTCGCCCCCTCTGCATGAGCGGATTCGTCGACCTCCCCCCACCCCCCTGCTGGTTCTCCCCCCTGCCCCGGCCGACCCGAGAGACGCTGCTCCTCTCGGCCGCGGCGCCCGTGCACGCTCGCGCGGCCCAGGCTGCCCGGAGTAGAGACGGGCCTCCTTCGCCTGGCTGCCGCCGGGCGCCTCCGTGCTGTCCCCTGGCCCCCGACGTCGCATTTTTCTTTCAGGGCGTGGACTTAAGTCGGGCCTGTCCCTCTACAGGGGGGGTATTCAAAAACAGTAAAAAGATAGTCTGGGGATTATTGTTTGAGTATTTGTTTTGCATCTTTGGGGCATTTTTGGAGTCTTTTTCATTTTTCGTCGAAAATCCCCTTGTAGGGGGACGCGCCCGACTTCAGCGTGGACCCCAGAGGCGGGGACCCCTCCCCCGGGGACGGGCTTCTCATCCCGAGCTGCTTTTCGACGGCTTCGCGGCCCTCGCTGCGCGAGGACCCCCAGCGGCCGAGGAGACCACCGCAGGGCGCCAGGAGCCCGTTGTGCCTCGGACACCGGCAAGCTTACTTGCACGGAGGGGGGGGGGGGGCGAGTTGTCAGGAGGGATAAAAACACACAGACACAGTTGATCGTCGATTCCCCAGACACTGACAAAATATTGGAAATGGGGAGGGAGACAAAAACCCAGAAAATACGGGAACATATGGGGAATCTTGTTATTGGTGTCCATTTATTTGTGTGTCCCAGGGCCCCTTCAAGTTGACCGAGGCCCGAAAGGGAATCTGGGGCACGCGAGTCGGGACTCGCTTGCACGCCTTTTCGGCCCGGCGCTGCTTGGAAGGGCGGCGGAGGGGGGGGAATCGCCATGCCAGCGCACTTGCCAGAATGTAAATAAAAAAGCGCTCTCACCTCATGACTTTTTCACGACCCGACCCTGAGATCCGAAGTCTCGAAAAAGCGGAACATTGTAAAACAAATCACACCCGAAGCCGCGGACCCTATCTCTCGGCGCCGTGCTTCGAGCCGCATCGATCTCTGCGAGGGCCCCAGAGGGGCCGAAGTAAGTTCACAGGAAACAGACGCTCGGCTTTTGAAAAGCGTGAGACGCCAGGATCTCAGGGTCGCGCCGCGATCTGCTCCTGTCGGCGACTGCAGAGGGTGTGGCTACTCCGGGTCGTGGTCTGCGATCGGCGCCGCGGGGGCCTGTGGGGCACGACCCTGTCCTCGTCGGGCCTCGTCGGGGCGCGGCGGAGAGCTCTCTATCGAGGTACCCGCCCGACCCCCGTGGTGGCCCCCCAGGGTGCCGACTGCAGACCACACCCTGTGCAAACTGCACCCTTCGCGGAGTCGCCGATCATGACCCGAAGGAGGTCTGGGCGTGGGCCGGCCCGCCTGGCGTCAAATCGGGCATGTGCCCCTACTGGAGGAAGACCCAAAAGTAGTCCAACAAAATAGTCAGGGGACGACGTTTCTACGACTCTTTCCTACTGGAGGAAGATCCAAGCATAGTCCAACAAAATAGTCAGGGGGCGACGTTTCTGCGACTCTTTTCATGGCAATGTCTGAACCTTCGCTCACAGCCGCGCCTGTGGGGGGCCATGCCCAACCTAGCACCTCCTCCTCCTCCTCCTCCTCCTCCTCCTCCTCCTCCTCCTAGTCCTCCTCCTCCCCCTCCTCCTCCTCCTCCTCCTCCTCCTCCTTCTCCTCCTCCTCCTCCTCCCCTCCTCCTCTCCTCCTCCTCCTCCTCCTCCTCTCCTCCTCCTCTCCTCCTCCTCCCCCCTCCCCGTCCTTCTCCTCCTCCTCTCCTCCTCCTCCTCCTCCCCTCCCTCCTCCCCCTCCTCCTCTCCTCCTCCTCCTCCTCCTCCTTCCCCTCCTCCTCCTTCCTCCTCCTCCTCCTCCTCCTCCTCCTCCTCCTCCTCCTCTCTTCCTCCTCCTCCTCCTCCTCCTCCTCCTCCTCCTCCTCCTCCTCCTCCTCCTCTCTCGGCCCACTGGCCCCCTGCCAGGAATTCGCCGGCCGAGCCGGCCGCGGCGCGCGCCGGGGCCGAGCTCGCCGCGGGCCCTCCCCTCTGCGGCCGGGGGCCGCCCCCGCCCTCCGCACCGAGGCCCTGCGCGAAGGCCCTGCGCGAGGCGCGGGCGGCTCCGCCGCTGGCCCCCGCGGGCCCAACCTGCCGGAGGCCCCCTTGAGGCCAGCGTGGGGGCCGCGCGCCGCGCCTCGGGGTCGTAGATGTATAGGTCGGGCAGTGGCGAAGCGTCCTGGCGCGCCTGTGGGCCTACCGAGCCATGTTCTGAGAGCCTGTTGCGGTTTCCACGACATGCTCTTAGAACGCTTCTGGCTCGGAGTCTGGCTTGTGTTTGAACGCATCGGGTTTCTGTTCTGAGAACCCTGTTTTTGTTCTCAGGACAATTGTGGGTTCTAAGAACATTGCGTGGTAGGACCATAGGAGTGCCGGGACAGTCGGCCCCTGCTCAAATAGGAGAGCGAAGAGCCCTGAGCTTCCAGAGAGAGAGAGAGAGATAGCTATATGTTTTAGCACTGGAGGCCCAAGAGCCTAAGCAACGGAACGAGACGTTCCCAAACTAGGACGTAGAGTAGCTTTGGGATGGGTGTTTCAGTCGGGTGCTATTTTTTAGCCCTTCCTGGAAGGTCAGGGAATGACATGAACGTAAAAACTCGGAGGTCCGCGCAGACGTCTCGGATCGGCGCTGGAGACCCCTGGCGGCGCCTCCGGCGCCGCCCCTGGCGCGCGGAGCGCGCGCCAGGAAGGGGGGGGTGGGTCCGGCGCGGATCCCAGGAATCCGCGCGGACCTCCGATGCTTCTATGCTTGTGCCACTCTTCGCTCCCCTGAGGCGGGGCGGGATGAGCCCAGGGGGGGACGCATCGACCCCCGACCGCCCCCCCGTCGCCGAGGGGTGGCCGATGGCCCACCCCCGCCCAGCAGGGGGCCCGTGGCCGATGGGCCGGCCATGCGTCGCCGATGCCAGCTCGACGTTTCGCCTCCTGGGCCAGCTCGCCCCCCCCTGTCGCTGCCCCTCCCTGCGCGTGGCAGGGCGGGGCGGCCGCCTCCTCGCGTCGGCCCCTCCCCCTCCCTCCCGCCAAAGCGCGGGCGCTGCGCGGGGCTCCTCCGCTGGAGATTCGGGATGCCTCCCTCGCTTCGCGGGGTGCACCGCCCGGAAGGCGCGCCTCCCAGATGGGGTCCGAGGAGATGGGGTCAGAGTGTCGCGCCGCATCGCCGATGCATCGTCGGTGCGGCTCGATGTGGTGCCCGAGTTTCGCAACGCCGACGTCGCCAGTGCATGGCCGATGCATCGCCGCCACATCGCCGACGCATCGCCGATGTATCGGCGATGCGGCGAGATCCTCCGACCCCATCTACTCCGACCTCATCTAGGAGGCCTCCAGTTGGCCGGCGCGCCTCGCTCGTCTGCCGCGCTGGTCTGCCCTGCCGCTGTGCCGTCTCTCGGAGGCACCCTGGGACCTCCGGGGGGGGGTTCTTGGGGCCACCCCCCGGGTGCCTTTTTGAGAACTCTTGGAGTCCTCTTGGGGTCATCTTGGGGCCTCCTCCTGCTCCTCCTCCCTGTCCTCCTCCTCCTCCTCCTGCTCCTTCTCCTCCTCCTCCTCCTGCTCCTTCTCCTCCTCCTCCTCCTCCTCCTCCTGCTCCTCCTCCTCCTCCTCCTGCTCCTCCTCCTTCTCCTCCTGCTCCTCCTCCTTCTCCTCCTTCTCCTCCTCCTCCTCCTCCTCCTCCTCTCCTCCTCCTCCTTCTTCCTCTTCCTCCTCTCCTCCTCCTCCTCCTCCTCCCCTCCTCATCCTCCTCGTCCTCCTTCTCCTCCTCCTCTTCCTCCTCCTCCTCGTCCTTCGGCCTCTGGGGGCCTCTTGGTGCTCTTTCGGGGGGAGGGGGCGCCCGAGGCCGGGCCCCGATGCCCCTCTCGTGGGCCCCTCCTCGGGGCCTTCGTGGGGACGTCTGGGGGGGGGCCGTCTCGGGGCCCTTCGCCAAGATCGTTGTCCTCTGGCGGCCCTCCCGGGGGCCCTGCCGGGGCCCTTTCGGGGCGGCTTGGGGGCCTCTCACGTCTTGGTCCGTCTTGGGTATCTCTCTCTTGGGCCGGCTCGCAGTGCCCCTGCGGCACTCGCAGTGCCCAAGAAGCTGAAGTCGTTGATTTACGGTCGGTTTTTTATTCGCCTCTGGGGTCCAGAGAAGCCTTATCACGTTGGTATTGCAGATGTGGCATGGCGCCGGGAGGGTTAGGGGGGTGGCACATGACAGCAGGAAGTCATATGACACCATCAGTAGAAGTCTGGGTAAGTAGGCACATGGGATACGTTGCAATAGAGTTCTCGCGACAACCGCCTTGTGGCTCAGCATGCCACCTCTGGACATGGAGCCATCTGGCTGTGGACGCCACATCCGCCGGCAGTCTGACGTTCTTAAGTTCGCGGCTTGTCCTGGCAGACATTGACGGGCGCGAGCGGGCAGTAGCAGATGAGGAGACGAGGAGTGGGTTGATGACGAGGTTGAGGGCGAATATAAGAATGAGTGTTTGCAATTACTCCTGGGGGTCCGTCGCTGTTGGCTTCTTGTATGTTGCTGGCTATCTTGATGCCCTTTCGGGGCGCCGTCGGGATCCACTTGGGGCCCCTTGGGCCGTCTTGAGGGGTCTCAGGGCTCGGGCCGTTTGCGTAATCGTGCTTGGAAGCCTCTGGAGCTGTCTAGATTGTGACGTCCTAGAAGCCGTCGAGGGGCATTCTGGACACCCAGAGCCGTTTTCGCACCCCCATCCAAACCAGTAAAATCGACAACTCGGGGGAGGGGAGGCGGAGAGAGTGATGCATCTCCCACGCCAGTGCCCAATGGGTCGGCGAATCTACTCGGGTACCTGTCGCCTGTTTGCTCTGAGCTGCAAGGGCGATAAAATCGAGCTGCGCCTCTGCTTCGGCCTGGCCTGGGCGGGTGTTGAGAGGGGGGGCAAGGGTTGAAGCTACATTTGTGGAAGTCGATCAATGGAGAGAAACCATGCTGCCAAATCATTCCCAGACGTTTAACACATACTCCAAACATGTCTTAAGCATGTAAGAACCAGGTTTAAACCAATGTTATAACATGTGCAAACATGTTAAACACATCTTTAGCTCAAGGGTCGGATTGTTAGAGTGTCCATTGTCATGGCATCTAAAAAGCTACATGGAGGAAGATTAATGACTCCGAGAAGTGGCAGGGGGACGAGGAGGACGAGGAGCAGCAGGGGGGGCAAACTGCGTGATGTTGCCGTCTCTCTCCTCGGCCTGCACGAGGGGTTTGGGGATGCCTGTGCCGACGGCGAGCCCCACTACTTTTAAATCGGGCATGTCCCTCTACAGGAGGAATCTTCAAAAATAGCAACAAATCGTATGGGGACGATGTTTTGACGATGTTTGAATATGTTTGCGCTTTTTTTGTGCTATGCTTCATGTTTCCTCCAAAATCCGCCTGTAGGAGGACATGCCCGACCTAACACTGCTCCGACGCTGGGCGGCGCCGCCCCCGCTCTCACTTGTAGGAGGCCGGCGGGTACAGACAGAAAGACAGAGAGAGAGAGAGAGGCAAAACAAAAGAGAGAGGGATACGAGAGATAAGAGTTGGTGGCCGAACAGTCTTACGCCCTTCCTGGGTGCGTGGCGGAAGTGTCTCCGCGGTGCGGAGTCTTGTTTTTGAGTTCTGAATTCGGAATCATGATAAGTATAGTGCCCCTTGCCCAGCACCAATGTTTGTTCTAATTGAAGTGCGCATTTCGCGCCTTTCGACGCTGGCACGTTGTTCCCAAGCATCATGTGGTGTTGCGTCTCCTTTTTGGATCAGCAGCGCCCCGCGTCTCATTCGCTCCTCCTTCCTCCTCTGATGCGTGCCTCTGCCCTCCGCATGTCTCTGCTTCGGCACACCCCTCACACGTCTCGTAGCCCCACAGGGAGCTCCACCGAGGGCCCCAGCGGCAGCGGTCGCAGGCAGCTTTGGGTTTATCTCGGCACGCCCCTCACACGTTTCGTGGCCCCGCTCCACTGACGACCCCAGTGGCAGCGCCCGCATGTGGACTCGGGTCCATCTCGGCACGCCCCTCACACGCTTCGTGGCCCCATAGGGAGCTCCACCGAAGGCCCCAGAGGCAGCGCCCGCATGCGGATTCGCGTCCATCCCGGCACACTCCTCTCCACCGACGGCCCCGGTGTCAGCGCCCGCGTGCGGATTCGGGTCTATCTCAGCACACCCCTCACACGTTTCGTGTCCCCATGGGGAGGGAGCTCCACCGAAGGCCCCAGTGGCAGCGCCCGCGTGGTTCGAGTTGCATCCTTTTATGGTACACACCCGTAGTTTGATCGCGCCTTTCCTTCGTATCACCTGTCTTGCGGCCCCCGTAGCGGCATATGGTAGGGTCATATTCGCCACGCTAATTTATCATTGAGCGCCTTCAGGTTCAGACTGTGGTCCTAGGCTCCCCTAGCGACAAAAACAGTGGCTCCCGACCGATATGTCCGTCCAGCTTACAAGAAAGATCGCGTTGCTGCTGAAGACCCCATCGCAATTTACACAGGAATCACGCTCTTGTCTTGGCCTGCCTCACAGTTGTGCCGCGCTCGCGACACTCGGGCATCAAAGTCGCGCTTTCGCCAAGGACCTCCTCGCGATGCATGTCTGAACCTCGCTCCCGCCGCTACGCAGCCTCCTCGAGCAGCGCTTGCACTCGGGGTTGGGCGTGCCGCAGTTTTCAGGCGGTGTCTGGCCGTGGGTGCCTCGTGGGCGCACCGTGCGTTGAGCGGGGGCGCCGGGCGTGTAGCCACTGGCTCAAGTCGCGGGGCTCAAGGCGCAGGCTGCATGGCTCAAGCTGCAGGCCTCTGGCCTCGGGTCGTCTTGGGGCAGCTCACTGCGCCTCGCACGGCGCCGCGTCGGTTCGTGGCCTGCCGCGCTCCGCTCTGCAATGCCGAGGTGGTGGCAAGAGAGCGACCACTACATCTACATCGAGATAGGCCGTGCAGGGCGCACGCCGACGATGCAGAGGAACCGTATGTGCTCCTTTGAGCGTTTACACGCGCGGTGCATGTGCGCATGTCTTTTTGTCTGTATTGTCATGGCTTGTGCTGCTTATCTGGAGCATCCGTATTATCCCGACATTCATGGCACGTCGGAGTTGTCGACCGTCAAAAACTGCACTTGTTCCATGGAGGCCAATTGCACTGCTTTCCTCCGCCCCGGTGCCAAAACGATTGGCGAGATGCCAAGGGGTTGCAGGTGGGTTGCTGGTGAGGCGGACACGGACAATGAAAATGTTCGACGCTTCGCGTACCCCGCTCCTCCTCCTCCTCCTCTTCCTCCTCCTCCTCCTCCTCCTCCTCCTCCTCCTCCTCCTCCTCCTCCTCCCCCTCCCCTTCCCCCTTCCCCTCCCCCTCCCCCTCGGCTCCTCCTCCTCCTCTTCCTCTCCTCCTCCTCCTCCTCCTCCTCCTCCTCCTCCTCCTCCTCCTCATCATCATCATCTTCCCCCTCCTCCCCTCCTCCTTCTCCTCCTCTTCCTCCTCCTCCTCCTCCTTCTCCTCCTCCTCCTCTTCCTTCTCCTGCTCCCCCCAGTCCATCCAGAGGCGATGCCCAGGCGAGTTGTTGTCTTGCGAACCTCGTAGGAACCGTATCATGGAGCCATCTTGGGAAAAGGGGGGGAGATGGGAAAAGAGGAGGCGAAGGACGTCGAAAAAAAGGAAAGGGAAAGTAGAGGGGAGATGTCTGTCTGTCTGTCTGTCTGTCTGTCTGTCTGTCTGTCTGTTTGTATGTTTGTATGTATGTATGTATGCATGCATGCATGTATGTATGTATGTATGTATGTATGTATGTATGTATGTATACAGGTATGTATGTATGTATGTATGTATGTATGTATGTAATTAGGTATGTATGTATGTATGTATGTATATATCTGTATATATGTACATGTGTGTGTATGTGTGTATGTATGTGTATATGTATATATGTCTCTATGTATCGATGTATATATGTATCTTTGCAAGTATGAATATATATATGTTTATATATGTAGGTAGGTAGGTCGGTATGTATGTATGTATGCATGTCTGTCTGTCTGTCGGTCTGCCTGTATGTCTGTATGTATGTGTGTATGTACGTACGTATGTTTGTATGTATGTATGTATGTATGTATGTATGTATGTATATATGCATGCATGCATGCATGCATGCATGTATGTATGCAGGTATGTATGTCCGGATGATGATGATATTGATGATGATGCTGATGATGTTGATGGTGCTGGTGATGATTATGTAGATGATGATGACTATGATAATGATGATGATGATGATGATGATGATGATGATGCTGATGATGATGATGATGCTGTTGTTGATGATGATGATGATGATGATGATGATGATGGTGATATCGATGATGATGAGGAGGAGGAGGAGAAGTATGATGATGATGATGATGGTGATGCTGATGCTGCTGATGATGGTGATGATGATGAGGAGGAGGAAGAGGAACGAGGAAGATGAGGTAAAAGGAGGAGAAAAAAGAAGGAGGAGGAGGAGGACGTCGAGGAGGAGGAGAAGGAGGAGGAGGAGGAGGAGGGGGAAAAGGAGAGGGAGAAGGAGGAGGACAAGGAGGAGGAAAAGGAGGAGGAGGAAGAGGAGAAGGAGCTCTGGCGGACCTCTTGCTATGGAAGCCTCTCGGGGGCAGATTGGGGACATCTCGGAGCTGTCTTGGGAGCAGATTGGTCCCCTCTTGGGGCCCTTTTCAAGGATCTTGGGGCTGCCATCTCGGGGCTTTGTCTGGCGGGTCTTGGGGCCCTCTTGAGGCGACCCTGAGCTCTTGGGCCGTGGGTGCCAAGGGGGGGGGGGGGGCCCTCCATTCGAGTCCCCCTCCCCCGGCGGCCGAAGCGTTGCCTCTCGGGGTCCTCTTGGGCGCTTTGGGGGTGGGGGGGCCTCTTTCTGGTTTTCCTGGTGACATTGAGGCCTCAGGGGCACATCGGAATCGGTCGGAAGGGCGAGAAGGAGCCATTGCTTTGCTGGAGGGCGTCTGGGGGATGCTTGCCTCGTGGGGACGTCCTTTGGGGGGGGGGGGGGCTCCAGAGGCTCTCGGAGACAGCTTCGGCTCTCTTGTGCCACCCTGGGGACCATCTTGGAGCACCGGGGGCCATCGCCGGCACTCGAGCTCCTCCGGTCCCCCCCCCCCCGAGACACCTGGGGAGGGTGGGCACCCCTCCCCGAGTACGAAGAGGGAGGAGGCTCGGAAGAGGGCAGGTGTGATCCGTCATCCCACCTGCGCTCAGAGGGTTTGCGGGATATCACCCTGGATATGACGACAGCCTTGGGGAAAGGATTCAGGACACGGCGCTGCCCAAACTACACCCAATATTGGATTATTGTTCAGGGGCCAGGGAGCAATCCGCCCGATGAGTACCCGCAGCAGCTCAACATGCGCGCGACTGCCATTGTTGTGCCGACTTGGGAACCCCCTCCTGGAGGTTGGCCTTCTGTCTTGCAGTACGAGTTCATGTACCCCGATGGCGATGCACAACCTTGGCAAGGTATTCTCACCGAGGATCCTCGTGGTGGCTTGCTAGACTTGGACATGTCACATTTTGCTTCAGAGCCTTTCGATTTGCAGGGCCGCTATCAGATGCAGGAGGCCCTACATGGCCTCGTGAGCAGTGGATATTCTCTGATCATGCCTTCCATGTACAGCGCGGACAATATGT
>CAUYUJ010012825.1:207535-225035 GCA_963575745.1 Prorocentrum cordatum
GGATTCTGACATGAACGCGCGCGTGTGCTCTTTGTGGTATTTTTTGCAATGGATTATCGCCGTGGACGACAGGACGTCCATGTCGAGAGGAAAAAATAAGAAACAATGTTGATTTTGTATTGTTTTTTACAGGTTAGGATGGGACCACCCGGATGCGGCCCCTATCTGCCGGCCTGAGGGGGGAGTAGGAGTATATTCTAATAAGGAATAAGGAGTAGGAGTAGTAGTAGTAGTAGTAGTAGTAGTAGTAGTAGTAGTAGTAGTAGTAGTAGTAGTAGTAGTAGTAGTAGTAGTAGTAGTAGTAGTAGTAGTAGTAGTAGTAGTAGTAGTAGTAGTAGTAGTAGTAGTAGTAGTAGTAGTAGTAGTAGTAGTAGTAGTAGTAGTAGTAGTAGTAGTAGTAGTAGTAGTAGTAGTAGTAGTAGTAGTAGTAGTAGTAGTAGTAGTAGTAGTAGTAGTAGTAGTAGTAGTAGTAGTAGTAGTAGTAGTAGTAGTAGTAGTAGTAGTAGTAGTAGTGATGTAGCAGTGGTGGTCGTGGTGTTTGAGAAAAGGAGTGTCCGAAGAAGGAGGAGCGGGAGGGAGGAGGAGAAGGCTTCTGTTCAGGAAAACAGGATCGCCATTCAGGATGTGGGGAACCAGAGTAAGGGGGGCACAGTAGATACGTACGGTCCGAAATCCTGTTTGACGAAATCCAGCCGCACACTTCGCATCAACACTCGACCGCGCCATGTCTTCATGGGGGCCCTGGGACCATCAGGGAACGAGAAACATCTGCGGGGCACCTTCCGACAGGCCAGCTTCTAGATCGCGGAGGGGGAAAGGACAGGGGCGGCGAAGGGCAGAGCGGGAAAAGGAGAGCGGGACAGGAGGATAAGTGAAGGACGGAAAGGGGAGAATCACAAGCTGGGTGCGCTCGCGCCTCATCTGACATCCTATCTTTCGCTTCCATCCCTGCCCATGGCGTTGTCTTTTTCTATTTCCGTGGGCGCGTGTCATAGCCGACCTGCAGCTCCAGCCAACAGACCACATGGTGTTATGCGCAGTCGGAAACAACGGGAGCTGCGTACACAGGCGGAGGAGGTGGCGGGTGAGCAGGAGGATGAGCGGTTGGAAAAGGACGAGGATGAACAGCAGCAGCAGATGGAACGGAAGGAAAGAGAGGAACAGGAGGACCAGGAAAGGTGGACGAGGGGCAATGACGGGGGCGACAACAATGAAGAAAGACTCGGATCCAGAAAAGTGGCCCGCGCTGGGGCGAGGGCCATTCCGAGCGACACGAGGAAAGCGCCGATCCGAAAATGGGGTCCACGCTGCCGCTGGAGCACCATTTTGCAACACCGAAAACAAGCTGATTGCAAAACAAAAACAGAATTAACAACCAATGCTTAAAGTCGTGTGTGTAAGGTGGCACGTGGACCAGGCCCGGTATCTTCCGGGCGGGGTCAGGGAAACGAGGAGATATTGTTTATTTGTGGAGGGAGCGGGAGGGGGAGGAGGGGGAGCGGGAGCAAAAGATAGGGTCGAAGGTGGGTCCTTCCTCGCCCCTGTGGTCCAAGGCGCGCCGGGCGCGCTGGGTGCGCCCGCGCGGGAAACCTCCCTCTCCCTTCTCCACATCGCCCTCCTCCTCCACACCCTTCCGCCATCTCCTCCTGCCCCTGCACCCCCCTCTTCTTCCTCCTCCTCCTCCTTGTCCTCCTCCTCCTCCTCCTCCTCCTCCTCCCCCTCCTCTTCCTTCTCTTCTTCCTCTTCCTCCTTCTCTCGCCTTTGCCCTCCCTCTTGTCATGCTCCTCCTCCTCCTTCTCCTCCTTCTCTTCCTCTTCCCCCGTTGCCATTTTGGCTCAAGCTGGGGGTAAGCTTGAGTGGGCAGCTTCTCTTGAAGGAGCATTCCTGGGGTCAAACCCAGGCGGACACCCTCTCTGTTTTTCGCACCTCCTCCCGCCATGTCGTCTGGTGAAGGGATGATGGCCCAAGTCCAGGCCATGCTAGACGCCAATCGCGAGGCCATCACAAAGTCCCTGAAAGACGAGCTCCAGACCAGCGTCGCAGGGCTGCAGGGTCAGATCTCTGCGCAGGGCACCGAGCTCCAGCAGATATGCGCCGTGAGATCGCCGCCCAGGCCACCAGGATCGCCAGCCTCGAATCCAAGAGGAGTACCAGTTGTGGGACCAGCGTCAGGTTTCTTCCGTCAGCTGGGTCATCATATCGTCAAGCACTTGAAGGAGGTAAAGCTCGGCGGGTTCATCAAGAGGAAGACGGCGGTGAACCCACCATCAAGTCCATCGGCACCTTCCCGAGACCTCTGCTGATAAAGACCAGGCAACTTCACTGGCAGCAGCTGCAGTCCCTGTTCCCAGAGCTCAAGGACGAGTCCAAGGCCACCGCCATCTTCCACGGCGTCAGCCAGGTGTACAAGCTGAAGTTCACCCGCGCTGCCGACGCGCAGACCTCCCAGCTCAAGCTGAACCAAGCCGGCATGGAGTGGGTCGACTTCCGCGACAACAGCAGGCACAGCATCAGGGTGCGGGGCGACCTCCCGCTGCACGTGAGGCAGAAGAAGCGCGCCTTCTCGGGCCTCCACTGCGACATCCTGGATGAGTTCAACAAATCCGCCCACTGGAACAGCGAGTGCAGGCTCGGCGTCAACGGCCACAAGCTCGCGCTGAAAGTGATCACGGGCGACGACGTCTTCGAGCTGATCAACGCCGTTCAGCAAGGGGGAAGACACATTCAAGTTCGAGCCGATGCAGAGTAACCTCAGCTACTGGGGCATTTCCGAGGAGCGGATCAATGGCATCTTAGAGCCCCTCCGACAGGCCAGCGAGCGGACCAGCGCTCCGAGCCCAGTAGGCAGCTCCCTCCTCCCCACGTCCTCTTGCACCACTTTTGCTCCTGATGCTTCTCTGGCTAAGCGCGGGGTTTGCGAGGCCAGCAGTTCCTCCTCCCCTCCTCCCCTCCTTCGCCTCCCTGTGCCAGTGCACGAGCAGAGCCTCGGGTTTCCTTCCGCCTTCTTGCTAGCCCCTCCTAGCTTTAGATGCTTTGCACTCCGCGTTCCAGTCTTTGCGGTCCATCCCTCCCGCCTCCCCCTCGTTCGCCCGTCAGATAATCACAGGTAAAATAAGGCAGGTTCTCATACGAAAACCAGCACTGCAGCGGCTCCTGCGCTAGCCCGGCCTGCGGAGGACGCCGCGCGCCGCCGGGTGGGGTTCCTTCTCCTTGTTTTCCTTATCCGCCATTTTTTCCTTCAAGCCCCTCGCGATCCCGCGCGCGGGAGTTCGCGCGAGGACGGGGGGAAGGCTGAAGGTGGAGGAACAAGAGGGGGAAGTGTTCATGTCCACTGAAGGAAGTGCTTCGTTGGGAGACAACCTTTTGAACGTCCTGAAGCGTGCCGAGACACCATAATTGAGACTCCATTGCCACGAATCTACTTGATTGTTGCGTCTTGACGATCCTGAGCGGTGCCAGAACACCATGATTGGGATTTCAACACCACGAATCAACGTAATTGTTGTGCCCTGCCAGTCCTGAGTCGCTCCAACACACCATCTCTGGTACGTTACCCACGGGAATCCGTGAAACTTTTTGCAGATGTGTAAGACGAGTGTGTCCGGTGCTAAGGCGAGAGCCACATCAACAAAAACGGCCCGCCCTCCATCCGTGAAGCTCTTGCACATGCTTCAGACGAATGTGCCTGGCGCTGAGGCGAGAACCACATTTTGAAAACGGCCCGCCCTCAAGCCATGAAACATTTACAACGTTTTAGGCCGAGTGTGCGCGTCGTCAAGGTGGGAACCACATTTTGGACGCGACCCGGCCCCCACCTGCGAAACTGCAGCTAGTTTTTAAGCCTCAGGCTCATAAGTGGTCAGGAAGTCTCAGGCGAAGCGCCCGGCCCGCCCTTTCGACCCGCCTCGGGGTGCGACGGGGGGGGTCATCTAGAAGGAGAAGGAATGGTGGAGGAGGAGGAGGAGGAGGAGGACGAGGAGGAGGGAGAGGAGGAACAGGAGGAGGAAGAGGAGGAGGAGGATAGAGGAAGGAGGAGGAGGAGGAGGAGGAGGATGGAGTAGGAGACCGGGGCAGCCCCAAGGCGCAGCAGCGATGCAGACAGACACGCTCCCGTCCCAAGCACCTCCGTATGAACTTCCACAAGTTTTCACTGCCGCTGCGGGAGGCGCCCCCCTTGACAGACGAGCGCCCCGTCGGCCTGCCCTGCGGGCGATCAGGCTCCACTCCCCCCCCTGGTCTAGCTGCAGGGGCGAGGTGTACTTCAGGAACAGCCGAACTGGAGTTAGAACCTGGGCATACTTCAGACAACCAGGATATTCGCAGTAGCAACTCCCAAGGCATCAGAATATCCCTGGAGATCAGGGTGAGGAAGCACAGGAGCAAACCTTGAACATCCAAGTAGGATCAAGATGAGGTCGTAGACAGGCTCAATGCACAACTTTTCTGCAAGAAATGGCATCTCAAGCAGGAAGTCTTCCTCCAACGCGAGACATCCTGTGGTTCCGCATTCCCAAACCAGTGGATACACAGAACAAGCCTCTGGTCTAGCTACAGGACATGTGCCGAGGGAAGGCCGTCAGGTTCACGGGCGTGTCCAGCGACAGAGCCGCGTTGAAAAGCGGCGTGCCCTCCATCCGCGCGAGCGCCTGCACGCTTTGAAAGGATTTTGCTTGTGTGAGAGAGATGTGAGGAAGCCTGAAACAAGAGCCGACATGTTGAAACGCCATCCTTCACATTTGTAGCTGTTGTACACCTTGGAGTTCTGGGCCACACAGTATGATCTGCTGTCCAGCGGGATTCCCGTACACCCGAGTCGGCGTCGTAGAGTTTGGATATTCGGGCCACTGTTATTGAGGACGTCTCAAACGGTAACCCAATTTTGAAAGTCCGCCGCCTGCCATCCGCGTAACTGTTGGATTTGTTTACGAGGAGTGTGCGCGGCGCAAAGGCGAAAGTCCCACTTTGAAAGCTATATGTGCCCCATCTGTCAAGCTCATCAAACGGTTCAATATTCAGGGACGAACGCGGTGAGGAATGCTCACGCGAAGCGCCCAGCCCGCCCTGATGGCACGTGTGGCGGTATGCTAAAGAGGTGCTCGCTACAAGGAAGGCGATCTGGGCAGGATTGGGGCAGGAGGAGGAGGGGGGAGGTGCAGGACTTCTACTCACTTCCTCCCTCCTCCCTCGACTCCCTCCCTCCTTCCCCCTCCCCGATCCCCTCCCTCCCCGCCTCCCCCTCCCCCCCTCGCGGCCTCCGATGGCGGCCCAGCCCGGGCTCGAGCTGCGTTCGCGCCGTGGCTTCGACGGTGGGCTCCTGCGCGCTCTCGCCCGCAGCCCTCGCCTCCGCCGCTCGCTTGCCCCCGCCTTCGAGGGGCAGGAGGGTATGGGCGAGGGGAAGGGGTGACATTTCAGTCTATGGGGCCTTCTTCTTCCTCGTGGACCTTTGAGCCCATCATCTCCTCGCGACTGGCGGGTAGCGGCGGCTATAAAATGCTGAAGAGGACAAGATCACAAGGAGAAGGAGGAGGAATGCTGATGAGGAGTGAGGAAGGGTGAGGGCGGACAGGGAGTGAGAGAGTAATCGATTCAAGCATTGATGCTCGTATTCGGTTTTCACTCAGGTCACCTTGCATCCTTACATCTTGATCACCAGGAACACGTATGGGGTCCACGATCCTTGTCATGGTACTTTCCCTCCCCCAAGCTTAACATATCAAACCAAATAAGCAAGCTTGTGAGTGGATAAGGACACCGATGCACCGCATATTGCGAGAACGGGCACTTCAGGTACATTAGCACATCGCTCAAGGCAAACCACGAGGGCAGATAATTACTACTTGAGCGCAGCGCCACACAGGGCACCAGGACAGTGGGCAATAATGAAGCATCCACAGTGCTTCAGACGAGCTGCCAGGTGAACGCCCTTTAGATCTCAGTTACTCGTCGGAGCATGTCTTGAACCGCCGAGCCAATCCAAACCGCAAGAGGTACCAGGTGCCAGGGCAGGACGAGGTGGGAGTAAGCCCGTGCGTGAATACAAACAACGGGGATTAGAAACATGTTGTCAGACAACGATGCAAAGTTCAGGGAGTGGAATTATATGCTGAAGAACGTATTTGCCCAGGTGGAACCTGGCAACCGGACTGCTCTTTGACAGAATCTTGGCAACAAGCTTGAAACCATTGACGATGTTCGACTAAGTTTACGGATGGAAGGTTTGCCCAGGGAGAGTTCACGACACGTCAGCAAAGAGGCAAGGGGATGACGCAAATGGGGATTACGAGTTGGATGGCGATGCTTACGTCAAGCTGGACGAGAACCTCCCGTATTTGTTAACTGACAAACTAGAGGGAACAGGTCCACAGGGGAAGCTTGAGGGTCTACAAAAAAGGAGTCGGTTTGAAGGTTTACCAAAATCTACAGGTGTACTCGGTTACCGGGTTTACTCGTTTGCACAAGTTGAAATTTGCCATGAACCTTGGAAGCCAGAGAAAATCAATGACGTGGCCGCACACCTTGAACAGTGGAGCGCGTTAGCCGAATATTTGGAAATGTGTGGGTCTGCGTTTGTTTTTACCATTGTCTTTCAGGTCTACAGCCCTGAGGAATAGTATGACCCATGCAGGTGATGTTTTCCATGACTGGCAACCATATGGCTTCAAAGCCCCCGAAGCCGTTGAACGTCAACACCTGCTAAAAGCTCTTCGCTACGTGCGAAGATAGGGCAGGGAAGCAAGATTAGACGACGATGCGAAGGACAACGATGCAATTGATATTTGCCAAATTCATGATGACGACAGTTGAAGTTGGGGCACCGGTGGAGACGATGCAGGTTGTTACGACGATGTGCGCAATTGGTGGTCCTGGAGCGTGGAAGATATGGCCGGGAACGGACAAAAGACCGAAATTGGCGCAGGAAAAGGTAAGTGCAAATGACCAATGCGTTACAAATGTGGAGTGCATAGGCACATAGCTAAGGACTGCGCCACCAAATGAGACACAAAGGGATAAGGAGGCGGATGAAGATTATACCATGGCGCCGAAGGCTACCAATGGGCGCAGGCATGCGGATACACAAGGGGGGACAGCAAGGCACCAAAAGTTCCGGGGAGGTTACGGCAGGGGAGGGCACAAGGAAGATCTCCAAGAAGGTTACCAAAGAGGCCAAGAGGAGGTTAGGGAGGATTCGTGCTGATCAGTGGGAAGGAATGATACACATTTTGCGAAAAAAGTGCCCCATCGCAGCCCGCTGTCCCAAGAGCACCAATGAGGTTACCCGAAGTCAGGGGGGCGCAGGAGGCCCGGGAGAGCCCGCGCATCTGTCGAGACAACCTCTACCAGGGCCGGAATGCTACAGCGTCGAGGTGGGCGAAGTTTTTTGACAACAATTGAGCTGCTGACGACCCCGAACCGCCAGTGCCGGTCAAATGGACACAGGAGGGGGGAACGCAATGCCAGGCGACGAGAAGGAGGAACAGGGAGGCACAAGCACGTATCAAGAAGAAGTATGCATCACATGAGTGTGGCGCAACTTGCAGCCATGGCACCAACTGGGAGAACAGAGTTGCAGAGCGCATCAAGCAAGAGAAGCGTTTGATGCAAACGGCGCAAAGAAGTTCAGATAGTGGACATAGATGGGCCCAACAAGGAAGTCACATCTGTACCAGTGAGGGGGCAGGAAAGTGGGGTGGAAAACATGCTGCCGCCGTGGATACAGGAGCTTAGAACATGGCTCGACCTCCAAACGAGGGCCCCCCCCTCTCCGTTTAGCCCGCGGAGATCTCCAAGAGCGGCAAATTCGACAGTGCGCGTGATGGTTTCAGTCCTGAGGAACCGTGGGCGACGGGTCATGGTAGGAAGAAAAGGACAAGGGGTTCATGGTGAAAATGCCCATGCCGGTAGCTGACGTTAAAGTGGTAGTCGGGCCCGCGCGTGAGACGGCCGAAGAGGTGCGTCGCATTGTGTTAGATCGAGACAACGACGGGCGATCTTGCAGTTATCTCGAGCACGGGGTAATTTGTCAAACAAGAAAATACGACCTACCTTGCAAAAACGTAATTTCCAATTCACCACCCAGGTGTCAAATAGGGCTACGAGACACGACGGGGCAGCGATGAAAGGTGCGAGGGTTTTCCAGGGCAGGGAACTCATGGCCGACCTGTTGCACTGCGTCCGACTGAGCCCGCGAGCCTCAATCAAAATCCAGTCGCCATGGATTGGGAGGGGGACGACAAGAAAGGGGGCGTGGGCAGCGAGTTAGGCGACGCGGTGGATGCGCCTGGTGGAGAGAAGGCCAAGATACCTAGAAGTTTCGTGTATAGCCTGAGACGAAGCAACGTAAAATATGGGTTGCACAATAAAGCCTATCTATCCCCGCCGAAGCTGGGGCCACTGCGCCAGGGCAAAGCCGAGGGGGATCTCGCGCAGAACAGAAAGGTTGGCTCGCCCAAACACGGTGTACCGGTAATTTCAGTTGATTACGCGCTGTTCAGCAGGAAAAGAGGACGCCGGGGAAGAAGGCGCATGCAACCCAGTCGTCGTCATGCACTGCCGAGGCGCCGCGGCAACCTGGGGCCCACTTCATTTTAAAAAGGGGCGCGGGTGCATAATCAACCAAGGTATTATTTGCGATTGCATTGCGTTCATTGGAGATGAAAGACCTTCAGAAGCCATGGGGGGTCGTCAAGTACGGCGCCCATGGGAACTGTCAAAACCTCGTGCGACTGCAAGGGAGGATGCGTTTGCCTGGCCGATGACTCCCAAGCAAAAGGCGTCGCTGAATGGGGCAATCCGAACAGTAAAAACAAAAACCATTCTAGTATCTGAAAGAGCGCCGTGGACGACACATATAGACTTGGGCTCGGATGAGAGCGCGCCCTTAGACCGCGGCCAGTTGCCTGAGCGCGTTGCACCGCCAACAAGTTCACGGCGGGCGCCAATGATAAGTCGGGCCACGAAACGCGGCAAGGGTGGACGCTCAACAAGCCGTTGCCCGAGGTTGGAGAATCCATGGCGCGCCTGAAGATTCCGTTTAAAAAAGAAGGCAACGACCTCGAAGCAAGGCGTGCGCATGCATGCGCGCGCGCGTGGGCGCGCGATTCGTTTGGCGGGGGGCGGTGTCTTTCTGAGGGCGCGCGAAGCGAGCCAGGGGCTCGTCGTCAGCACTCCGGGCGGCGCCGTCAATTCTCGCGAGTTCAGCCGCGCAGATGGCGGGGGGAATATAGCTGGGGATAACAATGCGAATGGGTTACCCAGACAACCGGGCCCCAACGCGCTTGGGATGGATGTTAATGCCCGAGTGATGCTGCCGATGGCAGTGCCCGATCAGGGCGCTGCCGTTGACGCCTGGCCGTTAGTGGCCCGGGGGGCACTGTGACTAGGTCGGATTGCATGGCCACGGGCCCCGCGCTGGGGCGCGGCGGCTGCGTTTCGATGGCGAGAGGAGGCGCCGCCCGTAGAACGCGCGGCGCGGGGGGCCATGGGCGCGTTATCGAGTGGCTCAATGGGCGAAATGGCCCAGACATCTAGGAGAGACTAGCGGCGGCTCAGAGGAGCGCGGGGCCCGGCCGCTCCAGGCGGCACACGCATTGAGAGGGGCCGCGTACAGACAGGCAGGGCAGATGAAGACGGGTTCGCCACTTGACGACGCCGCGAGCCCATAACGGGAGAGCTCGCGTCTAGAGGCGCGGAGGCGGGGGCCCCTGAGCGACCGAGCAATTGGGGGCGAACGCGTGTAATTCACCAGGTTTCGCTGCGAGATGGAGGACGTCGCGGGGGTGAATGGGGCTGCGAGGACTTCGGGCGGGACGACCAGAGTTCCGCGACATCTTTCGCCGCGGTGGCGACGGGCGCCTGGCCGACGTCGACCCGCCAAGGCGCGCGACCGCGAAAGGCGGAGCATATGATCCAGGAGACCATGAGAGGGCCAGAGAGGTCAGATGTAGGGGGCGAGGGCTTGGCGATATCGCAGGAGAACGTCGAAGCGGGCGAGGCGAGAATCGGGGGGGCGCCGACATGAAAGAGCGAAAACCTGAGCATGTTGGCGAAGAGGAACAGAACGACGTGACGCTGATGAGGCACGGTCACGATGAACGCGGCGGGGCTTGACTCCGATGCAGTGGAGCGGTTGCCCGATGCAACTTTAGATGTCATCGCGCGGGCCAATGGGGCCAGGCATGCTGCGAGATCGTGCGGCAGAGGCCAGTGCAGCGCGCAGTCGCGCGCGTCCCAGGCTTGCTCGCCAGCGCGAGTTACTGGCGCGGCGGAGAACGTAGATCTCGTGCCCGGGCTAGGCATGGACTTGACTGCGCGCGATGCATGCGCGAACCCGCGGGGTTTTAATTGCGATGCGCGACGTGCAAGAGCAATGTTCCCACGTGCATGGCAGCCCTCGCGCGAATATCATGTCCATTGCGCGGCTGTCATCAGGTCGCAAGCTTTCACCTCGAAGAGGCCGAGGGCAGAGAGGCGAGGGACATGAGGGCACTTCCAGTTAGCCGTGGGATTCGGTGGAACGCAAAAGAACAATGCATTCTACGTTTTCTTTCAACATCCTGCGGGGGCGTCAAGCTGGGCGACGGCGCCATGGCGGAGAATCTTGCGGCACGAGACAGAGTGGCGACGCGTGGCGGGGACGTGCGCCGACGCGCCCCGACGCAAACCGGACGCGAGGGGGAGGTTCGGATTCAGAAACCACCGTGCTCATGGCCAGCAGCTGCTATTTTGGCGACGCCTCCGGCATATGGCGCCGACGTCAGCGTCGACGCACTGCGCTAACGCGGGGGGGGGGGGGGGGCGGGCTGCGAGATCAGCGGCGCGCTCGGGCCGACTGCGTCATGCGATGCTGCAATGATTGGTCAACCAGGTGACGGCCGACGAACGATTGGGGTGCTCTTTCAGGTCGCGCGGCGTAGGACTAATCTGTCGTGGGCCAGGCGGTGGAATGGGGTCGAACGGGGATAGGCGCGGACAAGATGGGAGTGGGCGTGGGCCTGCGTGAACCGCGCCTGCGCAGAGGCACTCGAGACTTCGGCGCCGACCGCGTCATCGAGGACGGGGGGTCAGCGGCATTCAGAAGGAATGCGCGGGGGAGAGAGTTCAGAGGAGGAGCTCCGCTTGCCAAGTCACGCATGGCATCCAGCCTCATCAATGGATTTGCGAAGTCATGTCGACACCGGGGGCGGCCGGGTATTCCAGGGGCGCGCGCGGCGCGCGGGGGCGCTGCAGAGCTCCGCCCATTTGCCGCGGCGGCCATTTGCGTGGTTCAATGCGAAGATAGTAGAGCATTGGCCTTGGGCGATTCGTCAAGAAGCGAGCTTGATCCAGGACTCGCGCTTAAGGCTCGGGGGGGGGGATGGGGCAGTTTAGGATGCATGAAGACCATGAGAACGTCGACGAGAAAGAATGCTGGGCCGTTGCCGGTAACGGCAATGCCCCCATATGTACGAGGTGCGTTGTAACCAACAGGGGCGACGAGGCCGATCTTGAGTGCCGATCCCGTCTGGTGGCTCGGCAAGTCAAGTACAATTCCAAATAACAGAACATATTCGCAGCCACCTCCTCAATGGAAGCCCCAAAACGTTTCTTTTCCACGGGCGTTGCCAAGAGGGTTGGGCGCGCCCAATGGGGAGCGCGAGAGAGAATTCAGAGTCGAAATCTTAGGTGTCGAGCGCTCATTTCTACGCCAAGGCAAAACAGAACGCCTTCATCTGGTCGCCCGAGGAGGATCGCGAGCCAGGCATGTGTAGAACAAGTATAAACGTCCCTGCACGGCACCAGGTGCGCAGCCGGCAACTGGGCGGGCACTTGCATGGACTTCGCGCGACACGTTGGGTTTGTCAACGGGAAAGTGCCACCATGTGCGTTGAAACAGAAGGCGAGGCGAATCTGGCTGAGTGGCTCATGGGGGCGAGTTTGCTTTTCGGGGTAATGACGTTGATCTTGATTCGTTCGAAGAAGCAATGAAGGAGGAACGCGGTGTTTAAATCTGAGGACAGCCTCGAGCCGAGGCCGGCATGGGCTAGCGTGTGAGCCAGATCAGAGACATGCATATACATTTTCACATTCTGAGATATTCCCTCAAGGGGCTAGGCCTGTAACAGTGCGGAGGGCGACGCGAAGTGCCAGGCGAAAGATTACGATGCGAAGAAGAAGAGGAGGAACCACTACCAAACCACGATGTTCATAAGCACCGCGTTTTAGCTGCCATGGCACATGACTTAGCACCACATCGATTATATACGCAGGTTTCAACTAACGAACTTGCCTGGTCCATGTCGGCACCGATTCGAGGGGGCATGGGCAAGACTTATAACGCTCGGTGAGCACTTGAAGAACCGCGCCAAGTGTGGGCATCAGCATTGGCATCAAGAGCGCCCAGGGGAGTTAACTGCGTGGGCAGACATCGACTATGCAGAAGGCACGCGGACACGTAACTCTACAAGTGGGGGAACAGATGTTCGGGGACGACATCGTGGAGTTCGACCCAGAGTGTAGTGGTGTTGCCTCCTGGGGAAGCGGAGTAGCACGGAATGGATGAGTAGGTGCTTCAGTAACAATAGATAGAAGCGCAAGCGGTTCTCGAGGACGTCGAGACTGATCGGCATCCCGTCGAAGGGCGATGCAAGCGCACCTGATGCCATGGCGAACAGGCGCGGATCGGGAAGAGTCAGACACATCGAGGTTCGCCATCTTTGGTTGCAAGAGAGGGCACGCCAGAGATCAAAGTGATCGACGTTGGAAGTCATGGGGACCTCGCAGATGCGTTAGCTAAGTATGTCAGCAAGCGCGGGGTGTCCATGCACATGTGAGGTACGAGTGCTCCTATTGTTGGTTGAAGGCGCCTGCTACAGAGTGGTTGCTAATGTGATAAATCACCAATTACAGATCACAAGCGCAATCTAGCTTACATCCAGATTGGTTTCGCAAACCGCGGCGCCGGCCGGCTACTTGAGCCCACGGTCAGTTGAGATCCAGGCTCTCGTTTACGCGCTCGCAAACCTACGCGACTGCATCTGTCAAGCGTGCCGGATGATTTGGCGCGTTACGGCATTCTGCAATAGCGCATCGCGTGCTAGGGGGCAGCTGCGCGTCCGCGCTCAAATCATGGCCGCCATCTGCTTGCACTAATTACGTTTTGTTTCATTTCGTGGCTTGACCTGCCTGGGTGGAATCCTGGCGCAGCTGCGTTGACCACTTGTTCCTCAACCTTCTGTCTCCGCGCCCGGTTTCTCAGCCGATGGGGGCTGTTAGACTGTAGCGTCCCGACTGGGTGAGCAGATTTCGTGAAGTAACTACAGCAGCAGAAAGCGCTACTCGCTGACGTCATCCGTGTGCCGCCGTTCGGCTCAGACGCCGCTTGCCTTCTCGGCAAACAGCGCCTGCCATAATTTCGCAGGACAGCGCGGGGAGGGGGGGGGGCAAGGATCACTGCGAGGGAAAAGGGCAAAGAAACGCTGGTGAGAATAGCAGCGCCACGCGCTACATCTGGTCGGTTCGCCCGCGCTGCGGCTGCAGGCGACGGGCGCCTGAGAAGGGGGGCTGCGCTCTGCGATGCAACAGCGCCACGTGCTGACTGAGGTCTCCACCCAGGGAGCAGCGAAGTCCCGTCTGGGCTCGCGCGTCCCCACCCTCGACCCCGCTGCCTCTCGGACTTTCCAAGAGCCCGCGAACGTGGCGACAGTTGCGCAGTTAGCAGACATGCAAGGAGCAGCAAGATCTCAGCTCGATGCGCGTGGCCCCCGACACCCCCCGCAAACCCAAGCAACTGGTGGCAGTCGAGCAGCTCGCAGCCGCCCAAAGGGAAGCGATGTTCCCGTCTGGTTGCGCGTTGCCCCCGTCCCCGCTTAACCTCCAAGGCGCCCGCGAATGTGGCGACAGTTGCAACGTTCGCAGCCTCCCAGGAGCAGCGAGGTCCCGTCTGGGTTCGCGTCCCCCCCCGATTCTGCTGGACCCCGCCGGAGCCTACGAACGCGATGACGGTTGCGCAGTTCGCAGCCTCCCAGTGGGCCGCGAGACATCGGCTGGATCTGCGCGTGTTTCCAGTCAGCTGGCCCCCCCAGGAGCCCGCGACAGTAATGACACTTGCACAGTTCGCAGCGACCCAGGTTGCAGAGAGGTCCCCTGACGGCACGCGCCCCCCCCCCCTCCCCCCGTCCGACTCCGCTGGATCTACCACGGGCCCGCGAACGTGGCAGCAATTGCGGGACCGAGGCTGCCCAAGGAACCGCGAGGTCTCCGCTGGATGCATGATCCCCGACCCTGCTGGGCTTCCCAGGAGCCCACGATGGTGGCGACAGTTGCGCAATTCGCAGCCATCCAGGGAACAACGCAGGGAGAAGATAATGAGAAAGAGTGGATGCCACATTGTTCCGTTCAAGGCGAAGTCCCAACACAGGAGGGCTTGGAAAACAATGCGCTGCGATTACAAAACAAGCACCGTGTAGAACCATCCACTTAAACACCAAAAACAATCAGAACACGCTTTTGGACAACGATTCCTGCGAGATTACAACAGAAACCTGTGAAGCACCCCCACCCCACCCATCCACCACAAACATTGCCCTGGTGATGTGCCCATTCCTTGTGCAACGTTTTGCCGGAAAACCTGTGGTACTTTTCATTGGGTGATAACGTGGCAAGCGGCAAGGATCTATCTTTATTGAGAGCGCTAGTTGGGAGGCTCGCCAAGCTGCGCGATTTGCAGGGCACCGACCGATGGACACGAATTTGAAAAAGAGGTCATTAAGTACTTCCCTGGCTCGAAAGGAAAGAGAGCTGTCCCCCCTCCCCCCTCCGCGGCAACGCTCGAAAGTGGCAGCGCTTTCCCAGACCGCGCTTCCCAACGGGAACGGCGAGCTTTCAATCTGTGTTTGGGCGGGTGCCCACTGTGTTGTCCCAGCCCCCCCATGCAGCCCTCGATCTGCGTCTGGGCATAGCCCCCGCTACGATGGCCCACCCCAGCAGCTCTCGAAAGTGACGACAGTTTCGCAGATCGCAGCCCCCAAGGGGCCCAATAGGCGGGAGCAGGAGCAGGAGGAGGAGCAGGAGGAGGAGGAGAAGGAGGAGGAGGAGCAGGAAGGAGGAGGAGGAGGAGGAAGAAGAAGACTGCCGCCGAGGTCCCAGGAGCGTCGCATTTCACTCGCAGTGCCGAGCGGTGCTTTCGTCAGCCATGATTTTTTCTGGGGGCGATGCTGGAAGGCCTCCAGCTGGCTCTCGGCAGGTCTCGGCGGCTCTCGGTGTACCGCCGGCTGTCGCTGTCACGCCGTTGCCTCTGCCCCGGCATGCGAGCGGGACGCAGCCTGGGCTGGCGGCGCGGCCGTGCTGCCTGGCTACTGCGGGGGAGGGCCGCAGTACCACCCTAGACCCGGGGGGTTGCGACGGGCGACGAACAAATGTGCGCTGGCCGAGATATCGGCCGAGCTGAGAGTCCGGCTGGAGATGCCCCGAGCGGCGTCTCGGGGGAGCGCGCCGGTGCCGGGCGAGATCCGGGGCCCCGCAGGGGCTGCAGAGCCTCGCGTTCCCCGCGCCTGTCCCTCCGAGCAGCGCCGACATCGAGAGTTCGAGCCCGCCTGCATATCGATGCGTACCCAGGCTCCCGTCGTCCGTACACCAGGGCGCGGCCCCGTGGGGTGTGCGATCCCTTGGGTGCGTTCCGCGCGGGAGCCAATGCGCCCTGCATCCATGGGCCATGTGGCTGCGACCGAGGGGTCCAGGCCACGAGGCCGTGGATGTGGACGTGTCTCCCGCCCACGAGGCTGGGAGGTGGTCCGAGCGTCCCGGAGGCGTCCGGGTGATGTGTTGGGCGGCTTCGGAAGTTCTCGGACGCCTCGTCGCTCTGTGCAAGGCTGGAGGGAGAGAGAGAGAGAGAGAGAGAGCTTGGCACCGCAAAGGGTGAATGTGTGTATATATAATTTGTATAGATATATGTATACATATTTCTATATATATGTATCAAGTTGTGTGTGGTGCGCGGGCTTGCACTCTGGATAATTCTCCTTTCGGTTGCCCCGAATAGGCACACGCTGGGTGCGGGCTGCCTCTGCCTCGCCGCCGACGAAACATGTAGTCTGCGCGCGTTCTGGGCCCCACGGTCGAGCGCGAGGCCCCTTCCGTGGGCGGGAAGCACATCCCTGCGCACGGCCTCGCGGTCCGGGCCCCGCGGCCGGGAAGCCCCACGGACGCACGGCGGCTTCTTGTGGGCGGGGGGTGCCCCCGGGGGGTGCCCTCGGGGGGTGCTTCTTGTGGGCGGGGGGTGCCCTCTGCGCGGGCCCGCGCGGAGGATGCCCCGGACTGCGCGCCGCGGCATCCGGACTGTAGGGGCACGGAGATGCACACGCTCGCGGCTCGCGGCGCCTCCTGCGGAGGGAGGTGCACCCCCCTATGGATATGCACATGCTCGCCGCCCGTGACGCGTTCCTGCGGAGGGAGGTGCCCCTCAGGAGGGGGCGAAACCACAGAGACACAATGAATCGTCGATCCCCGGGGAAATATTGGAACATATGGGAAGGACGACGAAAATCCAGAACATCTGAGAAATTCTAGACGCTTCGCGTATCCCCACCAGCCCGTCCAGAAACGACGCCCAGGCGAGTAGAGGGTCGTCCTGAGGGGCTTTTCGGCGTCTTGGGTGCCTCGGGGGGGCCTCTGTGGGCCGTTCGGGATCCTCTTTGGGGCCTCCTGGGGGCCTCTTGGGGCCTCTTGGGGCCATCTTGGGGCCTTTGGGGGCCTCCTGGGCGCTTCTTGGGGCCTCCTGGGCGCTTCTTGGGTGCCTCTGGGGGGTCTCTTGGGGCCTCTTGGGGGTCTCTTGGGGGCCTCCTGGGGGCCTCTTGGGGGGCCTCGGAGCCATCTTGGAGGAGATCGATCAACGAAGGGGGGTTCCCTAATTAAAGTCCCCCCCTCAGGAGCCAAGATCCTCGTGAGGGGTGTCGAATTTTAGCCCTCCCAGGGGTCGTTCTTGGACGCTCTAACTACCCGCGGCCCCCCCTGTCCAGGTCAGTGGGGAGGGGGTAGGGGGAGGTGTAAACCCCTCCCCGAAGGGGAAGAAGGAGGGGTGGAAGAGGAAACGCTCTAAACCACCGACGCCCAGAGGGCTGGTGGGATTACACCAGAGAAAAACCCCAATCAGTGGATGGTTTGAAATGGGATCGATAAAGAGATCGATAAGGAGATCGACCGGGAACCCGGGAACCCAGGAACCCACCGAAATCTGCCCGGAGCCAATTTACCAGGAACCCGGGAACCCGGAACCGGGAACCTGGGAACCCAGCCGGCTGCCAACAGCGGCGGGAAGCTCGCCAGCTCTTCCCCTTTCCGCCAGGACCCCCACGGTGCAGGCATTGATTGGGGGACACGGGAAATCCTCGGATCGGTGTGGGTTTATTTGTGTGGGCCCCTCCACCCTGACCTTCCAGAGAGCTATTTCTGTCGCGCGGGAGGCCTGAAAACCTAAAGAACGAAGCGCAACAGCCTGAAACCAAGACACAGGATAGCTCTGGGATGG
>CAUYUJ010012825.1:230035-252535 GCA_963575745.1 Prorocentrum cordatum
TTGGGCGCCTTTGGGGGAGCAGGGATGGCGCGCCAGCAACTGGCCACGACATGCAGGACCAACTCCATGCAGCACAGGGAAGGTTCCCTCAAGTGCCAGCACCATCTGGGGAACGTCAGAGAAGAAGGAGGATAACAGTAATCATAATATAAATAAGAACAACAATAATGATAAAAAACAATACTAATGAGAATACGAATAATAATACTTATTATAATACGAACGATAAAACTAATAAGGATCATTGTACTGATGATGCTTATCGTCATTAGCAGCACCATCACTATCACCATCATCATCATCACCATCATCATCATCATCAGCAGCAGCATCATCATCAGCAGCATCATCATCATCATCATATTGACACTAGCAATACTGTTGAAACTCAGTGCTAATCATCCTAATACTTATGACAGTAACACAATCAAGAACATTAAGAGCAATAGCAATAATATGCGTATCATTGATAACAATAGGAGTAATAATAACCACAGCTGTACAACACAGCTTTTCGGAACTCCACGCGCATTTCTCCCTGCGTTGGGCCTCCCTGGCGGCGCCTCCGGCGCCGCTCCTGGCGCGCTCCGCGCGCCAGGGAGAAGGGGTCTCCAGCGCCGATTCGAGAAATCCGCTCGGAATTCCGAAAGTTTATTGCCGTTCTTCTGTTCTCTACCCAAGTGCCAGCATTGTCTGGGGAATGTGCTTGGGCCCCTGTGTCGCTCACCTCGATTTTTTCTGCGACACGATTGTCCTTTGTGATCGTCCTGTTCCCGGACCGATCCAGAGCGAGCGGAATTCGTGACGAAAGTCAGGATGTGCACCCTCTCGAAGCTGAAGGGGGAGCCGAGCGAGCGAAGCTGGTGAGTGGGCGGTCAGCTGGCCCGTCACGGAACCCGCTCGAGGGCGCCTGAGGTCCAAAGCGGTATGTCTGTGTCGGCTCACAGATCTCAGGACGGTGGCGGCGGCGACCAACGGTGGTCGCCGAAGAAGGAAACCGACACAAACATACACTGTCGGAGCTCCGCGCTTTTTTGTCTTGGATCGGAGCCGGGGCCGCCCTTGCGGCTCCTCTGGCGCCGCCCCTTGCGCGCTCCGCGCGCCAGGGAGGGGGTCCAGCGCCTTTTGTTGCTGTTGTGTGCTCCTCTTTTGCTCCATAACATGCTTGTGTTGCAAAAACTTCTGTTTGTGCAGTTTGTTGCTCATCTGGTCGTGGATCTAAGGACGGTGGCGGTGGCGACCGGCGGCGGTGGTAGCAACGCTCACGGTGTGCAGGTGCTTAGGAGGGGCGGCGCAGAAGCAGGCGGGGAAAGTGCGGGGCAGCGAGCTGCCATGCCAGGGGCGGAGGCACAAGAAAGCACGCAGAGGGCCGACCCCCATCCTCCTCGTCGGCCGTGTTCCTCCACGCCGACCAGAACTTGGTGGCTCCGAACCTGTCGGCCATCGCCCAGGACTTCGAGATGACACCCATGCAAAAGGACCCTCCGCCTTCTGGGAAGATCGCCTCGTGACGCCCTCGCCAATCGGAGACCGTGATTCCTGTCCACTATCGCACTGGCTCGGCGTAAACCCCGCCATCACTGACCGCCTCGACTGAGCTTCCCAGGTGAGAGCTTTGGCGATATAGTATGAAGGTCAGAGTGTTAGTTCGAGATGTCCTCGCTAGGGGGACCCTCAGAAAGAACATGGTCATCAGTTTACCTACTGCCAACCTTCTCGGCCCCAGGACTGCTTCAGCTAGCCCAAGTATGCCTGTCACCCATGGCTACCCGTCTTGGTTAAGAGTTATACCGTAACGGTTGTTTTCCGAACGTAGCCTACACTTTGACGTCGGATTGTTTTGCGCCGGTGGTTCTATTATGTCATGTCGTCGGCGTGGCCGTGCCCCTCCAGATCTCTCACTCTTCTTGTCTTGCTGACGCTACTCTGGCCTTCTTCGCCTATGCTATAGCTTACAAGCCCGTGTCGCCTGTGTGGGATTCAGGGCCGTCGTCTGCTGGCGTGGAGCCCCGCGCATCCCCCTCCTCTGTAATCCCACTGCGCTTGTCCTTTGACCCCGGTGCACTTTGAGCGAAGGTTGTCTGACGCTGCCCTGCACAGCCCTGGACCAGGAGCACGTCCGAGGCCCGATTGATTCAGACGCCCCCGGCTGCCTTGCACTTGTTCGCAGGCTGGCGGCCAGACGTTGCGCCCCTCTTGTAAGATGAGGGGGCAGGGTGAGAAAAGGGAGCAGCCAGAGGAGGAGGAGGAGGAGGAGGAGGAGGAGGAGGAGGAGGAGGAGTGACAGAGCTAGCCTGCAGAGCCGCGGGGGCGGTTATGACAACATTGGATGCTGCTCTGCGCTGAGCCAGCCTGCCAGCCAGTGCCAGCGGCCACACCTTCGTGGCATCGCACGAAGAAGACGAGCACGAATACGAATAGCACTAGTAGTATTTAAAGCATAGCGACTAGTGCTAAGATTCCTAATGCTAGTAACATCTGTGATACTGATAAGAAGCAGAGTACGGATAATAATAATAATAATAATAATAATAATAATAATAATAATGCGAAGACTAAGCGTAATACATATATACACGATATAGAAGACACATCAGACAAAGGAAGCGCTAGCGCAGGCGCCCGCGGACGCCGCGATGCCTCGCCTCGAGGCCTGCGTCTGGCGAGCTCTAATGGTCCCTGTACCGCTACTCCACGGACCTCCCCACGGAACTCCGGGGCGAATCCGGCTGTGGCGACGAGGGCCTCCCAGAAGGCGGGGCGGCGCTCCCTCGGCGGCCACCCGCCGCCGAGAGCGTCTCCGTGGCGGCAGGAAGCGCCCAGATGGCCAGCCGGACCCCCCGAGGCTTGGCGCGAGCCCGCCTCCGGGGGGTCGAGCGGATGGAGGGAAGGATGATCGGCAACATGTAAAAACACATGTTTCAACATTTTGAGAATTCTTTCCGACATTTTAAATACATGTTGAATTCAATGATCGGATTATTGGGGTGTCCATTGTCATGGCATCCACAACGCTACCCTTCGCCAGCTTTCCCCTCTGGGTGCCTCCTGGGAGGCGCTCGTGACCACCGCTGGGTTCGCCTCGAGATCCTGGTCAGAACGTACCCGGGAGAGGTCCGGGGAGTAGCTGTATCGGTACCTTTTTGGTTCCTCCAAAGGGGGGAAGCGAGAAGTTCTTTCTTATCGATCGCCAGTCCGGCATTTTCCTGCCTGGAACACGACATGTTCTCAAGACATGCTCCTTAAGTTCTCTGAGCAGTTTTGGTTCTAAGAACATGTCTGGGTGGGATAAGAGATCAGTTGGGACGGTCTGTTCTTGCTCCAAAGGAGCAGGCCTTCTCAGAAGGCGGCGGGGCTCGGAGGCCCTCCGGCCTTCTGAGAAGTTTGCTGTGGCTTCGGGGATGGCTTGGAGAACTTCTCGGGAGGCCGAGGGCCTTCCGAGCCTTCCGAGAAGGCCCGCCCCTTCTCACTTCCCCTCGGGGTTATTAGACGCCGACAGGAAACTCTCGGGCGGGCCCAGGACGGGATACCTCGCCCCAGAGCGTTCCAGAACGCTCTCGGAGCGTTCCCGGGCGCTCTGGAAGGGCCTCCGGGGGCCGATGCGTCCGCCAGAGCCGCCGGATCGCAGAAGGCCCCCCCCAAAAAACTGTCTGTTTCTGTCCGGGGTTGCTCTGAGCATGGCTTCGTCTCAAGAAGGTACAGTCGGACCGAGGTGTAAGATCGAGGTCGGTTCGGGGAGGGTTCCCTGGGCATCCGCGCAGGTCCGCCCCGAATCCATGGGGTCGCGGCCGAGGGATCCGTACCGCGAGGCTGTGAATGTGGGCATGCTTTGGGGGGGTGGTGATGGGGGACGTGGGGAAATAGGAGGAGGGGGAGGAGGAATATAAGGAGGAGGAGGAGGAGGAGGAGGAGGAGGAGGAGGAGGAGGGAGGAGGAGGAGGAGAAGGAGGCATGGCGCTGGCGAGCATGAGTGGGCCAAAGCCTTTGCCTCTGATCCTCGACGCGCTCAGCGCCTGCGCCTCCGTCCCCGTCAACGTTCAGCCGTGTCCTGCCGCTGTCGGAGCGCACCTGCGCTTCGGTAGCAGGCGTGCAGCGGCGCGCGCCACGTTGGCCACGACCCTGGGCACCCTCCGTCTCTGGCCTCTCTCTCGGCGCCCCCTCCCCTCCTCCTCCCTCCTCCTCCTCCTCCTCCTCCTCCTCCTCCTCCTCCTCCTCCTCCTCCTCCTCCTCCTCCTCCTCCTCCTCCTCCTCCTCCCCCTCTGTCTGTCCCGCGCCGCCGTCCCCGCGGCAGGCGCCCGGCGTCCCCCCCTCGAGCGGCCGCTCGGCCCTGCACCGACCACCCGCGCGCTCTCCCCGCTGCTCTTCCGAAGAGCGTGCGCGCCCCTCGGGGCCGGCAGGACTCGAGGCTCGGAGGCATGGTCCAGTTCGGCTTCTTCCTCATCGGCGGCTCCGTGTCCCTCGTGGTGGGCCCCGCCGCCGACCAGTTCGACCGCATCACGGCAGCGCCCGCCCGCCCCTCTCCAGGTCTCGCAGGGGCCGCGGCAGGGCCGCGCAGCGGCGGCGGAGCCCCGTGGGGTCCGCGTCGGTCGCGCTCCGGCGGCGGACGGCGCTGCACAGGACTGTGAATAGAACCCGTGTAATACCGTCATATATACTCCTTATCCTCACCTCTCCTGCGCCTGGCCGTTTGGGCTCAGGTATTGGGACAGATCGATCAGACCTTTGATCGTGCAGGAGGGAAAGACATCTGGGGTGCTTCCAGGTTTCTCAGGAGGGAGAGAAACACACAGACACGATTCATCGTCGACGCCCAGGGAAATATGGGAAAAGATGGGAAGGGGGGGGGGAGACAAAAAACCCAGAAAACATGGGGAAATATGGGGCATCATTTTGTCTGTGTGTATTTGTTTGTGTGTCCTTGTGCCCCTTGAAGGTCGTGCATCCCGGGTACTTCCAGGTTTAGGTTTAGGATGTTCCAGCCCATTGTAGTCCTGATCACCAGAAAGAGTTCCGAGCTCGAGCACCAGAAAACAGTCCCGAAGCTGGAGGGTTTTCACGTGTCGGGCCTTGGGAGGCGAGACTCGTTCGACACTGGTTCGATATTTTCGGGGTGCTTGAAATTAGTTCTGGGATGTGGTTTTTAAGTACGATGGGAGCTATATAAGTATCGGTCTAAGTCGGGCGCGTCCCTCTACACGAGGAAAATTCAAGAATGGTTCAAAACAGTCTGGGGACGATGTTTCTATTATTGTTTGACCATGTTGGGCAGTTTGTTTGATTTTTGGGAAAACTCTTCCAACATCTGACTGTAGGGGGACATGACCGACCTAAGTACAGGTTGTGTTCGGCCAGGGCCTGGCGCGCTGGGCTGGCTCAGGGCTCCAGTGCAGCTCGCGCGGTGGCGATCGGCCATGACCGTTTCGGGTGGAACGGGCCTCGGGGAAAAATAACGAACACTCATGCCACATTCATCTGTCAGCGCCTCCCCCTCCCCCCAATGTTCTGTTCAAAGTTGGCGGTGGGTCTGATGAGTTGCACCTCGACCGCAGTCTCCCCCGCGCGTGCCAACTGCGAGTTTGGGGGGGAAGGGGGAGTGTTCAGTAACTGTTTCCCTCTACCGTATCCAGTGCGCTATACTGCCTTCATGTTCATCCTTTCAGTTCGGTCGAAGGTTCCTGTTGGGCCGAGATCGGGAGCGAACGAAGATTTGGTCCTTGACCGGTGCAACAATATTTGTCGATTGCGTTGCATGCATTGTGTTGCAGGCCATCCTCACCCCTTAACTCCCCCCAGCCCCTTCCCGACGGAGCCCTTCACTGAGCTCATGTGTCCTGCGCTTCCTCTTCTCAACGAGGATGCTGGCGGAGGAAACATATACGGCTTGAGCTGCCCCGCTTGTTTAGTTGCTTGGGTCGCACTGCCACACCGTTGGTCGAAGAACGTGGCCTCAATACAGGTTCTTGCTTGCACAGCGCGTGTGCTTTCTCCGGTCGCTGTCAGTCTATCCACGTCGTCGCCCCGTCGACACCATCTGCCATCACTGTCGTGAGCAGTCGCCCTCCTGCACAGCACCCTTTCCCGCCCCGCTCGGTTCTCACCGGCGTCGTCCTGTGCGGTTGCGTGCCCACGCTGCTCATGAGCTTGATGGTGCCCGCCTCCAAAGGAGGCCGCCGGGCTGGAGAGACGGGTCGGGGCAGCGCAGACTGAGGCAGGGCCCGAGGAGGAGGAGGAGGAGGAGGAGGAGGAGGAGCAACAGTGCGGGTGCACGCGAGTTCGGGGTTGTCCGAGGCGCGGGCTCGTCCCAGGGGGTGGCCGCCGATCGAGGAGCAGCGATCCGCGTCCAATGGCTCTGCCCCCTCCAGTTGCTGAGGCTCCTGCGTCCAGCTCCTCCACGCGTGTGGCCCGCTTCCGTGACGACCCCCCGCGGCCTGACACGTCGCAATATTCATCGAAGACGGCTTCGGCGAATCACCGCCGCCCCCCCCCCGCATCTTGGGATACGCCTATGCGGCCAACCGTTTGGTCAAAGTTTCTCCACTCTATTGGACCATGCGGCCCCCCAGCCGGTGTGGCAGCCCTTCGGGGAACACGAAGGGGAGGACGAGGAGGATGAGAACAGGGAGAACAAATGAGGACCAGGAGAATAATGATAATACCTGTTGGAAGCTTCTTGGGTCGTTGGCCTCTGGGGGGCTTCACGGGGAGCCTCTTGGAGGCCTCTTTGGGGCCTCCTTGGAGGCCTCCTCGGGTCTCTTAGGGCTTCTTGGTGGCCTCTTTGGCCGTCTTGCGGTGTTCCTGGCCCGTCTGACGCCGTCGGAAGCCGTCTTGGGAGCCACTCTGGGCCGTCTTGGGAACCTCTCTCGGGGCACTTCAGGGCCGTCTTGACGGTCATCTTGGACTTCTTGGAGTCCTCTTGGGCAGTCTTGGGGCCTTGTGGGGGCCGTCTTCAAACCCTTTTAGGCCGTCCTGGGGCCATCTTGGAGGCTTCTTGGGCGATCTCGGGGCAATCTTGGGGGCATCTTGGGCCATCTTGGGCTGTCGGAGGGCCTTTTAGAAGCAAGTGCCGAAACCTTCCAACACCCAATGAACATCAATGATTTCGGCCTTTGGGAGCCTTCCTGGAGGACCTCTTGGAGGCCTCTGAAGCCCTCGTCGGGACCTCTTGGGCGCTTCTGGCGCCGTCGTGCGCTCTCTTGGACCACCTTGGCGGTCTTGGAGGCATCTTGGGACCATCCTGGCAGCCATCCTGTGGCTATTGTTGGCTCTCTGTGGGCCATCTTGGCCGTCTTGGAGGCATCTTGGAGGCCATCTTTGGCCATCTCAGCCGTCTTGGAGCCGATGGGGCCAATGGAGCCCGATATGTGGGAGCTTCATGGGTGGCCAGCGGCATCTGCCGAAACCCCAGGGGGAAGTCGCAAAAAGAAACGAAAGCCACCTGACAATTATCACGGCGGGCACCCCTGTGGCAAGCCATGAGGCGGCGGATCGAAGACGCCTACGGCGAATCACCGCCGCCCTCTTGCCTTCAGCCCCTATGTGGCCAAAAGCTGCGCTAGAGTTACCAGACCATGTGTTCCCCGAGATGTCTTTGAAACCTTTCGGAGAACACGTGAGGAAGAGGAGAATGAGCAGAAGAAGGAAAAGGGAGTAGGAGGAGGAGGGAGAGGAGGAGAAGGAGGAGGCGGACGCCTCTTGGAAGCCTGTTGGGGCACTCTTGGAGTCTCCGGGGAGCTTCTAGAGACCTCTTGTAGGCCTCTTGGGGCTTCCTTGGGCCTCTTGGGAGCCTTTTGGGGCTTCTTCCGGGCCGCTTTGGCCGTCTTCGGGCGTTCCTGGGCCGTCTGACGCCGTCGGAAGCCGTCTTTGATGCCTCTCTGAACCAACTTGGGCCCCCCTTGCGGCGCTGCAGGGCCGTCTTGGAGGCTATCTTGGGCGTTTAGGAGGCCTCTTGGACCGTCTTGGGGCCCCTTTTGGGCCGTTTTGGAGGCCTCTTGGGCCGTCCTGGGGCCATCTGGGAGGCCTTTGGGGCCACCTTGGGGCGGGGGCCTCTTGGGCCGTCTGGGGCTGTCGGAAGGCCGAAAAGATACAAATGCCAAAATCCTTCAAAAACTTGAGGACGATCAGTGATTTTGGCCTCTTCGGGCCCTCCTGGAGGACCTCTTGGAGGCCTCCTGCGCCGTCTTGAAGGCCTCTTGGGGGCCTCTGCGGCCGTCTTGGAGGCTTCTTGGGCGAACTTGGAGGCATCTCGAACACTTGGGCCGTCTACGAGGCCATCTTGGACCATCTTGGGCGAACTTGAGGGCCATCTCGGGCCATCTTGTCCGTCTTGGAGTCCATGGAGACCGTCTTGGAGACGTTGGTTGCGCAGCGGCGGGGCCTTCCGGGTGGCCAGCGGCATGGACCGAAGCCACAGGGGGAGCTCTTTTGGGAACGAACCAAAACAAAGCCGTAGGATCTAGCACGCCAGGCACCCCTGTGATGAATCAACAGGGGGCGGCGGATCGAAGACGCATACGGCGAATCACCGCCACCCCCTGCCTTTTTGGAAGCGCTTGCGTGGCCGAAAGTTGAGTTGGAACTTGGCCAAGCTATCGGGCCACGAGTTCCCCGAGTGGGTTTCGAAAGCCTTCGGGGACCACCGAGACGGGCGAGCTATCGGACCATGTGGTTTCCGAGCTTTCGGGCCTTCCTGGAGGACGTCTTGGAGGGGTCTTGAGCCGTCTTGGAGGCCTCTGGCGGGCCTTTTGGGCAGTTGAATGCCATCTTCAGGCCATCTGGGGCCGCCTTGGGTGCATCTTGGGGCCATCTTCGCTGTCTTGGAGGCATTCTTGGCCGTCTTGAAGACATCTTGGAGGCCATCTTGGCCGTCTTGGAGGCCATCTTGGGCGTCTTGGGGCCTCTTGGGCCGTCTTGGGGCCTTCTTGGGGCCGCCTTGGAGGCCTCTTGGGCCGTCTTGGGGCCCTCTTGGGGCCATCTTGGAGGCCTCTTGGGCGATCTTTGGGGGCCCTTGGGCCGTCTCGGGCCGTCGGAAGGCCGAAAAGAAGCACATGCCAAAATCCTTCAAAAACTCAAGGAAAATCAATGATGTGTGCCCTTTTCGGGCCTTCCTTTCCTGGGTGCTCTCTTGGAGGCCTCTTGGGCCATCTTAGGGCCATCTTCGGCCGTCTTGGTGGGCTCCTGGCCCGTGTCGGAAGCCGTCTTGGGGGTCTCTCTGGGCCGACTGAGGGCCTTCTTGGGGTGCTCCAGGGCAGTCTTGCAGGCTTCCTTGGGCGTCTTGGAGGAGGCCTCTTGGGCTGTCTTTGGGCCCTCTTGGGGCCGTCTTGGGGGCCCTGGGCAGTCCTGAGGCCGTCTGAGAGGCCTCTTGGGCGCTCTGGGGGCGATCTTGGGGGCCTCTTGGGCCGTCTTGGGTCGTCAGAAGGCCGACAAAGAGCAAATACGAAAATCGCTCAGAAACCTAATGACAATCAATGATTTTAGCATCTTCGGGCCCTCCTGGAGGACCTCTCGGAGGCTTCTTGGGCCGTCTTGGAGGCCTCTTGGACACCTCTTGGGCAGTCTTGGGCCGTCTTGGAGGCTTCTTGGGCGGATCTGGAAGTATCTTGGACCCTCTCAGGCCGTCTTGGAGGCAATCTTCCATTTTGGAGGCATCTTGGAGGCCAGCTTGGGCCATCTTGGAGCCGCCTGGAGGCGAAAAACATTTTGCAGCCACCTTTTCTGCGCTTTTCCGGGTGGCCGCCGGGACGGGCCGAAGCCCCAGGGGGAGTTCTTTTGGAAAAAGAGCCCAAACCAAAACCGAAAGGATCTGGCACGCCGGGCACCCCTGCGGCAAGCCAACAGGGGGCGGCCCCCTGCTTTTTTGGAAGCGCCTATGTGGCCGAACGTTGAGGCCAGACCTGCCAAGCTATCGGACCATGTGTTCCCCGAATCGGTTTGGAAAGCCTTCGGGGAACACGTGGGCATCTTGAAGGTCATCTTGGCCGTCTGGAGGCCATTTTGACACTTTCGGGCCTTCTTGGAGGACGTCTTGGAGGGCTCTTGGACCGTCTTGGAGGCCATCTTGAGCGTCTTGGAGACCTCTTTGGCCGTCTTGGGGGCCTCTTTGGGCCGTGTCTTGGGCCTCTTGGGCGATCTTTTGGGGCACTTGGGCCGTCTCGGGCCGTCGGAAGGCAGAAGAAAAACAAATGCTACAATCCTTCAAAAACGTATGGGAAATAAATGATTTTGGCCTTTTCGGGCCTTCCTGGAGGCTCTCTTGGGGGCCTCTTGGGCCGTCTTGGGCCATCTTAGGGCCATGTTCGGCCGTCTTAGTGGGCTCCTGGTCCGTCTGACGCCGTCGGAAGCCGTGTGGGGGGCCTGTATGGGCCGACTTGGGGCCCTCTTGGAATGCTCCAGGGCCGTCTTGGAGGCCATCTTGGGCGTCTTAAAGGCCTCCTGTGCCGTCTTGGGGGCCTCTTGGGGCCGTCTTGGGGCCCTCTTGGGCAGTTCTGGGGCCATCTTAGAGGCCTCTTGGGCGATCTTTCGGCGATCTTCGGGGGCTCTTGGGCCGTCTCGGGCGGTCAGAAGGCCGAAACGAGGGAAATATCAAAATCTGTCAAAAAACCGTAGGAGGACCAATGTTTTGGGCCTCTTCCGGCCTTCCTGGAGGCTTGGGGGCCTCTTGGGCCGTCTTGCGCTTCGAGCCAACTTCGGCCATCTAGGTGGGTTCCTGGCACGTCTGACGCCGTCGGGAGCCGTCTTGGGGGCCTTTCTGGGCCGACTGGGGCCCTCTTGGGGCGCTTTGGGGCCGTCTTGGAGGCCATCTTGGGCGTCTTGGAAGCCATCTTGGGCGTGTTGGAGGCCTCTTGGGCCGTCTTGGGGCCCTCTTGGGGCCGTCTTGGAGGCCACTTGGGCCGTCATGGGGCCCTCTTGGGGGCCTCTTGGGCGATTTAGGGGGCCTCTTGTGCCGTCTTGAGCAAAAACCTAAGGAAATACCTGAGTTTGGCCTCTTCGGGCCCTCCTGGAGGACCTCTTGGATGCCTCTTGGGCTGTCTTGGAGGCCTCTGGGGGGCCTCTTTGGCCGTCTTGGGCCGTCTTGGACTCTCGTGGGCCGTCTTGGAGGCCGTCTTGGACCATCTTGGGCGGACTTGGGAGGCCATCTTGGGCCATCTTCGCGATGTTTTGAGGATGTCCCGAGCGAAACGGCCGTTTCTGGCATTGACTTGTGCAGTTTCTGGGTGGCCGGCGGGACGCGCCAGAGCCCCAGGGGGAATTCTTTTGGAGAAAGAATTGTTGTCGCTTCGCGAATCCCCACCAGCCCATCCAGAAACGATGCCCAGAGGAATTGCCTCGATCAGAGAAGTGGGCAGCACACAGAGGAAGCCATTATGAGACATCTTGGGATATCTTGAGCCATCTTGGAGGTCATTTTGGGCTCTCCCAGACGCTCTTGGAGTCATCTTAATCCGTGCCCCCCCCCAAGAGGCCTCCATGTGGCTAAAACCTGTGTAGAATCAATGATTAGGCATTCTCGCCGAGGCCTCTTGGAGCATCTTGGGTGCATCTGGGGGGGCTCTTGGGGCCTCTTGGGGGTCTCTTGGGGGCCTCCGGGGGGCCTCTTGGGGGCCTCTTGGGGCCATTTTGGGGCCATCTTGGGACCTCTTGGGGCTTCCTGGGCGCTTCTTGGGGCCATCTTGGAGGAGATCGATCAAACAAGAGGGGGGGTTTAATTAGCGCCCCCCCTCGGAAGCCCCTAAAATCGCCTCTTGGACCCCTCTTGGAACGCTCTTGGAGTGCTCTTGGGCGCTCTTGGGGCCGTCTTGGGGCTCTTTTGGGGCTCTCTTGGGGCCCTCTTGGGCCATCTTGGAACCATCTCCAGGCCTCGGATGGCCATCGGAAGCGAAAAGGCGAGAAAGCAAAAATCATTGATTTTCCTTAGGTTTTGGGACGATTTTGGCCTCTTCGGGGCCTCCTTGGGGAGCTGTTTGGCCACTTGGAGTTATCTTGGGGCCGTCTTTGGGCTTCTTGGAACCATCTTAGGAGCCATCTCGAGCGATCTTGCGCTATCTTGAGCCATCTTGGAGCTCATCTTGGGTTCTCTGAGGCGCTCTTGGAGCCGTCTTGGGCCATCTGGGACGCTCTAACTACCCGCGGCCCCCCCCGTCCAGGTCCAGGGGAGGGGGTAGGGGGAGGGGTAAACCCCTCCCCAAGGGGGAAGAGGGAGGGGTGGAAGAGGATCTGCTCTAGACCACCTACGCCCAGAGGGCTGGTGGGATTTGGTCGACCCAACTGGGGTCCAGCTGAAAGGGGGTGATGCAATAGATTTGGGGCAATTGTGTTGCAAATGTATAGCGCAGGAGAATTGTATTGCATTGTATTGCGACGAATGTATTGCACGCGAAAATCCAGCAATACATCTGCGGCCTGGAATGTATTGCATGCCCCCGATGCATTGCAACCCACAAATCGGAGGTGAGGGGGTGAGATCGAAGTGGAACGGAGAGCCCCCCTACCGGGAAATCGATTTCGGTTTCGTGTTCGTGCGTGCCGTGCGCGCGGGCGAGGCGAAGCTGCGTGGGCGGGCGAGAGGAAAGTCTCCTGTGGCTGAGGCGCGGCCGGACCAAATGATTCTCCGCCGGGCGGCCGGTGGCGCGCGGTGTCCCGCCGGTGTCCCGCTGGTGTCCCGTCGGTGTCCCTGTGGCTGAGGCGCGGCCGGACCAAATGTGTCTCTTCCGGGCGGCCGGTGGCGCGCGGTGTCCCGCCGGTGTCCCGCTGGTGTCCCGTCGGTGTCCCTGTGGCTGAGGCGCGGCCGGACCAAATGTGTCTCTTTCGGGCGGCCGGTGGCGCGCGGTGTCCCGCCGGTGTCCCGCTGGTGTCCCGTCGGTGTCCCGTCGGTGTCCCGATGATGATGTGGATGATTATGATGATTATTATGGTGATGATGATGATGATGGTGATGATGGCGATGATGATGATGATGATGATGATGATGATGACGATGATGATGATGATGATGATGATGATGATGATGATGATGATGATGATGGTGGTGGTGGTGGTGGTGGTGGTGATGATGATGATGATGATGATGTTGGTGTTGTTGTTGATGGTGATGATGACGTCGATTGTGAGATCGATTGTGACATCGATAGTGAGACCGAATGTGAGATCGATTGTGAGATCGATAATGAGATCGATTGTGAGATCGATAGTCATATCGATTGTGAGATGATGATGGTAATGCTGATTATGATGATGATGGTGCCGAGTGAAAATTGCCGAGTGAAAATCGATAATGAGATCGATTGTGAGATCGATAGTGAGACCGAATGTGAAACCGAATGTGAGATCGATTGTGAGATCGATCGTGAGATCGATAATGAGATCGATAGTGAGACCGAATGTGAGACCGAATGTGAGATCGACTGTGAGATCGATTGTGAAATCGATAGTGAGATCGACAGTGACACCGAATGTGAGACCGAATGTGAGATCGATTGTGAGATCGATTGTGAGATCGATAGTGA
Organism: Prorocentrum cordatum; assembly: GCA_963575745.1. NCBI lineage: Eukaryota > Dinophyceae > Prorocentrales > Prorocentraceae > Prorocentrum > Prorocentrum cordatum. Next base: position 243,535 of record CAUYUJ010012825.1, read on the forward strand.
GATCGATAGCGAGATCGATAGTGATATCGATAGTGAAATCGAATGTGAGATGGATTGTGAGATCGATAGCGAGATCGATTGAGTGAGACGTTGGTTCCCCCTCCCCCTCTCACCTCCTTATCACCCGCAGGGTGGTCGTATAGGTGTATTGCACCAAATCTATTGCATCATCCCCTTGTCGCTGGACCCCCTTTTGGATCAATCCGAAAGAACCAAAACCAAAACCGAAAGGATCTGGCACGCCGGGCACTCCTGTGGCAAGCCATCAGCGGGCGGCGGATCAAAGACGCCTACGGCGAATCACCGCCGCCCCCTGCCTTCTTGGAAGCGCCTATGTGGCCGAACGTTGAGGCCAGACCTGCCAAGCTATCTGACCATGTGTTCCCCGAATCGGTTTGGAAAGCCTTCGGGGAACACGTGGGCATCTTTTGGCCGTCTGGAGGCCATTTTGACCATTTCGGGCCTTCTTGGAGGACGTCTTGGAGGGCTCTTGGGCCGTCTTGGAGGCCATCTTGAGCGTCTTGGAGACCTCTTGGGCCGTCTTGGGGGCCTCTTGGGGCCGTGTCTTGGGCCTCTTGGGCGATCTTTTGGGGCAGTTGGGCCGTCTCGGGCCGTCGGAAGGCAGAAAAAAAGCAAATGCCACAATCCTTCAAAAACCTATGGGAAATACATGATTTTGGCCTTTTCGGGCCTTCCTGGAGGCCCTCTTGGAGGCCTCTTGGGCCGTCTTGGGCCATCTTAGGGCCATGTTCGGCCGTCTTGGTGGGCTCCTGGTCCGTCTGATGACGCCGTCGGAAGCCGTTTGGGGGGCCTCTATGGGCCGATTTGGGTCCCTCTTGGGATGCTCCAGGGCCGTCTTGGAGGCCCGTCTTGGGCGTCTTAAAGGCCTCCTGTGCCGTCTTGGGGGCCTCTTGGGACCCTCTTGGGCCGTTCTGGGGCCATCCTGGAGGCCTCTTGGGCGATCTTTCGGCGATCTTCGGGGGCTCTTGGGCCGTCTCGGGTCGTCGGAAGGCCGAAAAGCAGCAAATGCCCAAATCCGTCAAACAACCGTAGGAGAACCAATGTTTTGGGCCTCGTCCGGCCTTCCTGGAGGCCCTCTTGGGGGCCTCTTGGGCCGTCTTGGGCCAGCTTCGAGCCAATTTCGGCCATCTTGGTGGGTTCCTGGCACGTCTGACGCCGTCGGGAGCCGTCTTGGGGGCCTTTCTGGGCCGACTTGTTGCTCTCTTGGGGCGCTTCGGGGCCGTCTTGGAGGCCATCTTGGGTGTCTTGGAGGCCATCTTGGGCGTGTTGGAGGCCTCTTGGGCCGTCTTGGGGCCCTCTTGGGGCCGTCTTGGAGGCCACTTGGGCCGTCATGGGGCCCTTCTGGGGGCAATCTTGGGGGCCTCTCGGGCCGTCTTGGGCCGTCGGAAAGCCGAAAAGGCGCAAATGCCAAAATCCTTCAAAAACCAAAGGACAATCAATGATTTTGGCCCTTTCGGGCCTTCCTGGAGGACGTCTTGGAGGGCTCTTGGGCCGTCTTGGGGGCCTCTTGCGGGCCTGTTGGGCCGTCGTCCATCTTGAAGCCATCTTGGGCCGTCTTGGGTACATCTTGGGGCCAGCGTAGCCGTCTTTGAGGCCATCTTGGCCGTCTTGGAGGCATCTTCAAAGCCATCCTCGGACATCTTGGCCGTCTTGGAGACCATGTTGGGCCATCTTGGGGCAGCAAAGGCGACGACGGAGCGATTTTCCGGGTGGCCGGCGGGACGCGCCTGAGCCCCAGGGGGAGTTCTTTTGGAAAAAGAGCCAAAGCCAAAACCGAAAGGGTCCAGCACGCCAGGCACCCCTGCGATAAATCGACAGGGGGCGGCGGATCCAGTGGCCTTCGGCCCATCCCGCCACCGTGCCTGGGTTGTAGGTCAGAGGCCTTCTGGATGACTGTGTGGATCTCTTGGGAGGCCTCTCGGATGCCTCTTGGAGGCTGTTTTGGGAGTGTTTTGGGGCGTGTTGGGGGTTGGGGCCTGATTTGGGCCTCTTGGGGGCTCTTGGGACCTCTCGGGCGCACCTCGGGCTTGTGGGGGGATCCAGGGGCCATCTTGGGGCGGAGGGCTCAAAATATCAGTTCGTGTTCCCCATCTTGGGTCCCTCTTTGGGCCGTCTTGGGGGCCTCTTGGGCCCCTCTTGGGGGCTCTTGGGTCGTTTGGGGGCGATCTTGGTCGCCTCTTGGGCTGTCTTGGGTCGTCGGAAGACCGACAAGGAGGTTATGCGAACACCATACAAAACCGAGTGGCTCTTGACGATTTAGGTTTCTTCGACCGCCCTCCAGGGCTTCGAAGATGGCCCCAGAGGCGCTTGAGACAGCTCCAGGACGGTCCCCTGGGCCACCTGAGACCATGTTGGACATGCATGTCCCGAACCACGCGCTCTTGGCCGATCGACAGGTCACGCGCGGACTCCCCAAGAGCGCGCGAGAGCACCCAAGAGTGCCCAAGAGCGCCCAGCACTCCAGGCCGTGGGCCCGTTGAGGCATACTTGCAGAATGGCAATGCAGAGAACTCCAAGGGACCTGGGGGCACGAACTAATTCTTCGGCTGCATTAATTATCCGGCTTCATTAATGAACTAATTTGGGCCGCGCGCCACTGGCGCGCCGGCAGAGGCAAGGCCACCAGCACGCCTACCTCTTTTCACCCTTTACCTGGGGACACTCCAACTCGTGCCTCGGGGCGCGGTGGCGGATGTGGCAGAGGCGCGCAGACGCGCTCCCGCGCAGAAGTGCCGCCTCGCTTGGGCAAGCTGCGCGGCAACACTGCAGCTGCTCGTGCAGCAGTGCCGCGCTGCATGGCTCCACCGCCGCCGTGGCAAGGTCGTGGCGATGCGTCTTTGCGGGCACGTTCGGGGCAGATTGGGATCTTCCGGGGGCCCTCTTTGGGCATCGTGGATCGCAGTGCCGTCTTGGGGCCGTCGTCTTTGGGGTGTCCTGGGGTGTCCTGGGCCGTCTTGGTGCGGTGCCAGCTTTCAGGTAGTGTTGGGCCGCCTTGGGGCCATGGGGAAGTCTCCCAGGCCGACTGGCCTCCGTCCAAGCCCGAAGGCCGTCGGCAAACCATTTAGAAGCTTGCCTGTTTGTTTGATCCTTCTCGTGAGCAAGAGCAAACCAACTCTCATGAGCCTTTTTTGTGTGACAGGTCATATAGAAAATCAGCGCGTCGTGCTTTTAGCCAGCGCGTTTGTCCTGGAGGTTTCCTCTGGAGCCTTGGAGCGCTTCTTGGGGGGACTCGCCGCCATCTTCGGGCGGCTTGCTGGGCGCAGGGAGGAGCCCCTCAGCTGTCTCGAGAGCGGCCTCTGGGCGGCAGTGGAGCCGCCTGAACACTTGGTCGTGGGCCCGTCGTGGGCCGGCATGGGGCCGTCTTGGGGCCGGCAGGTATCCCCCCCCCTCGAGGTCCAGACACCCGGTGGCTCGATAACATCTCGGTGATTAGCTGTTTTGCATTCTTGGTATTATGGGCGGGTTCCGAGCCCTAGGACCGTCAACACAAAGCTCGGGATGGAAACGCTGGTCCCAGGGCAGCGGCCGAGAGGTCTGGAGGCCCTCGTCTCGAAACAACACCGAGGCGCCAGTGCCACGGACGAGGCCTCCGGAATGGAGAAGCATTGCTCCGCGAGCCCAGTGCCGCAGCCACTTGAGCCGGTAAGATTCAACATACTGAGGTCCTCGGTGTGGCGGAGGCTTTGGTTGCTGCTTCGCAGGGAGCAATTGTGTGAGTAGTATGCGGAACGGCCCAGCCGCCTCGGGGCGGCTTGGCGGAGACCGTATACCTTTACAGGTTAGGTGGTTGGTTGTTCCAGATGCATGGGCTTTTCGTTGAAAAGGCCAGTTAGGGATTCAAGCTCACTCCGGCGGGAGGAAGTCACAGCGCATCGGTCGTCTTGATGTGGAAGTCGGTGGAGGTCTGTAGGATCATAATGTTGTGGCTGCAGCTGTACGGCGGAGCATTTGATGCACACACTGTCCATCCGTTGTCATGGCTTGTATATGCACGAAGAATCGATCCGCACACTGGCTCATGTTATGAATCAGTGAGTTGCGGCGCCACCCCGATCTTTTGCACGCCTTTTTACAGCTCGCCTTCGGTTGATTCCATAATCCAATGCTGGCCCAAAGTTCGCAGCATGTTCTCGCAGTTGTATCCAAGCCCACTCTGTTATGATGAATGGACGGTGGTCGCAGCGAAATTGCAATGTGGCGCCTGCTGGTGCCCCATCGTGCCTGACTGTATATGTTTTTTGTTCACCATGTGCTGCACGTCTGTTTCGTCTTGTGGCTCGCGCGCGAGTTGACAGGACAGGCGGACTGGCCCGATATGCTCTATCGTAACGTGTGGATGCTGGTTCGGGGGGCACGTATTGTTCCGCGCTTTGCATCTGAATTTCTGGGAGTCTGGGAGAAAAGCAGAATCAATGGGCAGCCCAGCTCTGTATCGTGATTTGTCTCATCCTAGCACCTATTGTTCCGTGCCTTGCATATGAACTGTTGGGACGTCTGGGAGAAAAGCACGATCAACGGGCAGCGCAGCTCTGTATCGTGATTTGTCTCATCCTAGCAGTCGCACGCTGCCACGTCGTCCAGTTAGGAAGAATTATGTTGGAACATGGACGCACCACGCAATGTCGGACCTTCTTGCGCTGTTACGGCTCACCTAGTTGCTTCCCTGATTTCTTCCTCATATTTCTGACATGTAAAGCTACTTCCGGAAGCCGCGGCTGGGAGGATTCTTCTATTTCCTGTTAGCCCGGGTGTGCACGGGCATTGCCATAGGCTCGTTTCCGCCTTCTCTGCTTCCGTCTGTCTTAGCTGGCTTTCTTGCTTTGCCGCCCACCTGTCGTTGTGGTGTCTTCTCATGCTAACCATCGGAGCTCAAGTTGACTCATACTCCTTCCTCCCCACTTGCATGATTCCTTGCCAGCCCACCAATGCATGAAGGTGCGGACGTAGGACATCTAATTGTGAGGTCCGATTCCACCCACCTGTTCCAGATCCCCGAATCATCAGGGCCGTGGGCGGTCAGGGACAGCTACAGATTCGCGCTTCGGAGGGCCAATCCGGAGTTACCCTGGACCGCAGTTATCCCGGATGACTCGGGCGTCCAACCCTCCCGAATCATCAGGGCGCGGGGCAGTAAAAGGTAGCTACAGACTCGCGCCTCGGGGACCCAAACCGGAGTTACCCCAGACCGCAGTCATCTCTGAGACTTTGGGGTGTCCAACTGTTGGGCCCTAGGGCGCTGGAGCGCTTCTGGCGGCTTGTGCACTGCCTGCCGTCGCGTGCGCGTGTTCGCGCCGCTCCAGGCCAGCACACCGCGGCCACACACTCAGCTGGGCTGCCACGCGCCAGGCTTCGGGCCGACGGGCCCTCCTCCCGCCGCCTCCGAACAGGCACGCCCGTGCCAAGAACATGTGTACGTAGCAGCTTGCAGATGTGTTCCCCCATGTCGAGGTGTCCCCTTGGGGAGCTCTGGGCCTCCTTGGTGGAGTCCGAGTAGAAGGGGATCGGAGGATCGCGCCGCATCGCCGATGCATCGACGATGCGGCTCGATGTGGAGCCCGTGTTTCCCCACGCCAACGTCGCCGATGCATCGCCGATGCATCGCCGATACATCGCTGATGCATCGCCGATGCATCGCTGATGAGTCGCTGATGCATCTCCGATGTATCGGCGGTACGGCTCGATCCTCTGACCCCATCTACTGCCACCCCATCTAGGAGGCCTCTAAGTATATGCAGCGAGGGCGTCTGCTCACAGTTTTGTCGTCGCCATCACAGAAGCGAGCTCTAGAGTACGTCGCATGAAGTTCAGCATGCGTGTTTAGAGCTGGGGCTCCCGGAAGTGCCGGAGGTTGATAACAGAGCCCAATCCGACGAAGGCATGGGCCAGGAGGCCGCCAACATGGCCCGCACCCGTCGCGCCGCAAGCGCAAGCGGCCATCAGCAGAGCACCTCGCCCACTGGCGCCTCAGCATGGTACCGGCCAGCGTCCGATCGGGCAGCGACAGTCCAGGTCGCCGACGTAATGGGGAAACCCACGACGATCACGAGGAGGCGAAAACAATTCTGCTTGACGCGCGGTCCAGCTACAAGGAGGTGGCGCAATAGATCTGCTACAAAGATCTGTGGGTTGCAATCGATTTGGGGCGTGCAGTACATTCCGGGGCACAAGTGTATTGTTGGATTTTCGCGTGCAATGCATTAGTTGCAACACAATGCAATACAATATTCCAGCGCATTACATTTGCAATGCAGTTGCCCCACATCTATTGCACCACCCGCTTTCAGATGGACCCCCTTTTGGGTCAACCAAAACAATGGAGCGTGGATGATTATGATGATGCTGCTGCTGCTGCTGCTGATGATGATGATGATGATGATGATGATGATGATGATGATGGTTGTGATGAAGATGACGATGATGATGGGGATGAGGATGAGGATGAGGATGAGGATGCTGCTGCTGCTGCTGCTGCTGCTGCTGCTGATGATGATGATGATGATGATGATGATGATGATGATGATGATGATGATGATGATGATGATGATGATGATGATGATGATGATGATGATAGTTATGATGATGATAATTATGATGATGGCCCAACCCTCTGAGAGCAGGCACGCCGCGGGCGGGGCCGCGTTGCTCCCGGCCCCTCGCCGCGAAGCCGAGCCAGGCGGCGGCGAGGTGGACCGCCGCCCGTCACGGTGCCTCCCCGCGGCGCCCGGGGTCGGGTCGGGGCCTCCTTCCCATCGAAGAAGGAAGAAGCACACAAATACACAAACTGTTGGCGCTCCGCGCGGATTTCTTGGCGGCGCTCCGCCGCTCCACAAACCCTGGCGGCGCCTCTGGCCCCGCCCCTGGCGCGCTTCGCGCGCCGGGGAGGGGGGTCCAGCGCCAATCTAAGATGTCCGCGCGGAGCGCCGTGAAGTCGTGGTTACAGTGGGCGCCGATCCACAGGAAACCTTCCACAAGAAACCCAACCCTGAGACCCCAGGACGTCCATTGTTTTTTGTGTGGGGACGTCACGCTTCCCATAGCAAGAACATCGAAACCCAAGAAACCAAGGGCACGCTGGAGGCAACCAGTGTGTTTCGTGGCATGGGTCTTCGCAGTATGCCATTGTTTTGTTCCTCTATATTCCTGCCCCGTGCTTCTCCCTCCACCTCGGTCACCTCCTGCAGCTCCCTTGTCGTCATCCTTCCTAGGTGTAAGTCGGGCCTGTCCCTCTACAGGAGGGATATTCAGAAGTAGTCAAAAAATAATCGGGGGACGATGTTTGGATTATTTTTTGGCTATTTTTGCATATTTCTGATTCTTTCAAATTGTTCCTCCAAAATCCGCCGGTAGGGGGACATGCCCGATCTAATCCTAGGTGCTCGCCTAGGGGTCCTTCCTGGGTGCCACGTGACGGATCTGCTCGACTCCAGTGCGAATCTTCTTCGGCTCCAGTTCGACACTAGCTCGACTCCAGTTCGACTCAAGTCGACTGACCTTCGACGCAGCATCGGCGACTGGAGCGACGGTAGAGGAAAAGAATGAATGGACACTCCCCCTTCCCCCCAACATTGACAGGTGGCGCGGGCGGAGGAGACCGCGGTCGCAGTGCAACTCGTTAGACCCGCCTGAGGACTCTGAACATTGGGCGGGAGGGGAGGCGCTGACCGAGGACTGTGGCAGGCGTGTCCTCTTTTTATCATTGTCCGAGGCCCGGAGTGGCTCCAGGGAGGCCCCCAGGAACCGGCCTCCTGCCCTGTGCTTCTCCTCCCGGGGCCCAGGGGGGGGAACGCCGCGTTCCCCGTCGCGAGGCCCGCCGAGGCGATGGCGTGCGCCGCTGGCGCGCCGGCCGACGCCCGCCCCCCGCCCCGCCCCCCGCGCTCAAGACTCGTGTTAAGTCGGGCCTGTCCCCCCACAGGAGGAATACCCCAAAACAGTGAACAAACAATCTGGGGACGATGTTCCGCGTATTTTTTGAACATTTTGGGGTATTTGTTGGGCTATGTTTTTTATTGTTCGTCCCAAATCCCCCTGTGGGACCCGACTTGAGACTCGTGCCTCAGGCGGCTCCTTCCCGGTGCTGTTCTCCCTGTCCGCGGACGTGTTCCCCGCGTCGCAGCGCGCCACCATCGTCGGCGCGATCAACTCCGCGGGGCAGATCGGAGACGGGCGGGAGAGAACGACGGGGATCAGAGGAGGAGGAGGAGGAGGAGGAGGAGGAGGAGGAGGAGGAGGAGGAGGAGGAAGGAGGAGGGAGGGAGGGAGGGAGGGAGGGAGGAGGGAGGGCGGGAGGGGGATCAGAGGAGGGAGGGGCGAGACCACGAGCAGTGGGTCTTCGGGGGCGGGGGGGCCCTCGTCGCTTCGGCTGGACACGTCTCGGAGAGGTGGTGCGTCTGGACCCCGGGCGGGGTCCAGGAGTCGATTTTGAGCTGCCGCTGTCTCAGCTCGCCCCGCCTCGGAGGCGGGGGGGGTCGCTGGGGACAGCCTGCCAGGCGACGGGCTGGGGCGCCTGGGCGAACGCGTGGCGAACGAGGGGAGGGAGGCGAAGGAGATCAGGAGGAGGAGGAGCAGCAGCGGGGGCGGAGGCGGAGGAGGCTCGACCGCTGCCCTGAGTCACGGTTGAGCATCGAGCCCGCCGACCAGGTCGGAGGTGGGTGCGTTGCAGAAGCCCCGATGAGTCGGTCGATTCTCGGTCGGGTCACTGTGGCAAGTTTAGGGCCGCCATGGCCGCACCAGATCCTGACCCCCGGGCGTCCCTGGAGGTTCCTGCAGATAGAGGGGGCGTCAATCGGGGCTCCACTGTGAGAGGCCGAAGATTTTTTTTTGGGGGGGGAGCTCCTGAAGGCCTTTTGGATTGTCTTCCGGCCCATGTGGGCTTCTCTTGGGGCTCCCTTGGGCCATCCCAGGGCCCCATGGTCTTGTAGGGTGCGAAATCGTGAGACGCCCCAAACAACTGAATCATTTTTAGGATTTGGCAGAGTTGGGG
>CAUYUJ010012825.1:257535-281399 GCA_963575745.1 Prorocentrum cordatum
TGACAGAATCGACTGCCTCCCTGCACCCAACGCAGGTACCGACCCTGACTTCACGAATGACCCTACTCACATTGGGGCCAGCCCCAGGCGGGGCCCCTCGGCGTGCCACTGCGGCTCCGCGCCTAATACCGCCTCGGGCGCGCTCAGCTGTGGCTGCTGGCCCGCCCCTGGCCCTCAGGAGACCCGTGCTCCTGTCCCATTTGCGGCCTCTCGCCCCCTGGATGACCACCGCCCCTCCCCGGCCCGCCTTAGGCGCCGCCCTGGGGCATGGTCCCCCCTCCCGCGGGGTGACCCGTACTGCTAGATCCCTCGCGGCAACTAAACTCGCAGCTTGACGCTGCCTGCTGCAATAACCACCTCGTGACTGTCAGTCGCCTCTCACCTCACCCGCCCCATCGGGGTTGCTCCCTTAACACCACGCGACTGTATGTCGCTCCCTACCGCCGCACTTCCTCCGCACCTTCGCCGCCTTCTCGACGCTCCATTCTGCGGCTGTCAGCTGCTTTCTCCCCGCCCGCCCCCCGCACACCTCCTGGTCCCCGTCCCCCACGGCTACGACGCTCCACTTTGCGGCTGTCAGCTGCGTTCCCCCTGCCCGACCCCCGCCCTCCTCCTGGCCTCCGTCCCCCACGCCCGCCCCCCCCGTGTTCTCCTCCAGCACTGTGCGACTGTCAGTCGCCCCCACTGGCTCCCCTGCCCGGCTCTCCCGCCCACGCGCACTACGGCTGTCAGCCACCTTGTCCCCCCCCACCGCGGCCCACTTCACGGCCGCCGCGGCCCTGCGCCTGATACCACCTCGCCGCGGTGGGGCACTCCCGCCGCGGGCGCGCCTCCCCGCCCCCGGCCTCTCTCTGCTGCCGCCGGCACCCCCCCCCGGTCTTCGTCGCGGCCGGCGCCGGCGGCCCCGCTCCGGCGCGCGTGGCCTCGGGGCTCCCTCGGCCCACCGCGCCGTCGCCTCTACCCAGCTGGGTGCCTCCTGTCCCTGTTCGGCCTCGCCGGTCGCTCTGGGGCCAGCCGCTCGCCCTCCTCTCGGGGTGTCCCTTGCCGTTTGGGCTCTCCTTGGCTCGTGGGCGCCGCTCGCCCGTTCGGGGTCGTCGGACACCGTGTCTCCCCCGTGCCGGTTGGCCTCGCCGCTAAGAGTTCGGCGATGTTCCTGGCGTACCTGGCGTTCCGCCGCCTTGCTGTCGGTGCTCTGCTTGGCACTGTCCTTGCCCCACCGCCGCGGCTCCCGCCTTCGTGCTCTACCCACACGCAAGGGGCTCCATCACGTTCGTGCTCCTTGATTTCTCCCTGGCGATCCGGTGTCCTCCGTTCAACGCCTGCACGGTTTGCCCTCCCCAACCACGTGGCCTTGGTCGTCGTCCCCCTCGATTACGCGGACGTGGTCCTCGGGAACTCGGGCTCGCATTACCTCGCAATTTGGCGCTGCACGCGGACCGGATCCATTTGTTGGTCTCCTACGGCATCGGCGTCATCGGCCTGTCTTTCAGCGTCCTTTTCGCTTCCTGAGTCGCAGCGTAGTTCGCTCCTTCGAGCTTAATGCCTAATTTAGATATTGGCGCGGCTGCCTTGCTTCTGGACGGCGCGAGGTTGGACCGCGACGCTCGCGAACAAGAAGTATCCCCACCAGCATTCGGTTTGCTCGTGGCCCGAGCTGAGTTTTGACGCTGTTGGCGCCTTCGCCAGCGGTTGCGACGGAAGAGTATCCCCACCAGCCCATGTAGAAGCCCTGCCCACGAGAGCTGACGGAAAAAGGGACGAATGGACACATCTAGGGAAACAAAGCCAGCAACCAGGGTGAACCGACAGATCTCTTGGAGCAAGGTGTTGGCCTTGGAAGGCCTCTTCGGGCCATCCCTGGGGTCCGCGTGGGGGCGAGGGGAGGAGGAGGAGGAGGAGGAGGAGGAGGAGGAGGAGGAGGAGGAGGAGGAGGAGGAGGAGGAGGAGGAGGAGGAGGAGGAGGAGAGGAGGGGGAGGGGGGGGGAGGGGGAGGGGGAGGAGAGGAGGAGGAGGAGGAGGAGGAGGAGGAGGAGGAGGAGAGGAGGAGGAGGAAGACGAGGACGAGGACGAGGACGAGGACGAGGACGAGGAGGAGGACGAGGAGGAGGACGAGGAGGACGAGGAGAATGAGGAGGACGAGGAGGACGAGGAGGACGAGGAGGACGAGGAGGACGAGGACGCGGATGAGGACAAGGACGAGGAGGACGAGGATTAGGATGAGGACGACGCGGACGAGGACTCATGGAACCATCTAGAGGTATTCTTGCGGTTGCTGCTGCTGCTGCTGCCGATGCTTTCTGGGAGTTTTGAGGGCCCTCTTGGAACCCGGTTGGTAACCCTGGAAGGCTTCTTGGGACCATCTTGGAAACCATCGCTTACAGGACGAGGGGGTCCCCAATTCAGCTCCCCCGTCAGGAACCCGCAAACCGTTTCTTGGTGGAACGCTCTTGGGCGCTCTCGGAGAGGTCTTGGGGCTATTTGGAGCATCCTGGGAGCCATCTTGAGCCAGCTTGGGCTATCTGAGCCAGTTGGGAGGTCATCTTGGGCTCTCTGAGACCGCTCGGGGGCCTCTTGGGGCCGTCTTGGGTGCCTCGTGGGACCCCCCTGGGATCCTCTTGGAGCCCTCTTGGGGCTCTCTTGGGGCTTTCTTGGGAGCCCTGGAGCGCCTCTTGGAGCCATCTTCGAGGCTATCGATCAAAGGAGGGAGGGTCTCGATCGAGGTCCCCCCCTCGGGAGCCACGATCCTCGTGAGGGGTGTCAGAAATTGGTCCTCCCAGTGGCCGAAAAAAGGGCCCCCCAACCACAAAAAAAGTCCAGGTGAGGGGTAGGGGGGGGGGGGTCAGCCCGGGTTTTTTTTTGAAAGAGGGGAGAAAGTCATCGTTGGACCACCTACGCCCAGAGGGCTGGTGGGATAAAAGAAGGCTCCTCTTCGGCCGTTTTCGGGTCGTCTTGGGGCTCTTTGGGGTGCCTCGTGGGTTTTCGTGGCGGCTCCCGGGGGCCTCCTCGGGCCGTCGGAGGGCCCCTTCGAGCCATCTTTGGCCGCCCGGGGGCCTTCTGGGAGTCGCCAGGGGCCATCTTGGGACCCTCTTGGGGCACGCACGGGCCGTCTTGGGGCTGTCTTCGTCGGTCTCGAGGCTTTTTTGGGCCATCTTTGGGTCCTTGGGGCAACCTCATCCCTCTGCTGGATTGTCGGCGCGTCCCAGTGCCCGCCCAGAATGGGTGGGCATGCGAAAATCATGGACCTGTGATTTCACATTGGATTTGACGAATTTGGGGCCTGCTGGGGCCGCCGGGGGAGCCCCCTGAGACGCCTTGGGGCCATCTTGGGCCGTCGCAGGACCGTGCTTGGCCGCCTTCTGGCCAGTCTGAGCCGTCTTCGAGCCATCCTGTGGCAGTCTTGGCGGCCAGTTGGGGCCGTCTTGGGGGCCAGATCGGGCGCTCAGCTGGGAGTCTTTGGGAGAGGACCCGCAGACACGCGCCCGTGGCCAGCCCGGGGCACCGTCCGCTCAGCACGCTGGGGGGGCGGCTTCGTGCGCGGCGCGGAGAGCGCACGGTCTCTGCCCGTGCTCGGTCCGCCGATGGCGGCATCCCCCGTGCGCCGTGGCCCGCTCCTGCGAGTCTCCGAGGGCGCGGTGCGCTTGCCCGAGCACCACCACCTCCAGCGTTGCGTGTTCTGCCCGCTCCGGTCGTTTCCCCGGCTCCTGCTCACACCTTTCCGACTCCGGTTCCCATCCATCTCTCCGACTCCGGCTCCGGCTCCGGCTCCGGCTCCTGCCCCCAACACGTCTCCTGAAGGCTCCGGCCCTCCCGCGCCGCCCTGCGAAGGCCGGTCCCGCCGGACCGAACTCGCGCGCTCGCCTCGCGCTCGCGCTCGCCTCGCCTCGCCTCGCCACCATCTCCGGCAGAACAACAGGAGCCTGATGGTCCCAGTGGTGGCAGGCCTGGGGCGCGCAGTTCACAGTCGTGGGGCGCTTCGCCTTTCTGCGTCGCAGTCGTGGTGTGCTCCGTGCTGCTGCGTCGCAGTCGTCGTGCGCTCCGTCTTTTCGGCCACGCTCGCGGCCTGGGGGGGTTGCATTATAGTTAGGCGCTCCGCCAAGCATGGCTCCTGCAGCGACCCCTCTGCTTCTGCCTGCGCGTCCTGCGGATGCACGGCTTCTAACCTCACCGAGCGCGCTCCACTACTCGCAAAGTGCCTGCTCGCAAACGTCGGGAAATACGTGCCTTCCATTTGCGAGTAGCAACTCTGCGAGTAAAGGGACGCGCTGGCCTACTATCGAGAAGGAAACCATGACGTAAACATGACTCGGAGGTCCGCGCGGATTCCTCGGATCGGCGCTGGGGCCCCCCGGCGGAGCCTCCGGCGCCCCTGGCGCGCCAGGGAGGGGTCCAGCGCCGATCCGAGAAATCCGCGCGGACAGACAAGTTGTTATGCTCACGTCATTGTTCGGTCCCCTAGCTAACCTGACCTGGCTTTGCGGAGAAGAGCTTGACACTGCTGGCGCCGACGACGTTCACAGCTGCACCCCGACGAAGGCCCCACGAGGCCTCCTATCTGCCGCCCGGCCCCCCCTTCGGCGCCCACAGGAGCCGCCCTCGGGGCGCTCATGGCCGGCCTCGTGGGGCCCAGGTACGGCTGGAGGGTGCCCTTCACCTGCGTCTCGGTGCCGGCGCTGGTGTGCATGCCACGGGCTGACGCCCTTCCGCCGCCTCCGCCGCCTCCGCCGCGTCCTCCCGGTCTCCCCTCCTCCTCCTACGCACGTCGGACGGGACCAGGACAGGGACGCATTGTTTCAGAGCGCCCCAGACTGCACTCAGAGCGTTCCCCTGCGCTCTGGGCCCTCTGACACGGCCTCCAGAACCGCCAGAGACCTCGGATATCCCCGATCTGTCCTGGCCCGATGCTGTCTGTGCCCTCGCCTCGTCTCAGCGGCTCGGGGGCCGGCTGGTCGAGCCGCGACGGCCCGGGCCCGAGAGGAGGCGCGAAAGGCCCTCGCGTCGTTCCTGCATGCCGCACCCTCCCCACCCCAGAGTCATGAACACTATAGCGCCCGGTTCTCCGGAGGGTCTCCGGGGGTTCTCCGGGTTCTCCGGATTCTCCGGGTTCTCCGGGTTCTCCGGGTTCTCCGGCCGGGTTCTCCGGGTTCTCCGGGTTCTCCGGGTTCTCACGTCAGGCTCCAGCGGGGCCGCGTTCGGCACTCCAGGCCCACGCCCCGGGGGGGGGGGGGGGGGGGGGGAACGCCTCTGTAGACCCAAGCCACGACCAGGACCCCCCCCCCCCCCCCAGGGCTTCTGGGCACCGCCTGCAGCTCTCTCGGGCGGAGAGTCAGGAGGGAAAGAACCACACAGACACAATTCATCGACGATCCCCAGGAAAATATGGGAAAATAGGGGAAGTGGGGGGGAAGACAAAACCCCAGAACATATGGGAAACTATGGGGAATATGTTTATTTGTGTGTATCTATTTGTGTGTCATGGGGCCCCTTTAGAGAGTTGCCCCGCGAGGCGGGCCCGAGCCCGTGCCCGAGGCGGAGGCCGCGCCCGTGCCGCGCCGCGGCGGAGGCGACGGCGGTGCGGCGGCGTTCGGCGCGGAGAGCCGGCCGGCCACGGGCCACGGGGCCACAGGTCCCCAAGGGCCTGTCCACTGTTCTCGGGAGGGGAAAACACACGCAGGCACAATGAATCGCCCACTAGCCCAGGAAAATGTGGGAAAATATATGGGAAGTGGGGGGGAAGACACAAAAATTCAAGAATATGGGGAAATATGGGGAATCCTTTTATTATTTGTGTGTATTTGTTTGTGTGTCCCGGCGCCCCTTCATTTTCGCCAGTCGACTTGTGGGGATCGGGCCAGAGGGGTCCAGGTAGATGCAGACGGGTCGAGGTAGATCCAGGCAGAAATCGAGGTGCATCCGGGCAGATGCAGGAGGATCTCCGGCGAATGGCGGAGAGCAGAGCGCGCGGCCGCTCCAGTGCGGGTCGAAGAGGACGGCAGAAGTCGTTACGCCTTTCACGAAGAAGAGGGGGTCCTGGATGGCAGCCGTCCGGGGGTCGGATCTGGGCCTCCTCCTCCTCCTCCTCCTCCTCCTCCTCCTCCTCCTCTTCCTCCTCCTCCTCCTCCTGGAATGGGGGCCGAGTAGATGGGGTCGGGGGATCGTGCTGCAGCGCCGCTGCATCGGCGATGCGGCTTGACGTGGGGCCCGACTTTCCGATGCACCGTCGACGTCGCCGGTGCATCGGCGATGCATCGGCGATGAGGCGCAATCCTCCGACCCCACCTGCTCCGACCCCATCTGGGAGGCCTCCATCTGAGGCGGCCCAGCACCGCGGAGGCGGGCAGGTTCGAGGCGCTGGGTTCGGGAAGTTGTTTGGCCCTGTTCGGCCTCCGAGGGCCCGCTTGCGCTTGCGGGCCCTGGGACTCTGAAAAGCGGATCCGTCGTCGTCGTCGTCGTCGCCGTCGTCGTCGTCGTCGTCGTCGTTGTCGTCGTTGTCGTCGTCGTCGGGCAACGCCGTGGACAGGACGGTGTGCAGGTGCGGGCGGGCGGCGCGGCTGCCCATGGCCAGCGGCCTCGCACGGGTTTCCTGGCCGCGTCCGCCCCGCCCTTGCCTCACTCGCCTCTCCTCGGCTGACGACAGGGAGGGGGAAGCAGGAGGAGTAACACAATGCCGAGCAGGAACAGGAGGAGGAGGAGGAGGACCAGTGAAAATCCAAGAGTCATCAACGATCGTGGAGTAAACCCTCCCTCCAAGCTCCCTCTTCGTGGACCCCTACAACAGTTCATTTTCATTGGGAACTGCCTCGTTGGAAGACAGCCGTTTGAAGACCATGATGCGTGCCAAAAAATTGTTGTCAGGGTTCCAACGCCACGGATCAACCGGACTGTTGCGTCTTGACGATCTTGAATCGCGTCAGAACACCATTCCTGGGACTTCAACACCGCGAAGCAACGTGAGTGTTGCACCCTCGTAATCCTGAGTCCTTCCAAGGCACCATTTCTGCTGCGCTGATCCTGGTATTTTGTGAAACTCTTGTAAATTCTACAAACGAATGCGCGCGGCGCTAAGGCGAGATCCACATTTTGAAAAGGAGCCGCCCTCAATATGTGAAGCTCTCGTATTTTTGTAAAACGAATGTGCGCGGCGATAAGGCGAGAGCCACAATGTGAAAACGAACCGCCCTCAATCCGTGAAACTCTAGCACTTGTTTAAAAGGAATGTGCGCGGCGCTGAGGCGAGAGCCACATTTTGAAAACGGCCCGCCCTCACGCCGTGAAGCTCTTGCAATTGTTTAAACGAATGTGCGCGGCGCTAAGGCGAGAACCACATTTCGAAAACGACACGCCCTCCATCTGCGAAATTGTTGTCAATGTTTCGGTTTCAGGGTCAGAATTGGTGAGGAAGTCTCAGGCGAAACGCCTGGACCGCCCCCCAAAAATGGCCTCGGGGTGCGACGGGGAACAGTTATTCATAAGAAAAAGGAATGGAGGAGGAGAGGAGGAGGAGGAGGAGGAGGAGGAGGAGGAGGAGGGAGGAGGAGGAGGAGGAGGACGAGAGGAGGAGGCAGGAAAGGAAGAGGAGGAGGAGGAGGAGGAGGAGGAGGAGGACGACGAGGAGGAATTAGAGTAATAATAATAATAATATAGAGAGGAGGAGGAGGAGGAGGAGGGAGGAGGAGGAGGAGGAGGAGGAGGAGGAGGAGGAGGAGGAGGAGGAGGAGGAGGGAGGAGGAGGAGGAGGAGGAGGAGGAGGAGGAGGAGGGAGGAGGAGGAGGAGGAGGGAGGAGGAGGAGGAGGAGGAGGAGGAGGAGGAGGAGGATGAGGAGGAGGAGGTCGGCTGCCCTGGCCACGGATCTTGCACGGGCTACCTCTCCTCGTGCTGTACCCACCCTGCCGGTCGACCATCGGGGGAGGAGGAGGGGGGGAGGGGCGGCCTGGATCCCGGGGTCTCGCGCGGCCGATTTGACGAGGAGGCTGGGGACGGGATCCAGGGTCCGACCTTGCAGAGGCAGGAGGCAGGGGTAGGAGGAGGAGGTTGAGGAGGAGGAGGAGGAGGAGGAGGAGGAGGAGGAGGAGGAGGAGAAGCGGAGCGACGCGAGGAGAAGCACGAGGAAAGGGAGGAGGCGAACGTGGAAGAGAGGTGGGCAAGAAGACGATGAGGAGGAACATGAGAGGGAGGAGGAGGAGTATGAGTATGAGTATGAGTATGACCATAAGACGAAGTCTTGACAAACGAAGCCACCCACTGGCCATCTCCAGGTAGATGAGGGAATGGTAGAAGACGTACACGGCCAAAACCGTAGAGATTGACAAAGTTCAGCTGAGGTGAAATCGGCTCGATGCGGCCCTTCATTCAATGATGTGTTCAAGCACCACTGGTCATCGGGCAACCCCCAAAGGGGATCGCGTCCTCCACGGACAGCCCCACAATATCAATACAAAAGACCTTACCCGCGTACGAAAATGAATTGACCTCTTGATCTCGCCCAAGCCTCTGTGCAAACAAATGGGTCGACAATACACCTATAAGGCCAGAGAAAATGACAGTGGACACGGCG
Organism: Prorocentrum cordatum; assembly: GCA_963575745.1. Taxonomy (NCBI): domain Eukaryota; class Dinophyceae; order Prorocentrales; family Prorocentraceae; genus Prorocentrum; species Prorocentrum cordatum. The sequence continues at coordinate 266,088 of CAUYUJ010012825.1, forward strand.
GGATGGGGAGTGTCCCACGAGCTCCCAATGCATACCAAGAGCCACCACTCCAGCACAATACACCTATAAGGCCAGAGAAAGTGACAGTGGACACGACGGGATGGGGAATGTCCCACGAGCTCCCAATGCATACCAAGAGCCACCACACCAGCACAACGCTTGAAATACGCCCAGGTAGCAGGCGGGTGGGTCAATGCCAGCGGCTCCCCCCATCGACCCTGCAACCTGGGGCGAATGCCCTCCACGACGGTCGTGACAGCAGCAGCCGCTCGCCTGAAAAACGCCCAGACCGCAGGCGGGTGGGTCAATGCCAGCGGCTCCCCCCATTGCCCTGCAGCCTGGGACGGACCACGAAGTCGATGCACAGGAAAGCTTGAACATTGAGATACAAAAGGGCCCAGTATGCACCCATGCAGCACGAAAGCGACGTGGACGAAGTAAACCACAAAGTCACACGTGGCCAGCACCGATGAGGAAGCTGCTGGGGAAAAATTACCTGCATGAATTTCTCTCGGTCTTGGCCAACCCATCGACAAAAGCAGGACCCACACCAGTGAATGCTGCCAAATCTCCAGGTTGCCACAAGCACGCCGCGATGAGACGCCGAGAGTGGCTGCATGACCGGTTGGAGCCAAAAGGGGAGCCGCCCGGTCGCGCGCCGCTTGTGCTTGGAGGGAGGAGGAGGAGGAGGAGGAGGAGGAGGAGGAGGAGGAGGAGGAGGAGGAGGAGGAGGAGGAGGAGGAGGAGGGAGAGGAGGAGGAGGAGGAGGAGGCGGAGGAGGAGGAGGGGTTGGGGGACGACAGATCCGAATTCCTCAACAGCGGCACTCCCGCTGATCCAAGGCGGGCAGGAGGGAAGCGACAGATCGAGGCAGCGGGGTGACAACGCGGAATGGCAGAGGGGCTGTGTCAGCGTCATCTGCGTCACAGGCGCGAGGACAACGGTGCTGCGAGCCTCGCGGTCGTTGCAGGTCAGCAGTCTCGCTCCTGGGGGCGGCGCGAGGGCGGACAACCGCGCGCCGCGTCTGGTGCGGCGCAACGCGCGAAGCCGGTCACCAAGGTTCTGCTTTGAAGAGCAGCAGGGCCTGAGCACAGACATGTTCTGTCTTGCCACCCCAGCGGTGCCCCCTCGCTGGACCAATGTCGGCCTCATCAGCGCGACCTCGTCATCCTGTCACGCATGCATCAGGTATCGCAACCGGTTCCAATCCGTGGCGCGATGTGGGATGCAGATTCTGTTGGCCGGATGCAGGAAGTGGGCGGCAGCAGGAAGAGGGGACATGGAGGTGGGAAGATGATGAGGAATATTGCCAGCAGCGACAGTGCCAGCAGTAGTAGCAGCAGTAGCAGTCACACGTGTAACAGAAGTGGGGGGAGAGCGATAATGGATGCGTGAGAGGTGCGAGGGAGGGCTCTCGCGGTCTTATCGTGGGGAGGAGAGACTTGGTTTACTGGCGCCCTTGCTTGGCAGGGCAGGCGGTTCACGCTCGTGAGGATATTCCTTCAAGATCCTCGAACAGTGCGAAAGGCTCGTCGGACTTGCTGTCGAACTCTCTGTCCTCACACTGACCATAAAAGGCCCTCTTCCCACAGGCGTGTTCCGCCTCGGTGACCTTCTGAACGCCGGGGGCTCCGACGGCGCAGAGCGGAGCGCGAGCAGTGGCAGTGCGCACATCGATGTTTACATGCTCTGCATCAAGCGGCGTGCCTCTGCTCACAGAGCTACCCTGCTCGTCTTGGCCAGATTTCCGTCTCGCCCCCATACGTTGTGGCTCAACGTGCCCGAGCGTAACGAGCTGGATGCATTCCAAGCGCGGTGTCTGCGCAGGATGGTTGGCATCGGCATCGACCGCTCATCTTGCAGCCGCGTCTTCAACGCGGCTGTGCTGCAGGCGTGCAACTGCCGTGCAACTGGCGTGCAGCAGGCGTGCAACTGCGACAGGAAAGTATGTTTGTTTGGGTCAGATCGCAATTCTTCCAGACGGCAGCCCCGTTCAGCTTTTCGCTTTCCGACAACTCCTTCGCCTCATCCATATCAAGAGAGACGCCCCCTGACAGAGGGGAAGGCCGAGAAACACGTTGAGACGCATAGTCCACGAAGTGGCCGCAAGAGCGGCAGAAGGAGTCAACGCGCTGCACAGACTGCGACAAGGCCCACCAGGCACGTGGCAGGCAGCTGCCAGACATTGCTAGTGTTTTCTACGCCTCCCTCATCGTCGTCTCGTCTCGATGCGTAGCTCTCCGTCTCCTCTCCCCTCTTCCTCGTCTTCTCGCTCTGAGACAAGCCAGCGTTCACATTGTTTGACGGCGCCCGGCAGCGACCGCGTTGGCACACATCTTTCTGCCCATGTACCTCTGACGTGCACGGCGTCTCTGTCTCTGCCTCCCTCTCCTTCTCTCTCTCTCTCTCTGTTTGTATCCCTTGATGTTTCTCTTTATACCTCTATCTCTCTATGTGTCTCTCTCTCTCTCTCTCTGCACTCTTCACTCTCTCTCGCTCTCTCTCTCTCTACATTTGTTGTTGTTATCTCTCGTTCTCTCTTCTCTCTGTCTCTCTCTTTCTTTTTTTCTTTCTTTCTTTCTTTCTCTCTCTCTCTCTCTATCTCTCCTATATATCTCATTTTTTCAGGCGTAGATGCCATGACTATCATGGACATCCTGAAAAAGCGCACCTGAGTTCGTAAGCGCTGGGGGGGGAAGCATGTCAAAACTCCCCTGCATGTCGAGACATGCCCAACACGAGTGATTTCTCTAGCAAGCTGTATGGTAAGAGTGCAGGTGATGCGTCGCTCTGCCCCAGTAATTCAATACATGTTACACTCGTGACCGAGCCAACGATCAGACCCCCAGTCCTCAGCCTCACTCCTCTGATAATACAGCTGGTGAGCTGCGTTGCTGATGGAGTTGCTGCTGGTTCACTGGTCCACCTCGTCCAGCTCTGTCTCCTTGACCCTCGTCGGTCTGTCGACTAACTTTCAGGCGAAGGCCGCGCGTGAGGAGATCACGAACCACTCGTACTCCGCGTGGGCTGGGGGCGCCGACGTGGGCGTGGGGCATATGAGCACCGGGGCTGCCTTGCGCGCTGCGGACACGTCGTACCACCCCTTCTTTTCCGTCTCCTCGTCATCCTTGTGCTCGCCCTCCTGGTCTTCCAGCCCGTCGTCGACCGTCGCCCCCATCCTACTACCCCTTCTCCGTCCTCGCTTCCTGCTGCAGCCGCTCCCGCTCCAGGGCAATGTTCCGTGCTCCTCCCCCTCGGCCTCGCGCGTGACACGATTCGAAGCACGGTTGGTGCAGCACGGTTGGAGTTTCTGTCGCGTGCCGCGCCTGGGTGCTCCCGGCGCGTTCGCCCAGGCCACCGAGACGGGGCCGAAGCGTAAGCGGAGCTCCCGGATCGCCCCGAGCACCGCCGAGGCACCAGCGAGATGCGCCCCCGATCCCGAGCCCATAGTTTTTCGTTTTTACGTCGCCTGGGAATGACGATCACGGTATGTTTCGGTCCTCCTCCCCCTCCTCCTCCCCCTCCTCCTGCTCCTCCTCCTCCTCCTCCTCCTCTTCCTGGGCAGCAAATCATGGGAGCCTGGTATGCCCTCTTCATTCCGTCTTTAGCGTCGATTCGCGCCGATTGGCGTCTGGGGTCGATGAGGTAGCGCCGACTTAGCGTCGGCTAGCGTCGATTAGCGCCGATTCAGCGTCGATGAGCGTCGGTTTTGCGTCGAGTAGCGTCGATTCGCAAGAGCCGACAAGATGGTATGGGAGGCTCCCATGAGTTGCCACCGAAGTATGTTGGATGGGGCGCTTACGATCCAGGTGTGGATGCAAGCGTCGCGATGAGGTTGCCTGTTTTGGGAAGCACAAGTGGGCGGGGCACGTCGTTCGCATCACCTCCCGTGGCTCGCAATGCTTAGTGGGCGTGTCGCTGGTGTATCATTGTTTTTTGTTGCGTGCGTTCACCTCAAAATCTGGAATGGCTGTATTGCAGCCAGGACAACCCTAGGTGATTTCGCATATGCCCGAGGGAGCAGCAGATATCTGGGCTATTGGCGAGAGATGGGAGGATTTCTTGGAACAACGGCTGCATCAATGGGGCAAGCCGGCCATAAAACACAACATCTGAGCAGCGCAATTTTCGCACTGTAACTCGGCGGGGGCATAAACCGTTTGTGGATTCCTTCGCCAACCAACCAACGTAAACCGCCTCCACTGCCCAAACATTCATGGTCCCTCTTTGTCTATGTCTTACGAAAATGCACGACGACCTCTCTGTGATGCTTGTAACCTAGTGGGGGTTCTCCTTTTTCCTAGTCCTCCTCAGTGCTCTTCGTTTTCCTCCGCACTTCGCCCACTTCTTCTTCTTCTTCTTCTTCTTCTTCCTCGTCCACCTGCTCGCTCGGATCCTCTTGTCCTCGGCGTTGCGCCGGCCTCGCAGGAAGTGATCTGGCGGGCTCCCGCGGGGCGAACAGGTGCGGCCTGTGCCGTGTCGCTTGGCATCGCTCGGGCGTGTGCATTTTCTTTTGGCGAGGACCATCGAGGAGCATCTTTGATCATTTAGCGGAAACAACAGGCACGAAATCGAAAAATGCACGGGGAATCGACGTCCGAGCGATGGCGAGGTCGGCCCCCGGCCCCCCCCCCTTCCCCAGCCAGAGCGCCAGTCGGTGATCGTCAGGACGCGTGTTAGCCCACTGTGTGTGTGCTTGCCCTCGCTCAGCTCTGCCGATCGCACGCAGCCTGCGTCGGCCTTCACGCCATTGTTTCTGCGTCGTATCGAAGCTTCGCCGTGGACACAAACACACAAACACACAAACACACAAACACACACACACACACACACACACACGCACACACGTTGAGGCTAACACACGTTCTGAGGAGCATCGAGCCAGGCATCGAGGATCTGGACCTGACCAAGTTCCAGAAGGCCAGGCGGCTGGGACGGCGTCGCGGCATTGCCTCGCGAGGGCCTCCGAGCGAGTTGAGGCCCTGATGCCGTGGAGTTAACCTTCGAACAGGCTAGGCCAGGCAAGCGACCGTCTCAGTCAAACTCGAAGCTTCGGAGCCGCAGGGGTGAAGCAGCATCTATGGAGCTCAATGGCAACACAGTGCGCCTGCACCGTGCAACGAACAGGTCAAACTTGTCAGCTGAACCGCACGGTTTTCGGCCAGGGTGTCGAATGCTGAACGATGGGCAGTTTAGCTGAGATGCTTATGCCGTTCCGCCGTCCCCCCATAACGTGGCGGGGACTGTAATGATTTCCGCTTCAGACGCCCAGGCGACCATTCGGGAGCATGGAAATAGATTAGCATACTGTGTTGGGGCGATTTCGGGCCATCGTGGGGGCAATTAAGCCCCTCAGACGCCAATCTAAAGCGGACTGGCGAGAAAGCAACCATCATTCAACATGGATTGCGCTTTTGGCCTCTGGGACGTGTCCTTGGGATGGTCCGTGGCCAGCTCGGACCGTATTGGTGGCGTCCTCTCGCCTGTTGGAACCATGCTGGGAGTCATGCTGGACCAACTTGGACCATCTTGCGGCCTGTTGGAGACAATCTTGGGCTACCTGGGGCAATCTCAGAGCCATCGTAGGCGATCTTGGAGGCTCCACCCCCTCGCGACGTCCTCGTTCAAGAACTCGAAGCAGAAGGTAGAGGGAAGAGAAAGAGAGGGATTACTTCGGAAGATGGTCATGGGCAAAAGGGATTGTTTTGGAAGGGCCGATCTCCTAATCCACCTCTGCCCAGAAGGCTGGTGGGATTTCAAGCTTCGGGACCCCCAGCCACGTGGCCATTATGGCTCGAGCGTTACCATTTGGGGCTCGCCTCGCTTTAAAAGCAAACTGTCCAAATCATCATGGCACGCTTGTGACTGCTCTTGGGTTTTAATTTCAAAGCTCAATCTGAGCTCCTCGTTCAAGCGCGAACCTGCTTACATGTACCTGTACAGATGTTGCCGCTCAGACGAGCCTCCCTTGCGACCGCGAGCAGATCCGCAGGAAGTGACGCTACTTGATTCCGTAGCTTATGGATCTTCGTGGTCATCGTCTTTCATCCACACATCCACGGACAAAAAAGCCGCACTCTGGTTTTTTCACAACTCCCGGCAGAAGGCTGGCACCTGGATGTGCTCGATTGATCGCTCTTGTCTCCAAGAGGACCAAATCAGGGACTTGAGCAGTCACAAAGGTCGTTGTCATTGGCTCCCTGCGTACGATAAGGACAACAAGACTGTGGGACGGGCGTATGCCTTTTCGAAAAAACATTCGGAGGTTGCTCTTGCAGGGCATGTGCCTACTCGGGCCCTTCAGGTGCTGGATGATTCGCGGAATCCCGGCGTTCGGGAGGCCGTCGAGAATTGCATCCGGGCCGAGGCGGCCCCTGCGGAGGCCGACCCCGAGGAGGCGTCGCCCGAGGCCGCGCCTGCCAACGCCGCGGCGGCGAGCGCGGACAGCCGCGGCCCGTGGGCGCTCCGGCAGCGGTCTCCGCGGCCAAGCCGCGCGTCCTCACGGGGAGAGGGAGGGCGGCCTCCGCGCCGCCCAGCAGACGCAGGCACCAATCTGCACCTGCGCCAGGCAGCCGAAGCCCGCGGCAGTGGCGATGGCCGGCTCCAGGCTGCGAGTTTGCAGCCGTTCTCGTTCTCAGCCAGCGGCCCACGATGCCCACCATGTTCGGTCCCGCGGTCCAGCGATGGCGCTGCCCCGCGAAGCATTGGAGGCGAAGCCGAAGCTGGGCACGATGAGCCACGGCGCCAGGGCCAGTCCACTCGAGAAGGCCAGGCAATAGCCACGGGCGACGCCGCCACCTGGCGAGAGTCTGGAGGCGAGGTTGAGGTCGACCCCGATCAGCTACATCGCCGATGCCAGTGCGATGCTGATGTCTGGCGAGATGCGGGAGGCGATCCTGCAGTTGGGTACGATCCGCTACAGCACAGGCATCAGCGCGCGCATGAAGGCCGCGGAGTGCCAGCAGGAGTCGCCGATACCCAGCGAGATGCGGGAGGCAAAGCTGGAGTTCGGCACCATAATTCACGGCGCCCAGACCAGTGCGTACGAGAAGGACATCCACGCAGCCACTACCCACAGTGCGTAGGTCGAGTTTACGAGCCAAGCGCGTGCTCCGCTCACGAGTCCCAGCTGCCCCGAGAGTCAAGCAGCGCACCCTACAAACACAGGGAGGATGCCTGGTGGCGCTGTCCGCACTCGGCGAGGAATGTGGGCCTTCAACTGTGGGGAGCACTTGCGTGTGTCTTCTTGGCATGTCTTGGTTGCTTAATGATCCTTGGAGCTCTCAATCACACTGCGCTGTTGACACCTCTTTTGGTATTCGCTTACTTCGCGCACGGGGCGGTAACGACTGTTATTGCACTTGCCGCACTGGCGCACAGAATTCGTCCAGTAAGCTGCTTGCAATCAGCCTTTGGATGTTGTCGATTCTTCTCTGGCTGGGGGTGTTTCTTTGGCCTTGCGGGTGTGCAGGCGCTGTCAATTTTGGGAGTGCTCCAATCAATAGATACTGATGCAACGGCGAATGGCAGTGTCAATGCACTTGCAATCTTGTCAATTGCTTTGCAATTCAGTTCCAGCGTCATCCACTGGTACTGTTCAGCGTGCAGCCCGATGGAAGATGGCTATGACGACAACCGTGATGTTGAGATAGCGAGCGTGAGACGACAGGAGCATTGGTGCTGTCGCCAAGTTGCCGGAAACGCGGAATGCTTCTTCGGCATCGTAGCGGTAGTCACATATTTCTGTTTGGTCTTCTTGGGTTGCTTGACAGCGAGCCTGCCTTTCTCGTACCCAGGTAAGTTTCCTGTAACAATGGCGATGTATTTTGTTATTCACGGTGCCCTGACGGTTCTCTGTGCGATCGGGAGTTTAATGCACAGTATGTATAAGATTGAGTTTGTGGATGCGAATTTTGGAGTCGTGAATTCTTTGATGTGCCGAGGTTGTCTGTTTGTCTTCTTCGGTGCTTCGGAATTGTTGTCGTTGGGAAGCTTCTTCTCTGAGTCCCATTCTCCGGTGGAAGAGAACGCGATGATGCTTCTTGCAATCGCAGCACTGACTATCGTATGCTGCAGTGGTTTTGGCAGCAGCTGTTTCGCAGCAGTGCGGTATCCAGCGCAACGCAGCTTCTCATGGACAAACGACGCTGGGGCCTGAACATAGCAGGAAGCACCAGGCGACACGCAGATGTTGAGAAGGGGCACCGTTCCACTCGTGTAGCTGTCGGGGAAGTCGTTACCTGTGTGTGGTGCTTGCTGCGGGAAGGTCCCAGACTGACGTTAGGTCTCAAGCACGGAGCCGCCCTGCCGATGTTTAAAAATCGTCGGCGCTTGCTGTGGAAAACGCACAGCTTTTTGTGTGTTGTCTGTGTCTCTTTTATGTGTGCGTGTTTTCCTCGGTGCGCGTGTGTGTGTGTGTGTGTGTGTGTGTGTGTGTGTGTGTGTGTGTGTGTGTGTGTGTGTGTGTGTGTGTGTGTGTGTGTGTGTGTGTGTGTGTTTTGCCACGTGTGTGCGTGTTGTGATTATTCCGCAGTGTGCTTTTTGTTCCACAGACTCCACCCATCCAGACGCGATGCCCAAGCAAGCTGCCTTGACCAGGGACGTGCAAGGACAGGCATGGAGCAGGCCCAGGAGTCCACCATGAATGCCGTCGCGGATCGTTCGATGTGGGAGCCGCTTGGCAGCTTGCCTGGGCCATCTCAGGACCCCCTTTGGGCAATGTTGAAGGCCTTTGGGGCTCTTTTGGGCCCTCTAGGGCAATCTTGAATGAGGGGGGGGGCTCTTAATGCCAGCCCCCGCGTCGGGGCCCAACACGTCGCCTCTTGGAGCCATCTCAGGGCGCTCTTGCGGCGCTCTTGGGCGATCTTTGGGGCCGTATTGAGCCCATCTTGGGCTCTCTTGGGCCATCCTGTAGCTATACTGGGGCCCCAAGAGCCCATCGGACGCGAAAGCGCTGTAAGGATGGTGGCCTCTGGGGAGAGGCTCCATGGCCACTTGGAACTGTCTTAGGGCGGTAATGGGGCTTACTGGAGGCACGTTTGAAGCTGTCTTGAGCCACATTGGGCTATCGTGTGCGACCGTGGACGCCACCTTGGGCCATCCGAGGCCCTCTTGGGGCCATCTTGGGACATCTTGGACGCTCTTACCGCTCGTGGCGCCCTTCTCCAGACCCAGGGGGGAGGGAGGCGGCGGTTAGGGGGAGACACAAAGCCCAGCCCCCCAAGGGGAAGAAGGACGTTGGCAGAAACGAGCTCGTCCTATCACTCACGCCCAAATGACAGATCGGTGGGACTATTCTGCCGCGTGTTCCTGCTTCGGAGTCCACGCGTCGGCATCGTGCCTGTATCCCGCACGCGCGTGTTGACGAATCCGAGTGTGTGTTTGTGTATGTTTGGGTGGATCTCCAGCTGCGGGTGGTGCCGTCGGCGCCAGATCTCGCTCAACCCCGAGGGTGCGGCCTAGGGCTGAAGACCCCTCCGCCGACGCTGATGGCGCGACTGGGTCCTCGAGCACGGCCCTGACGTGGGCGAGGACGACGAATCTGAGCTGGACCCTGAGTGCCAGACCCTGAGTGCCAAACTGCCGACCAGCTCAGCAGTTTTCTCCTAACCAGCCCGCCCGGTTGACGCGGCCGGCTGGACAAGCTGCCCCGGCCGAGGAGGAGGAGGAGGAGGAGGAGGAGGAGTAGGAGGGGGAGGAGGAGAGGAGGAGGAGGAGGAGGAGAGGAGGAGGAGGAGGAGGAGGAGGAGGAGGAGGAGGAGGAGGAGGAGGAGGAGGAGGAGGAGGAGGAGGAGGGAGGAGGAGGAGGAGGAGGAGGAGGAGGAGGAAGAGAAGCAGGAGCAGGAGTTGGAGGAGGAGGACCAGGAGGACCAGGAGGACAAGGAGGACAAGGAGGAGGAAGACAAGAGCAACGACACCGAGAGCCCTCGCCCCAGAGCCCCTATTCGGCCACGTGCCTGAGGACGGTGTCAGACCTCTCAAGTAATCATCGTTTGCTGGGGCAGAAGATCTTCCTCCCTCTTCTCTTCTCGCTAGGAGAGCTGCTTGTTTGACCAGCGTGGACATTCCCGCAGTGGCCCATTTGCCGTTGGACAGCTGACCACCGCTCCCGGCTTCACCCCTGGACCCAGCCGTGGAGGGCCTCCTCCTCCTCCTCCTCGTCCTCCTCCTCCTCCTCCTCCTCCTCCTCCTCCTCCTCCTCCTCCTCCTCCTGCATCTTCACCATCCTCGCCCTCCTCTGGCTTCCGCTGGGAAGGGGGGGGGGGCGCCATGGCGCTCCGCGGCCAGGGGTGCCCCACAGGTGCTGTCCGTGCGGTCGAACATGATCGTGTTTGTGCAGGCGCGCGCCGTGTCGGCCAGCGGCTCTGCTCCCCTTCCTCCTCCTCCTCCTCCTCCTCCTCCTCCTCCTCCTCCTCCTCCTCCTCCTCCTCCTGTCCCGGTCCCCCGGCCGCTGGCCGTCGCTTCTCGGAACCATGTGTTGCTCCGAGTGCTTGCTGCTTGCTGGCAGGGCGTTCCGTTGCTGCTTGCTGGCAGGGCGTTCCGGACTCTTCCCGCGAGAGATCGAGAGGTCGCCCTCTCGTCCCCGGGGGGAGCCAGCGGCAGCGAGCGCACGTCCGCTTGCTCGAGCGAGGCCTCTCGCTCGCTCGCTCGCTCGCCATCCCCCCCCTTCCCCTCGGCTCGATCGGTCGGTCGCTCGCTCGCCCCCGCCGAGCGACCGAGGCTGGCCCGCGAGGCCTCTCTCGCCCCTTCCCCCCCGTCGCTCCCCCGAGCGAGCGCGGCGGCTCGTTTTCTCGCTCGCTCGATCCCTCACCCGCGCGCTCGGGCGAGGGAGGGAGGACCGCGGCGTGCTCCCTGGGAGCAGGAGGAGGAGGAGGAGGAGGATGAGGAGGAGGAGGACCGCGGCGTGCTCCCTTAGAGGCAGGCCGAAGTGAAAGAGGTGCGCCCGGAGAGACGTCAAGGTCCTCGACTCTGGGATCTCGATCCTCGATCCTCGGGCTTCGCTTCTCGATCCTCGATCCTCGGCTGTCGGTCCTCTTAGCATCACCTCTTTCTCCTCCCACATGCTGGCCTCCGGTAGGCAACATTTATAATCTCCCCGCGACCCCGAATTTTCTTATCCCTGTGGGATTATTATCCGCCGCACAGGGGCATAGTTCGTTCTCTGGCGCCCACGCTGGCTTCTGTCATCATTATGCGGGATGGTCTTGCAGTGCCAGTCTGCGTGCCAGCCGCTTCTGGTCAGCCTGAGGGTTAGATCAGACTCGCAATCCAGCACCTCCTCACAAGCCGAATCCTGATCCCTACGCCCGGTGGGGATTCCAGAAGTACTCTCGCAGGGGCTCTGGGACAGCTGCTTCGGCATCCCAGAGGGCTGCCAGGCCCACCGATCGGACAGCTCCGCTCAACCCCATGGGTCGGATCCGCTGCACGGGCAGAAGGATAAGGAGGAGGAGGAGGAGGAGGAGGAGAAGGATGACGAGGAGAAGGACCGGTGCAAACCCAAGACTCCTCAACAAGGTTGGAATAAGCCCTCGCGCCAAGCTCCCTCTTCATGCGCCCCTACAAGGGTTCATTTTCAAAGGGAACTGCCTCGTTGGGAGACAACCGTTTGAAGACCCTGAAGCGTGTGAAAACACCATTCTCGGGACTCCAACGCCATGAATCAACATGACTGATGCGTTTTGACGGTCTGGAATCGTGCCAGAGCACCATTCTTGGGACTTCAAGCCGCGAATCGACGTAACGGTTGCGCTCTCACAGTCATGAGCCCTTCCAGAGAATTTCTGGCAGGTTGACCATGGGAGTCCGTGAAGCTCTTGCAAATGTAAAAGACGAATGTGCGCGGCGCAAATGCGAGAGCCACATTTTGAAAAGGAACCGCCTTCAATCCGCGAAAGTCTTGCAAATGTTTAAAACGAATGTTCGTGACGCTAGGACGAGAGCCACATGTTGAAAACCACCCGACCTCAATCCGTGAAGCTCTTGAATGTTTCAAAAAACCGATTGTGTGCGGCGCTGAGACGAGAGCCATATTTTGAAAGCCACCCGCCCCCAATCTGTGAAACTTTTCCAAATCTTGAAAACGAATTTGCGCGGCGCAAATGCGAGAGCCACATTTTGAAAACCACCCGCCCTCAATTCGTGAAGCCCTTGCAATGCTTTAGAACCGTTGACACATTTTGAAAACCACCGGCCCTCAATATGTGAAACTGTTATTGCATGTTTCAAAAAGAAATATGCGCGGCGCTAAGGCGAGAGCCACAGTTTGAAAACCACCCGCACTCCATCTGTGAAACTGTTGCCAATGTTTCAGCTTCAGGGGCATAAATGGTGAGGCAGTCTCTGGCGAAACGCCCAGCCCGCCCTTTCGACTTTTCTCGGGGTGCGACAGGGAGGACTTCCTTTAAAGGAAAAGGAATGGAGGAAGGAGGAGGTGGTGGAAATACAGGCCTCGGAAAAAAAATAGCGAACACTCATGCCACATTCATCTGTGAACGCCTCCCCTCCCCCCAATGTTCAAAGTTGGCGGTGGGTCTGATGAGTTGCACCTCGACCGCAGTCTCCCCCGCGCGTGCCAACCTTGAGTTTGGGGGGCAGGGGGGGTGTTCACTAATTGTTTCCCTCTACCGTAGCCAAACAATAGTCAAAAAAGTCGTCCCCAGACGACTTTTTGACCATTCTTAAGTTTTCCTCCTGTAAAGGGACATGCGCGACTTGAGCCTGGCGCTGCGGCCGGTGCCATTGGTGCCGCAGCCAAGCGAGGCGAGGAATTGCCGGCGAGTGGACACGTGAATCCCTCTACAGGATCGACGCCTCATGTAATGAGCTTGTTTTTGCTTGAGAGATTCGGGCAAGTTTACTTGCATGGCGTTCGCCCCCCCCCCCCCCCCCCCCCCCCCCCCCCTCTCGCCCCTCTTCGAGCGACCACTGGCGTGCAAGTGCCCATTTCGACTTGCGTGATTTTCCGCATGTGCCAGTCGCTTGCAGCTTGCTTCAGGTTCAGGCCCCGTCCCACCAGGGTCTCAAAAGAAAGGCTCCTGGAGGGCTTCCCGGCGCCCGCGCCGGAGCGACGGCTCCGTGCTTGGGGGCCCCCTGCCGCGCGTCGCACGGACGGACGGCAGAGGGAAACAATTAGTGAACACCCCCCCTGCCCCCCAAACTCAAAGTTGGCACGCGGGGGGAGACTGCGGTCGAGGTGCAACTCATCAGACCCACCGCCAACTTTGAACATTTGGGGGAGGGGGATGCGTTCACAGATGAATGTGGCATGAGTGTTCGCTATTTTTTTCGAGGCCTGGAGGTCTTCAGGGGTACCCCCCCTGGACGAAAATCTTCGAGGCTCGAGATCTTCTGTCGTGTTCGTCGGTTCTGGGCGGCTCTTCAACCTCGGACGCTTTTTCCAGCGGCTGCGCCTCGCCGAGAGCGGCGCTCCAGGGGTGTCCAGATCGTCCCGAACGGGCGCCAGAGAGCCGAGCTATGGTCCGAAAGCCACAACTGGCCCGCCAAGAGTGACGTTCCAACCTACTTTAGCGTTGACCACCAGAAAGAATTTCCAGCACCAGAAAAAAGGACCGAAACTCAAGGGTTTTCACGTGTCGGGCCCTGGGAGACGCTCGTCCGACACTGTTCCAGGGACAGGGTCGGGATTTCCGGGGACCGCGTATTGGAAACATGAGAACATCGCATGTCTGGGGAAAGAGGAGGAGGAGGGGGATAGAGGGAGCAGACGGAGGAGGAGGAGGAGGAGGATGAGGAGGAGGAGGAAGAGTTGGAGGATGAGGAGGAGGATGAGGAGGAGGAGGAGGAGGAGGAGGAGGAGGAGGAGGGGATGGAGGGAGCAGGAGGATGGGGATGGGGAGAGGTGAGCAGGATGGCGTTGTGACTCTGGGCTGCACGGGTGGCGGAACGCAGCGGCGCGCCAGGCGCTGCCGGGCTGCATCCCGATTTCGGTCATCGTGACCTTCCTGGCCGATTACCTTGCCACCGAGCAGGGCATGGCCGTGCAGGCGCGATCTGCCAAGCGAGACAGAGCTGGATAGTACGCGCGGGCAGGAGGAGGAGGAGGAGGAGGAGGAGGAGGAGGAGGAGGTGGAGGTAGGGAGGAGGAGATGGAGGGGGAATGGAGGAGGAGGAGGAGGAGGAGGAGGTGGAGGAGAGGAGGAGGTAGTAGGAAGGAGGAGGAGGAGATGGAGGAGATGGAGGAGGAGATGGAGGAGGAGGAGGAGGCGGAGGAGGAGGAGGAGGAGGAGGAGGAGGAGGGGGAGGAGGAGCAGGAGGCCGACGACCTGGAGGACTAGGAGGGCCATGAGGACGAAGAGGCACCCTCTGCGCGAGGCACCCCTGCGGGCCGGGGGCCCACCAGGCCCGCCGCGCCCCGCCGCGCGCGCCGCCTCCCCTCGGGGCGACGGGGGTCAATGCAGACGGGGGTCAGCCAGGGCGCCAGATCCCGCAGGATCCTGCGGGGACGCCCTTCTGGCTGACCCGGGTCAGCAAGCCGCCCGTGGCCGCGGGGCGGCCGCGCCTATTTTGGCTGACCCGGGTTTGCGAAGACCTGCGCTGCAGTTTTTTTTTGTTCCTGCATTGCAGTTTTTTGGTTTCCTGCTGACCCGGGTCTTGATCGACCCGGGTCAGAAGATCCCCGAGTCTGCCCTACCCTTAAGTCGGGCGTGTCCCTCTACAGGAGGAAACTTCAAAGGATAGATAGACAGCGTAGTCTGGGGACGATTTGTCTACTATGCTTGACTATCTTCGAGCACGATTTGACCTTTCTATCTGTCGTCCAAAATCCGTTCGTAGGGGGACATGCCCGACCTAACCCTACCCCCCCTCGCCCTCGCGTCCAACGTTCGTCGTCGCACCATCGTGCGAATACTATGTGTGCGCCGCCCCCCCCGCACTCGGGCGACGCGCCCACCGAGAAATCTGACAGCATATGCGTCTTGGCGGGCGTAATTTGAACACTTCTTGGGAAACGATCTACTACAAGATGGCTGTACTACATGTTCGGGTCGGGCGCGCGCCTGCGAGGAGGACATACAGCATTAGCATACCTCTGTGCGTCCCAAGCGTCCACGCGCGCGAAGCGAAGCCCACCAGGCGGACCCGCGGCACGAGCGCCACGATGTCCTCCGCGTCGCCCGTGGCCCACCGTACCACGCCGTTGCGCGGGCACGCCTCGCGCCATGGGGGGGCTGCCGCAGAGCGCGGGAGCGGGCGTAGAGCGGGCGCGCGCACCCGGGCAGCGGCGACCCCCTCGGCCACCCAGACCTCCACCGGGAGCGCGGCCAGACGCCCGCGCCAGAGCCCCGGGGC
>CAUYUJ010012825.1:281499-283999 GCA_963575745.1 Prorocentrum cordatum
GCGGGAGGTGGGTGGGAAGGAGAGGGTGTTCTGGGAAAATAAGAACCCCACTCAGGATGTGGGGAAATATAGGAAAATGTGGGGACAATGTTTAATTGTGTGTATTTATTTGTGTGTCCTCGGGGCCCTCTAACACATACACACACACACACACTCAAGGAGTGACGAAGCGTCCTGGCTCGCCTCTAGCCCCACCAAACAATGTTCTAAGAACCTGTTGTGGTTTCCACGAAATGTTCTCAGAGCAGTTCTGGCAAGGAGTGTCTTGGTTTAGCACATCGGGTCTATGTTCTAAGGACATTGTGTTTGTTATTAGAACGTTTTTGGGTTTAGAGCATTTCGTGGTAGGACTATAGGACTGCTGGGACGGTCGGCCCCTGTTCAACACACAGACACAATGAGTGGTCGATTCGCAGGAAGAGATATGGGAGAATCTAGGAAGTGGGGGGGGAAGGCAAAAACCCAACAGGTACGGGAGGGGAGAAAACAAACAGAGACACAATGAGTGGTCGATTCGCAGGAAGATATATCGGAGAATCTAGGAAGTGAGGGCGAGGGCAAAAACCCAGCATATCTGGGAAAGAGTTCAGGAGGGGAGGAAACACACAAACAGACACAATGAGTGGTCGATTCGCAGGAAGATAGATTGGAGAATCTAGGAAGTGGGGGGGAAGACAGAAGCCCAGCAGGTGTGGGAAGGTGTGGGGAGTCATCTTGCGATTCGTGTGTGTGCTTCTGTGTGTGTCCTGGGGTCCCTGGAAGAGGGGGGCGAAGCCCAGCAGCCGTTCGAGGATCTGCAGAGCGTGCGTTGGCCCAGCAGGCTGTCTCTGCCCCGGTCCGCCCCGCCGACGGCACGCGGCCTGTGTGTTCGGCCCTCGCTACGCGCTGCCTGCGCTGCCTGGCAGTGCTGCGGTGGACAGGCACACGTGTCTGCGCCAGCACGCGTTCGTCATGCGATCGCAGACGTGGATCAACGGGGCATATATTAGCGACTTGTCCTGTTTCCATGGGGGATCGCGGATTTCCTCCGCCGTACGAGGCAGCACCAGCCGCATTCTTGGGAGGGCACCTCCCCCGATCCATGGATTTGGCGACCGCGCGCTGGATCCATGGATCGCTTCTCCATGTTTGCGCCATCACCCGATCTGAGAATCATCGGGCAACCCTGTCCATGTCTTGAGCACGGCTCGCTGTCGGTGTCGCCGCAGGCGCTGTCCATCACAGACAAGCGGTCTCCTGCCCGACAGCGGCCGCTGGTGGTCCTGGACAAGATTTGCCCTGCTGGGCATCGTACCCACCGGTCGTTGAAAGCAGGTGTTCTTGGAGCCCCAGATTCCAATCTGCGTCAAGCGCCTTCTTGCTTCCATGGTCGAGTGGCTTCACACTTTTCGTCCTCGTCAGGGGGCGGGCGGACACCCAGTCTGTTTTCAACGCCTTCCTGCTTCATGTACCTTAGGCGATGCTTAAGAAAACGTCAGGTTTCGGCCAGAGTCTCGATTATTCTTACTGTTTCAATGCAAATCGTAGAACTATAATAGAGATGTTGGGTTTTTATTCAAGTTCTGAGACTATGAATTTCCTAACCCATGATTTCTTAAGCAGTTCGCAGGGTGTATGTTTCTGCCTACGTCTCCCGACCGGTGGGTACCCATTTTTTTCAGTACTCGGCTCGGGGGCTGCCAGCCTTGGGCCTCGGGAGCTTTTGGCTTGGCATCGCTCCGGCGTGTGCATTTTCTTCTCGGATCCTCCCTCCTCCTCCTCCTCCTCCTCCTCCTCCTCCTTCTCCTCCTCCTCCTCCTCCTCCTCCTCCTCCTCCTCCTCCTCCTCCTCGGCGAGGACCATCGAAGAGCAGCTTGGATCATCGTGCGAAGAAAAAACACTCACGAAACCGAGCAACGCACGGGGAATGGACGTCCGAGCGAGCGATGGCGAGTTGGCGGAAGGGGGCCGGTCGAGACAGTGGCGGCCTCCCAGAGTCGTTTTGCCCTGCCCCTTCTTTCCAGGGCCTCCTGGAGGCTTCTCGTCGCCACGGCTGGCTCCGCCGCGGAGAGCGGGTCGGGACGGGCCCCGGCAGGGGTCCGGGGACAAATCTCGAGTTGATTCGGAGGAGGAGGAGGAGGAGGAGGAGGAGGAGGAGGAGGAGGAGGAGGAGGCGGAGGCGGAGGAGGAGGAGGAGGGCGGCTTCGTAATTTGCCGCCGCGCTGCCCTCCACCATCCTGCAGCGGCTGGCCACCGCGCAGGCCGTGCTGCGCCGCGCCAGGGGGAGGAGGCCCCCGAGGTCATCTGTTCGGTATCCGCCCCTGGCCATCGGTGTCGCCGCCGTCCGTCGTCCGTCGTCCGTCTCGGCCACCGGCGCTGTCGTTCCTCCCCCTCCCCGCGTCTGGAGGGCGTGCGCGCCCCGTCCGGGCGGCCTCGCGCGGTCCGGCGCCCCCTCTGCTTCTTCGTGCCCCCTCCTCTCGCCTCGCCCTCGTCGCCGTCCTCCTCTTGTACGCCTCCTAGC
>CAUYUJ010012825.1:286499-314988 GCA_963575745.1 Prorocentrum cordatum
CTTTCGGGTCGCCAGGGGCGCTCGCCGACGCTCTTTCGGGTCGCCAGGGGCGCGCGCCGACGCTCTTTAGGGTCGCCAGGGGCGCTCGCCGACGCTATTTGGGGTCGCCAGGGGCGCACATCGACAAAATGTCGCACCTTTTTTGCTGTGCATTGGCGCCTGTACTGCATTGCTCTGGCCCCCCCCTTCCCCCCGATCTTGAGATTGTGTGCATGGCGAAGAGCCCCTGTTCCGCCTGGGGGCTCCCGACAAAATGTTGCACCACCGAGCTGTTTCGACCAGCCCGGACCGAACCCAATGTTAAGATCGGGGGGAGGGGGGGGGACAAACGATTGATATAACAGCGATGCGATTTATTGTCAGCGCCAGGTGGTGCAACATTTTGTCGATGTACCGTACATGAGCGACCTTGAGCTTGTTCAGCCGCTCTAAAGCTTCGGTTGGCTCGCGAACCCTGCCCAAGTAGCGCCTGGCAGCGCCGGGTCATTCCGACGAGTCGGAGGTCGGGGCATTTCAGAGACGTGCAATTACAGTGGAGACCCATGCCAAGAAGCATCCTGCTTGCCTCCAGGGTGCCCTGGGTTTCTTGGGTTTCGATGGTTTTGCGATGGAAAACGGGGCGCTCCCACGCCAAAAATCACTGGACGTCCTGGGGTCTCGGGGTCGGGTTTCTCGTGGAAGGTTTCTTGTGGACTGGCCTCCACGGTCGATCCACCTGGCAATCGTGCGGGCTTTGGGGGCACTCCACGACGTGCCGAGCCAAGGTGGCGCATCGTGTTTCCAGCCTGGGCTCCGCGCGGCGAGCTGAGGCAGTGTATGTGGCGCTGCGCGAAGCAGTGCGGCGCAGTGCACAGCAGTGCGGCACAGGAGGAGGAGGAGGAGGAGGAGGAGGAGGAGGAGGAGGAGGAGAGGAGGAGGAGGAGGAGGAGGATGGAGGAGGAGGATGGAGGAGGATGGAGGAGATGGAGGAGGAGGAGGAGGAGGAGGAGGAGGAGGGAGACCGTGCAGAGCAGCGCGGGCGAATGCGAACCAGCGCAGATCAAGTCGGCACGAAACGGAGCGAAGCAACACAGCGCAGTGCCATACAGCGCAGCGCCATGCAGATCGACGACGAGCAGGGCCGCGCAGGCTCACGCAGAGCAGCGTAACCTGAGGAACTGACAGCAATACAGTGCAGCCCTACGCCAACAATTCAACACAGCGGACCGCAGAGCATCGCAGTGCGATGCAAGGCATCGAGGCATCACGCGAAAGGCACAACAGTACGTCAATGCCAGGAGCCGTGCCTAGACTGTACATCGGTTGCAGATCGCGTGCATGCGCTTATGTACAGCAGCACGCCAGTGTCAGGGGTGGTGTAGAACTCTGCTCACCCGCGCCCCGCCCCGCCTGGGTACAGCGACGCGGCGGCACCCACTCTGCCCAGACAGCTCGCGGGGACTCCCATTGGGCAGGACCCACGGCGCGGCCATGATGGACCTGTTTTCCACCACCACCACCAGAAGTTGGAGGGGGGAAAGAAGAAGGGGATGAAGAGGAGGAAGAAGAAGAGGAGGAGGAGGAGGAGGAGGACCCGCTCCCCATCCAACTTATGGTGGTGGTGGTGGAACACAGGCCCATCAAGCCAACCCCACCCAGGCACATCACGCCGCCGCAAGACGGACTGCGCGGGCGCGGCCCGCGGCGCAGCTCGCGACGCCCTGGACGCCCCCGCTGTGGCGCGGCACGCGTGGCGAATCGCTGGGGGACTCGGGGCGGCCGCTCTCCGAGGACTCGGCATCGCTCGGACGTGTGCATTTCTTCCCGGCGAGAACCAGCGAGGACCATCCTGGGCCATCGAGCAAAACAAAAAAAAAAAACGCACGACACCGACAACTGCACGGGAAATGGACCTCCGAGCGACGGCATAAGAGGGCGTCTCCGGCGAGGGGGGCCTCCAGCGATCCCGGGGCGATGCGGTGACGGACAGAGCTAGGGGGCCACATGTGAACCCTACCCCATACACCCCCCACGGTTTCTGAGGGGGAGGGTGGGGTCCCTCCCCCTCAGAAGTCGTGGGGTGTAGGGGGTAGGGTTCACATGTGGCCCCCTGAGAGCGGTGAGGTCTCTTGAGACCTCGAGGTCGCCGCACGGTCTGTCCCCGCCCCGCTCTGGGACCCCCCAAATGGGTCACATGTGGGCGAGAGACCCACGGCGCAACCTGTGTCGCAACTTGCGGCGCCCAAAATAATGCCGCCGGCGCTGGAGACTCCGGGGCGGGTCCCATGGCGCAACCGACGGCGCCGCCTGTGCACCCAAAGAGAGATCCGCTGGGCCCCACCCGCTTCTTCAAGGCGCGGGCGAGAGCACCACTGGAACTATTGTCTTAACGCAAACGTTGACACACCGGGGAGGGCGTGCGTGCGCGTGCTGTGCGGGCGGCTGCCCGGGCGGTGCTGCACGCTGGCGGCACGCACCACGAGGGGCGGAGGAGGAGGAGGAGGGGGAGGAGGAGGAGGAGGAGGAGGGGAAGGAGGAGGAGGAGGAGATGAGGAGAGGAGGAGGAGGAGGAGGAGGAGGGGGAGGAGGAGGAGGAGGCGGGCCACGCTTGGCTTCCGGATGAGTTTGAGTGACTGCCGCCTCGAGCTCCTCTGCCAGGCTACGGCGGCGGCGCCTTTGGCGGCGGCGGGCGGGGCAGAGACGAGTTCGACCCGGCTCCCTACTGCATCCCTGGGAAGGCGGGGCCTTGCTTGCATCGAGGGAGAAGAGGAGACAGGCAGAGGCAGAGGAGGAGGAGGAGGAGGAGGAGGAGGGGGAGGGAAATGACAGGGGAGCAGGCGGAGGAGGAGGAGGAGGAGGAGGAGGAGGAGGAGGAAGAGGAGGAGGAGGGTGGTGGGAAGGATGAAGGGGGATGAGCAAAGAGGATGGAAGAGAGACAGGGTGAGGGGCAGGGATCTTCCTTGCTCCTAAAGGTAGGTGTGATGGGGAGGCAGGGGGAAAGCAGGTGCGAGGAGGGAGGAGGTGACACAGGAGAGAGGGATCTTCGCCAATCATCCCGGTGATAGCACGATGCTCTCACAAGTGTCATTTGACTAACAGCTCAGCGAGATGCGTCTCATGAACATGTGCATCCAGTGCATACAGGTGGAACGATTGCAGGCACCGAAGCATCAAGAAGCAAGTCGAGACGCGAACATTGGATGGTTGATGCAAGAACCGCGCGAGAGAGAAAGGGGAGAGACGAATGATGGTGTGGCGAGATGGTGGGGGAGCGCGGAGCGCACCGCCCACCGCACAGTCCCCAATCGCTGTGAAGCGGGCGGTCGTCGCGGGGTCCCCCCCTCCAGGTCCTTCGAGGGCGCGTGCCCTATTCTCTAGGTGTTCGAGGTCTGACATCGCGCCCGCGACTCATGCCTAAACCCCCCGACGCCCCCAGCCGGAGTTCTTTTCTTCCTTGCGGGGTCCCCTCCTCCAGGTCCTTCGAGGACGCGTGCCCTTCTCTAGGTGTTCGAGGTCTAACATCGCGCCCGCGACTCATGCCAAACCCCCCAACGCCCCCAGCCGGAGTTCTTTTCTTCCTTCCGCGGGGGGGTCCACCTTCGCGGCGAGTCGTTAAACCCGGGACCCCCTGCGGCGCATGGACTTGTTTCCTTCGTCCGCGCGCGTATTGCCGCTGTAACCCTTGAACCCCTCCAGCTAGAGTGCCCCTAGTATTTGAGTACAACTGGCACCATCATGTGCTAGCGCGCAGCTGCTCCTAGGGTGCACCTGGTCATGCAGCACAACCAGTCTTATCGAATTCCGAATGAGGCATTTAAGGAAACAGAAAATAGACTCCTGACTTAGGAATCAGGAACTACTTGTGGATCGCGACGTGGGAGCACGGAACCATGATATAATCGCGATCGAGGAATACGGAGGCTTGTCGATTTCGGAAATAGGTGACGCAGCAGCGTGCAAGTAACATTAGTACAATTACCTAGCACAATTACCAGTCGAGTGATGCTGCATTGCATTTACAATCTAGGCCCTCGCGCGTTTCCTCCTCTTGGTTGCGCTGGGGTGGGTGGGACCCCGCGCGGCAGCACCCCCGCGGCTGAGAGTTCACTCCTCTTCCGGATTTCTAGGCAGGGGTCACCCCCGTGCCCGAACCCCTCGCCGAGGCTGCTTTCTCTGCCCCCGCGGAAACCAGACCTCTTGGGCTCCTCGGCGCGCCCCCGGCGCGCCCCGGGAATGCTTTCCTTCCAGGTAGCCCCCCATGGGTCTTGAGCTGAAGTCGCTCAGGTGATGGTCTGACCCCTGCAGACCAGCTGTTTTGACATGAGCCGTGTTTGGCTGGCATTTGCGCAGCAGGCGCGTCCTTTCTGGGTTCCTGGGCCCTCTGCTCATCCTGATCGTGCTCCTGGTCCCTCCTCCCCCGCGCCATGGAAGCACAAAGGCCGCAGCGGAACGCCGAGTTGAGAATAGGAGGAGGAGGAGGAGGAGGAGGAGGAGGAGAATAGGAGGAGGAGGAGGAGGCGGAGGAGGAGGAGGAGGAGGAGGAGAGAGGAGGAGGAGAGGATGGAGGGGATGATGGAGGATGGAGGAGGATGGAGGAGGAGGAGAGAGGAGGAGAATGAGGAGGAGGAGGATGGATGATGATGGAAGGATGATGATGAGGAGGAGAGAGGAGGAGGAGGAGGAGGAGGAGGAGGAGAGAGGAG
This sequence comes from Prorocentrum cordatum, assembly GCA_963575745.1. Lineage (NCBI taxonomy): Eukaryota > Dinophyceae > Prorocentrales > Prorocentraceae > Prorocentrum > Prorocentrum cordatum. The sequence continues at coordinate 291,182 of CAUYUJ010012825.1, forward strand.
AGAAGGAGAGGATGGAGGAGGAGGAGAGGAGGAGGAGGAGGAAGGAGGAGAGGAGGGAGGAGGGGATGGAGGAGGAGAAGGAGGAGGAGGAGGAGGAGGAGAGGGGAGGGAGGAGAGAGATGAGGAGGAGGAGGAGAGGAGAAGTAGGTTTGGAGATGGATGAGGAGGGGAGGATGAGGAGGAGGAGAGGAGGAGGGAGGATGGAGAAGAAGGATCGAGAGGAGGAGGAGAGGAGGAGGAGAATGGAGGATGGAGGAGGAGGATGGAGGAGGAGGAGGGAGGGGAGGATGAGGAGGAGGAGAAGGAGAGGAGAGGCAGGATGGAGGAGGAGGAGGCGGCGGAGGAGGAGGATGGACGGGCATCGCGAGAGTAGTTAAAAGGTGCCGCGCGCGCAGTGGGCGCCCTTTTTGTTCCTCGTGTGCTGCGAGAGCTGGCCGGGAGGGCGGGCGCTTGCTCTGCGCTGCTCCTCAGTCCTCCTTTTTCCCCGTCGGGGCCCACGTCAGCAGCGCGGGCCACGTCAGCAGCGCTCTCGATTGGGGCGAGAGCGAGGAGGGGCGGCGCAGGTGAAGAGGGAGGACGTGATGGACATGCGCCGCGCCTTCGAGATGATCGACGAGGAGCGCATATCCTCCTCCTCCTCCTCCTCCTCCTCCTCCTCCTCCTCCTCCTCCTCCTCCTCCTCCTCCTCCTCCTCCTCCTCCGCATCACCAGCATGACCAGCATCAGCATCAGCATCAGCATCATCATTATCGTCCTCGTCGTCGTCGTCATCCTCCTTATCATCACCACCACCATCACCATCACAATCCTCGTCATCCTCAACATCCTCATCATCATCCTGATCATCATCACCGCTACCACCACCATTATCATCATCATCCTCACCACCCAATATCATCATCCTCATCATCATCACCATCCTCATCATCCTAATGATAATCATCACCATCATCAGCATCATCATCATCACCACTATCAGCATCCTCATCATCATCATCACCATCAACAGCAGCACCACCATCACCATCACCGTCACTGTCACTACCACCATCGCCATCGGCATGCTGGAGGCTGACCTGCGCGCAGGCCGCACCACGGACCTCCGCCGCTTTTCTGCACCCTGCCAGTCCTGTGGGGCTCGAGGAGAGCGCGGAGCCGGACAGTCAGTAGCCTCCTCTGGAGGCCTCCAGAGGAGGAGCGAGGAGCGAGGAGGAGGAGGAGGAGGAGGAGCGAGGAGGAGCGAGGAGGAGGAGGAGGAGGAGGAGGAGGAGGAGGAGCGAGGAGGAGGAGGAGCGAGGAGGAGGAGCGAGGAGGTGGAGGAGGCGGAATTGCTGGCGGAAGAGGGCCGGGCGGCGCCAGGCCGGGCGGCAGCGGCGTGCGCTGGGAGGCACCGCAGGCTGCGCAGGGAGCGGCCTTTGCGAGCTGCAGCGGCGAGGAGGCAGAGGCAAGGGCGCCCTCGGGTGCGCGAAGTTGTTCGCGCTTCGCGGTGCGGCTCCGATTCCTCCTCGTCCTCCTCCTCCTCCTCCTCCCCCTCCTCCTCCTCCTCCTCCTCCTCCGCCTCCTCCGCCTCCTCCTCCTCCTCCTCCTCCTCCTCCTCCATGGGAGGCTCCCGGGAGCTGCCACAGAGGGTGGGGCGGCGGCGGCGCGAGAGCACGAAGCTATTCGCGCTTGGCGGCTCGCGCAGCGCGAAGCGCGAAGTTGGGAGCCCTTGCAGAGGAGCACCTCGTGCCAAGCACGGCGCCTTCTGGGACCTCGGTGGCGCGCGCGGCCCTCGAGGGCAATTCTCGTGCACTCGACGAGAACATCATTTCTGAGGGGAAAATGCTATGTAGTCCATCCCCTGCTCGAGTTCCGTTGGATCGGACCACGACATCTATACTCATCCGCTGCTCCCTGGCCAGACCAATCCTGAACCCAGGAGCTGTATACGTATGCGCCACACCCTCCTGGCATGGCCAGGAGGGCGTATTACACAGCTTCTGGGTTCGGGATGTGCCTGGTCGGGGAGCAGGGGATATGTATAGATTTCGTCGCCCTATTTGCAGTGGGCGATTCCACAGCATGGCTCAGCGATGGTGCTATTGCAAATGCCTTCAGTTTGGCTGTTGGTGCTTCCGCGGAGTTGCCCAGATACCCACGTTGAGGGCCGGCGATTTATTCGGAGGTTTCGCGGTCATTCCTGGCGGGGTTGGGCACGTGCTGTCGGAACGGGTGGAGGGGGGTTTGGAGGAGGAGGAGGAGGAGGAGGAGGAGGAGGAGGAGGAGGAAGGGGAGGAGGAGGAGGAGGAGGAGGAGGAGGAGGAGGAGGAGGAGGAGGAGGGGTTGGAGGAGGGGGGGGATGGGCAAGTTCCCTCGGAAGGTTAGTCGCCCACCCCTCGATCAATATCCCACCCAGGGCAGCTTTCCTCCCCCGTCCCCAAGACTGCGCTCACAGAGGCTTGCTTCCCACGCCTCCTCCTCCTCCTCCTCCCCCACCCCGCCTCCGCCTCTCCCTTGCCCTGCCCGTCGTGCGCACCCTGCGCGGCGGCGACCCGGCGGCGCACCCAGCACGAGCGGCGCGGACGTCGGCACACGACGCGCGGAGCGATGCGCAGTCACCGAGACCGGCGGAGGGGCCCCGGTGCAGATGCCCCAGTGAGACTGGAGGGGCCCAGTGAGGGACAAGACCTGGTTTCGGAGGTGGACAGACCTCCTACCCTGACGCGTCGAGTAAGGAGTTGGCCGTTTTCGCTTCGCGAGGGGGCGTCGCAGCCGTCGGTTTCGCGGGTCCAGGTCCGTCGGTTTCGGTCTCAGGCCGTTTTCACCAAGGGGAGGTCAATTAGAGGGAGGTTCGTCCACAGCCGATGGCTGCAAGGTGCCCAGCACAAATGCCCCACTCACACGCCCCAGTGAGATGCGGTCGCTGAGACTGAACGAGGAGGAAGAGGAGGAGGAGGAGGAGGAAGAGGAGGAGAACGAGAACGAAGAGAAGAACGAGGAGGAAGAGGAGGAGGAGGAGGAGGAAGAGGAGGAGAACGAGAACGAAGAGAAGGAGGAAGAGGAGAACGAGCAGGAGGAGGAGGAGGAGGAGGAGGAGCGAAGAAGAGGAGGAGGAGGAGGAGGAGCGAGCGATGCCCCAGTGAGACTGGAGGGACCCAGTGAGGGACAAGACCTGGCTGCAAGGTGCCCAGTGCAGATGCCCCACTCACGCAGCCACTCGTCGCCATCGGGCTGCCGAGCCCCTCTGCTTCCTCCTCCTCTGTTCCTCTCTTCTCCTCCTCCTCCTCCTCCTCCTCCTCCTCCTCCTCCTCCTCCTCTGTTCCTCTGTTCTCCTCTGTTCTCCTCCTCCTTCTCCTCTGTTCCTCTGCTTCCTCCTCCTCCTCTGCTCCTCTCTTTCCTCCTCGTTCCCCCGCGCTCCTCGTGCCCCTCCTCCCCCGGCTCCAGCGAGCAGGACCACAGCGGGGAGATCGATGCTGAAGAGCTCATCAGTGCCGCCGAGGCTCGTCGGCCCCCCGGGTGGGCCAGGGGGGGGCATTTTTGTTGTTTTGCTCTTGGGTGCGCATTTGCCGTGGAAAGGGCTAACCCACGGGGATTTTAGGAGGACTGCGAGGGGGCGGAAAGTAGGGGGACAGGGGGGCAAGCTTTCGGGGCCTTGTAGATGTGGCGCGTGGGCGCTGACGTGGGTGCAGATGTGGCTGCGCATGTAAGTAGATGCCTCTCATCTCAATGAGAGGCTACAGGAACGCCCCAATCGTATCCTCGTCCCCCCCATAAGGGTGAGACTTTTAGACTTTGTGGCGTGACGTTTTCCCACTCATTATCATCATCATCATCATCATCATCATCATCATCATCATCAGCATCAGCATCAGCATCAGCATCAGCATCATCATCATCATCATCATCATCATCATCATCATCATCATCATCATCGTCATCGTCGTCATCGTCATCGTCATCGTCATCATCGTCGTCGTCATCATCACCACCATCATCAACATCATCACCATCATCACCCTCATCAGCATCATCATCAGCAGCATCATCATCCTCATCGTCATCCTCTTCCTCCTCCTCCTTATGTAGGCAGGCAACCACAAGGAGAAGGCCGACCAGCTGCTGGTCATCATCGCGAAGCTGGCCCTCACCACGGCCCGACAGGCGGCGCAGCTCGAGAGCGTGTGCTACACCACGATGTTCATCAGCGAGGCCGAGGGCAGCCTCGGGCAGGTGTGCCGCAAGAGCGGCATCGACTACGACGGCGAGAGCAAGAGGCTCCGCGAGAAGGTCGCGGGCGGGGAGTCGGTCGACTTCAAGGCCCGCGGGCCGCCTCACGTCCACCTCTTCGGCGCCATTATCAAGCGCAGCATGGAGATCACGGCGCCGGGGGGAGGGACTCCGAACGCAGACGGGCACAAGATCTTCCTCGAGTACTGGCAGCAGGTCATCGCCGCCAAGAAGCCGCAGGAGATCGCGGAGCAGGTCCTCCACTGCAAGTACCGCAAGGCGAGAACCACGGGCGAGGAAGCCAAGGGGGTCCTCTCGTTCGTGCTGAACTCGAGGGTGCCGTCCGCCAACTCCCTGTACCCGATCCTGGTGAACTACCTCGTGAAAGTGGAGAAGGCGGAGGCGGTGCATGGCCCAGCTCCGAGGGGCCCCTTGGAGCGAGAGGCAGGCAGTTTGCTCCAGGCTCTCAATCAGTTCTAATGGCCAGCAGTGAGAGGCTGGCAGCTTTGATTGCAAAGGGTATTGTCAGCCCTGCAGTTTTGTCCTCGACGAGAGTGGCGACGGCGCATGCTTCACCGCTCATGCCCTCGTCCGCCGTGCAAGTGCTGAGTCCGACCCGCCGAGTACGCAGAGGGAAAGGATCGGGTGGCGGGAGGGACGCTGCTTCGAGCCAGTCTCTGCCCGCCTCCCCTGCACCCAATGTTTTAAGGCGTTCCTCGGGTAGTGCCCACCGACCCCCAGCGCGGGAGGTTTGCTCCTCGAGGGAAATCGGGGCGGCGCTCAACAGCAACAGAAGCACTCACGGGGATCGGCTCGAGGATGGGACGGGTGGGACGTTGGAGGGTGGGGGGTCGGGAGTGACGGATCCGCGAGCTGGTCCCCGTGAGGGGGGCACCCGCCAGGCTGCGCGCCATTCGGCGGGCCGCTCCCTGGGGCCGTGCGGGCGGAGCCCGACTGGCCATGGTGGCCACCAAGGTTGACTAGTCCTCATTTCGATTGTCGCGAAGCGACGCCCAGGTGCGAGGCTGATTCGAGACTTCCGTCTGACCGCACCCAAGGGTTCCGAGCCGAGCCGAGCCTCCTCCTCATGTTCATCCTCGTCCTCATCCTCCTTCTCCTCAGTGTCCTTCTCCTCCGAGAGATAGTACAGTTGACAGCAATAATACATCCGTTCACTCAAAAATAAAGAGACCGCCATATTGTCAAAATAATGTTCAATCCGTACACTTTAAACAACAACAGTAAACCCATAAAGCCGATCAAGTCAAAGCAATAAGATACCCGTACAATCAAAAGCAACAAGAAAAAGTCTCGGGTCCACGAATTTGTGAGGGTACCCCAAAAGCAACACCTTTCCACACAGGAACATATGTGACGGTACCCACGTGACAGAACATCAATGATTTTCGGGCCATCAGACTTCCTCCAGCTTTCCAGCCCAGATCCGCCCAGGCAGCAGGCAGGTTGAAGTTTCGAAAACCATAGTCGAAAGAAACAAGAAAACGTTTTGGGTCCTCGAAACCCTGTGAGGGTACGAAAAGATCAAAAACAAGTGAGAGCACCAGAAACAACAACAATCGATGGTTTTCGGGAGTTCGGACTTCCTCCGGGCCTCTTCAGCCCAGATCCGCCCAGGCAGCTTGAAATACCGAAAACCAGTGAGGTTTGTTGTTTTGGGTGCCCTCACAGATTTCTCGGGTACACTTACAGGGTTCGTGGACCCATAACGTTTTCGTATTGCGTTTAATTGTGTAGATCTCTTGTTGCTTTTGGTTTGATGGATTTCTCAATGTTGTTCCCCAATTAGAGTTTGCCTCTGTAGGGGTCCTAGCGGATAGGTATGGTTAGGTTAGGTTTGTCGCCGATTTTCGCTGCACGCCCGGGTGCCCGGGTGCCCGGGGGTGCCCTGGTGCCCGGGGGGTGCCCGGGGGTGCCCGGGGGTGCCCGGGGGTGCCCGGGGGTGCCCGGGTGCCAGGGTGTCTGGGTGCCCGGGTGCCCGGGCGTGCCCGGGGGTGCTTGGGGTACCTTTTAGCCCTATAGCCGTATAGCCCAATCCCTATAGCTCTACAAGTCTATAGCCCTATAGCTCGATAGCCCTATAGCCCTATAGCTCCCTAGCCCTATAGCCCTGATTGGGGTTTTTCTCCAGTATCATTTGTGTACGGATTGTTTTTTATGTGTGAGGTGTTCCTGTTGTTTTAAGTGTGGATTTCTTAATGGTTTGGGCTGTATGGTTCTCTCGTTTGCTTAAGTGTACGGATATATTGTTGTTTCTGATTGCGGGGGGGTCGTATTTTTTTTCATTGTACGGCCCCCCTCCTCCCCACCACTCGTCCCTCCTCCCCACCTTCGTCCTAACCTGGGAAGCCGGGAGGAGGATGGGGGGGAGGATTAAGGGAAGGAGGAGGAGGAGGAGGAGGGGGGAGGGAGGATCGAGGACCGAGGAGGGAGGAGCGATGGAGGAGGTGGTGGGAGGGATGATAAGGATGAGGATGATGGATGAATGATGATGGTTGATGGGTGATAGGTGATGGATGATGATGGTTGTGATGATGATGATGATGATGATGATGATGATGATGATGGCGAAGATGATGATGATGATGTTGATGCTGATGATGATGATGATCAGCATCATCATCATCACGATGACCCACGCGCATTGCAAGCTTCTGATGGCATCCTGGCGCCGTAAGGATGGTCGACTTGCACAAGGTGACCTTGCATCCTTTTTCCTCCTCATTCTCCTCCTCCTCCTCTTCCTCTTCATCCTCCTCACTCTCCTCAAGTACCTGCCTCCCCTAATTATGCCCCCATCCTCCACATCTTCCTCTTCCGCCTCCACCAGCTAACGTTCCTCACTCACCTCAACTGTCCGACTTTCCTCACTCTTTTCTTCATCATCTTCCTGAGAAGGAGGAAGTGGAGGAGAGATGATGATAGTAGTAACGATAGAGTTCATAATAGTAGAATGAGAATGGCAATGGTAATGATACTGATAATGTTGCTGCTGATGATGAGGATGCTGATGCTGATGATGACGATGACGATGACGATTATGATACTGATGATGTTGATGCTGATGCTGGTGGTGGTGGCGATGATGATAATGATGCTGATGCTCATGCTGATGCTGAGACTGAGGATGATGCTGAGGATGAGGATGCGAATACGGATGGTGGTGATGCTGATTGTGATGGTCATTGTGGGATGGTGAGTGTGGGATGATGATGATGATGACGATGATGATGACGATGACGATGACGATGATGATGATGATGATGGTGAATATACTGATGGTGCCGATGATGATAATAATGATGCTGGTGATGGTGATGATGATGATGCTGATGATGTTGATGATGATGATGATGATGATGATGATGATGATGATGATGGTGATGGTGATGGTGATGGTGATGGTGATGATGATGAGGATGTTGTTGATCATATTGTTGATGACGATGATGATGATGATGATGATGACGATGATCACGATCATGACCATGACTCTTCATCTCTAAATTACTCGTGGTGATCCCCCTCGATGCACCTTGTGTATTTTCAAGTGAGGTGCTCCTCCCGGGGCTCGCACTTGTCTGTTTACAAGGGGAAGTCTTTGGGCTCAGATCGCGCCCCTGGCCCCAGACTTACAACAACAACGGCTCCTGCCTGATATTCCCGCACAGATTATTTCAAGATCGCGCTCTCGCCCGGGACGTTGTCGCAATGTAAGCAGGAATAGCGTTCTCGCGTGGCACTGGCCTCACTTTCGAATCGGCGCAGCGCTCCCGTCGTTCAGCCCCAGCGCGGGCCACTTTTCTGGATCCGAGTCTTGCTTCATTGTGGCCCCCCCCATCATTTCCCCTCCTCCGCCTTCCCCTGGTCCTCCTGTTCCTTCCGCTCCTTCCACTCCAGTTCCTGCTGTTGCTGCTGTTCGTTTCGCCCCAGCGCGGGCCACTTGTTTGAACATGAGTCCTTCTTCGGCGTTGTCGCCCCCCTCATTTCCCCTCCTCCGCCTTCCCCTGGTCCTCCTTTCCCTCCCGATCCATCCGCTTTAGCTCCTGCTGCTGCTGCTGTTCGTCCTCATCCTGTTCCACTCGCTCATCCTCCTGTTCACCCGCCACCTCCTCCTCCTCCTGTGCACCCAGCTCCCCTTTTGCCGATTGCGTATAACACAAGGTGGTCTTTCTGTGCGAGTGCAGGTCGGCCATGACACGCGTCCGCGGACAGAGAAAATTCAGCGCCACGGGAAGGGATGGGAGGGAAGAGTAGGATGTCAGATCTGGCGCGCGGGCACCTAATTAGCTTGTCGGAGGAGGAGAAGGAGGAGGAGGAGGAGGAGGAGGAGGAGCCCCCCCTCTCCCCGCCAGCCCGCCCTGGCACTCGCCAGGCGCTGGGCATGGAGATGGGCGAGAACATCGCGGCGCGCCCGCCTGCTCTCCTGCAGGAGGAGGAGGAGGAGGACGACGAGGACGAGGAGGAGGACGAGAGGAGGGGGAGAAGGGGGATGCGGAGGAGGAGGAGGAGGAGGAGGAGGAGGAGGCAGGCAGGCAGGCAGGCAGGCAGGCAGGCAGGCAGGCAGGCAGGCAGGCAGGCAGGCAGAGAGGCAGGCAGGCAGGCAGGCAGGCAGGCAGGCAGGCAGGCAGGCAGGCAGGCAGGCAGGCAGGCAGGCAGGCAGGCAGGCAGGTAGGTAGGTAGGTAGGTAGGTATGTATGTTTTTATTTTTATATATATATATATATATATAGTTACAAGACTGCAGTGGCGCTTCGCGACATGCACCTTGGTCCTTCAAGTTTGGCATGCAGGCGGAATGGCAGGAAGGTCAAGCCGACAACTTAGCGATAACTCCTTGTTGCCTTTTCCGGCATCGCCGTTAGAATGATGTTGTTCATTATCCTTCCTCCATGCTTCTTTTTCCTCATTCTCGCCATACCCTGCGCAGTCTCCCCATCCTCCTCAGCTCTTTTTGCGGAGGCTCCTCCTTGGAGAGCCGGGGCCTCACAAAAGTTTTTCAGGCTTTCTTGAAACCTTCTGGAGGCCTCGTGGGCGTGTTCTGGGGGGCTCTGGGGGCTTCCTCAGGCCACCCTGCCTCCAACTGCGGTCTCCCTGAAAGACCGGGTCACGATTTGGACTGGTTCGGAGGGTGTTTTGGGGCCATTTTGGGCCGTCATGGGGCTCTCTCAGGGCCATCTTGGACCCCTGTTGTGCCGTTTTGGGGCTCTCTTGGACTGCCTGGAATCCCCTTTCGGAAGGCTGTGGGGCGATTTTGGAGCCTCCCAGGCGGCTTCGGACGCCCAGAAGACAGTCGTCTTGGAGCGTCGGGAGCCGAAAAGAGGGTTCCAGGCGTTCTGGCGCGCTCCCGAAACGACCCCAGAGAGCCCCAATACGGTCCACGACGACCCCGAAGAAGCCGTCATACTCCCAAAGATCGCTCTAAAACGTCCCAACCCAAGAAGGCCCCAGGGTCAAAAATCATTGATTTCATGTTTTTTTGTGAATGTTGAGGTTCTCTTGTCGGCGCCCCGACGCTCCAAGACGGCGGTCTTCTGGGCGTCCGAAGCAAAGCCGCCCGGGAGGCTCTCCAGAAGTCCAAGAGAGAGCCCCAGGGTGGCCCAAGAGGGCCCCAAGACACCCTCCGAACCAGTCCAAATCGTGACCGCGGACCGGGGTTCTTGTCCTCGTGCACCAGGGTTCCTGTCGTCGTGGACCCCAGAGAGCCCCAATACGGTCCACGACGACAAGAACCCCGGTCCACGGTCACGATTTGGACTGGTTCGGAGGGGAGGGAGGGAGGGGAGGGAGGAGGGAGGGAGGGGAGGGGAGGGAGGGAGGGAGGGAGGGAGGTGTCATGGGGCCCTCTTGGGCCACCCTGGGGCTCTCTTGTGGACCGCCTGGAAGCATCCCCTTCCGGAGGGCTGCGGGGCGATTTTGGGGAGCCTCCCGGGCGGCTCCGCTTCGGACGCCCAGGAGACCGCCGCCTGGGAGCGTCGGGGCGCCGACAAGAGAACCTCAAAATTCACAAAAAAACGCATGAGATCAATGATTTTTGACCCTGGGGCCTTCTTGGGGGTGCTCTTGGAGGCCTCTTGGGACGTCTTAGAGCGATCTTTGGGAGTATGACGGCTTCTTCGGGGTCGTCGTGGGCCGTATTGGGGCTCTCTGGGGTCGTTTCGGGAGCGCGCCGGAACGCCTGGAACCCTCTTTTCGGCTCCCGACGCTCCAAGACGACTGTCTTCTGGGCGTCCGAAGCCGCCTGGGAGGCTCCAAAATCCCCCCACAGCCTTCCGAAAGGGGATTCCAGGCAGTCCAAGAGATCCCCAAAACGGCACAACAGGGGTCCAAGATGGCCCTGAGAGAGCCCCATGGCGGCCCAAAATGGCCCCAAAACACCCTCCGAACCAGTCCAAATCGTGACCCGGTCTTTCAGGGAGACCGCAGTTGGAGGCAGGGTGGCCTGAGGAAGCCCCCAGAGCCCCCCAGAACACGCCCACGAGGCCTCCAGAAGGCTTCAAGAAAGCCTGAAAAACTTTTGTGAGGCCCCGGCTCTCCAAGGAGGAGCCTCCGCAAAAAGAGCTGAGGAGGATGGGGAGACTGCGCAGGGTATGGCGAGAATGAGGAAAAAGAAGCATGGAGGAAGGATAACGAGTAACATCATTACAGCGGCGATGCCGGAAAAGGCAACAAGGAGTTATCGCCAAATTGTCGGTTCAACCGTCTTGCTACTCTGCCTGCATGCCAAACTGGAAGGACCAAGGTGCATGGCGCGAAGCGCCACTGCAGTCTTGTGTATATATGTATACATATTTCTGTGTATGTATGTTTATAATATATATATTCGAAAATATACTATAATATATATATATATATATATATATATATATCTATATTGATATATATATATATATATATATCATATCTATATAGATTTATATTATATATATTATATATATATAATATCATATAATAATATTATATATATATATATATCGAGAGAGAGAGAGGGAGAGGAGAGGATGTTGTTCACTTCGGTCTCTGGCTATGGGCTGCGGCTCGCAGGCCGGATGGGTTTGTGCGAGAGCAGGGCGAGACCCTTGGCATCTACGCCGCTGTTGTTCTCAACGGCATCCCGCTGGGCTTAGGATATGGTCAGAGCTCCGAATCAGAGATCCGAATCATCAGGGGTAACTCGGGTCAGGGCTAACTCGGGTTCGTTTTTCGGGAACCCAAACCCGAGTTACCCCAGACCCGAGTTACCCCGGATAACTCGGGCGTCCAATATGGGGACCCGTGTGTACAGAAAGGACCCCCACGAGGCCCAACCAGAGAACCCAGGAGGCCACACTATATAGATGGCCAAGAAACAAAAGGGAGGAGGAAGAGGAGGAGGAGGAGGGAAAAGAGGCGAACGGCCTACCGTCTTCTTGCAGGAGGGCGTATTGGGAGGTGGCTGGTATCGCGGGATCTGGGGGCCTCTTGGAGCTTTCTTGGCGCCTACTGAAAAGTTTCCAGGCCGTCTCGGAAAATCTTCGAGCCGTCCAGGGGCGTCTCGTTACTGTTTTTGAATCGTCTTGAGACCGTGGAGTCGTCTTGGCGGCCAGCTGGCGGCTTCGGGCCCAAATTTGGGAACCGTTGGGGACTACCTTCTTCTATCTTTGGGGCGTCTTGAGCCCTCGGGGAATCTCTTGAACGCTCTCGTATGGTCATCGATCGTTTTCTCATTCGTTGTTTTGCCGACGGGCGCGGGCACTCGCACTCTCCCTCCCCCTCCTGGAGTAGTAGCTTTGGGCTGTTTTGGGCGCCAGTTTCGACGGTTGCAAAAAGCCGCACCAAGCAGAGGTCAGGTAACAGAACCCCCCCTCCCCCCCTTTCCGCCCAATGTCGAAACGCCGAATAAGGAAACGTTCACATTGTGCACACCGTGTGTTCTGACGATTTTGCCTCTCGGGTGCCCTCTGCGGAGTCACCCTCGAGCCTCCTGCGGCTTATTCGGGTCACGTTGTGGCCATCGTGGAGGCCATCGTGGCCCATGTTCAGATGTCTCGCTTGGCCGGTTGTACAGGGTATTGCGGTCTCCGCAGAGTTTGGCTTTCGATCTGTAGTGCCAGGCCGCTCTGGGAGGTGCGTCGGCCAGCTCGTAGGGCTCCCCTCTGCCCCTCCGTCCGAGGCGAGCTTGACCTCTGGGGAGGGGGAAGAAGGAGAAGGCAGATGCGACCGGGGAAGACGAGAAGGATGAGCAGGAGGGAGATGAAGAGAGCGAGGAGGAGAAGGAGGAGGAAGAGGAGGATCAGGGATGCAACGGGAGTGCGGCAGTGCAACAGTTTGACCTATGGAGACGGGGGTAGACAAGAGGTCTCACGCGCCTTGTCACCCCCGGCAGGCGGGGCTTGGCGGATTTACCTCGGGAGGGGAAAAAACACAGAGACACAATTAATCGTCCACTCCCAGGAAATATGGGAAAATATGGGAAGTGGGGGGGAAGACAAAAACCTAGATGATACGGGGAATCCTTTTATTTGAGTGTATTCATTTGTGTGTCCCAGGGCCCCTTCATTACCAGTCCGGGCCGTGGCTCTGAGACCCTCGGTCCGCGCCTCTTCGGCAGGTGCTGCTCGGCAGCCAGAAGCTGAACTTCGACCAGTTCTTCCAGAAGACCGCTGCCTTCGCCGTCGGGGTGTGGGACAGGGGGGGGGATCGGAAGAGGCAGCATGTTGGGGCCGACGAAATGGGGAGGGGAAAGGAGGAGGGGTGCAAGCTAGCTGTGCGCGCGCGCCTTATCTGGCATCCTATCCCTCCCATCAATCCCTTCCTTCTGCGCTGATTTCTTTCTCTATCCGCTTACGAGTATCCTTGCGGACCTGTGTCCCCCGAATGGCCCCATCGTGTGATGCGCAAGCAGAAAAGGGGATATTGGAGGAGGAGGAGGAGGAGGAGGAGGAGGAGGAGGAGGATGGGCAGGACTATGAGCAGGAGGATGAGCAGGAGGAATCGGACGGAGGAGGATGAGACGGAGGACAGTCTGTTGTTTCTGGGGGGAGTTAGGGGGGGGGGAGGAGGAGGAGGAGGGGGAGTAGGAGGAGGGGAGGCGGTGGGTTTGGGGGGGCGGGGCTGGGGGGCGGCTGGAGCTCGGGCTGCGGGGGGAAGGGAAGGGGAGGCAGGGAGGGAAACATGCGCGCGGTAGGAGGGGCGGGGGGAGGTAGGATGCATTTTTGCCTCCCTCCTTATCCTTGGACAGACGTTTCTTTTTTTTTTTGGCTGGCCGTCAGCCGCCGCGTCGGATTGGCCGCGGTCCGAGAACAACTCGATTGGAGCCGCGCCAGCGGCTTTTTTTGTCACAACCTGAAAGTCGTGAAGCCCCTCTTCCTCCTCCTCACCTCCCTCCCCCCTCCTCCTCACCACTCCCCCCTGCCCCCCTCTCTCCTCCTCCCTCTCCCCCTCCTCCTCCCTCTCCTCCCTTCCCCTCCTCCCCCCCTGCCCCTCACTCATCCCCCTCCTCCTCCTCCTCCCTCCTCCTCCTTTCTCCTACTCCCCTCCTTCCCCTACCTCCTTCCTCCCCTCCTCGGATCCTATCCTCCCCCCTCCTCCTCCTCCTCCTCCTCCCCCTCCTCCTCCTCCTCCTCCTCCTCCTCCTCCTCCTCCTCCTCCTCCTCCTCCTCCAGGAAGGGACGAGCAGCCCGCGGCAGGAGCAGGAGCTCCCTCCTCCGAGCGCGTGCGCGGCCCCGTCCTCCAGAGGGGAGCCTCGCTGGGGGGCGGCCTCCGACGGAGGCGGCCCCCTGGCCTCGTGGCCATCACCACCCACCAAACCACCCCAACCCAACCCGAAGGTCTCGATTTGCCCTCCATTTCCAGTTGGGGGGGGGGGTCGGGGAACCTCGAGAAAACACACATGGAACCCGTAACTTCCCCCCCCCCAACCCGACACTCGGGTCTTCGGGTTGGGTTGGGGTGTTCTGGTAGGTAGTCGGGCCAGGGCTCGCTGTGGGCGTGCTCGCGCGCCCGCTCCTGGTGGCGCCACCGATCCCGAGGGCGAGGAGCCTCGGAGGCGGAGGAGGACGAGGGGGGGGGGGGGGCGTGTGTGCAGCTCGGGGCTGGGCAGAGCCCCCCCAACCGTGACGCGTCGATTCGTGAATTGTCCGTCCTCGGTCCTCGAGAGGGCGCCGTGGCCGTCATTTTTCAGGCCTGCGCCCGCCGGGTTTGGGCCTCGGGTCGTCTTCACGAAACCACGTTTTACGAAAGGGGGGTCTGTCCATCCCCGAGCAACGGGCGCAGCGCCGAGGAGGGCGGCGGCGGCGGCGGCAGCCGCGGCGGGAGCGGTGCCAGCGGACGCGAGGATGACGTCGGAGCTCGGCCCCGAAGACACCGCGGACGAGATCATGAACATCTTCGAGCTCTTCGACCACGATTCCACCGGTCCCCCCGCGGCGAGCAGAGGAGCTGGGAGAGGCCGGTCGGAAGCAGAATAATGAGAAGACGGGAGGGAGGGCAGGTGGATGGACTGAGGATCCCGGAGGGAACAAAGACATCAGTGGCACGCTGAGTGTGTTACTCGATCGCTGTTTGCCCGGGAGCTTGCTGCTTTTTCCAACAGCAGCATGCCGATGGGCCCCCTACGGCGGAGGTGTCACTGGTGCTGGCTTTGCCCCCAGCGGTGGTGAGGGGCAGGGCTCCTCCCCCCCTCCTCCTGCTCCTCCTCCTCCTCCTCCTCATTCCCCATCCTCTCCCCTCTCCTGCACCCTCTCCTTCCTCCCCTCCCTCCTCCTCCTCCTCCTCCTCCTCCCCTCCTTTCCCTCCCTCCTCCCCCCCCACCTCCTCCTCGACTCCCTCACCATCCTCTCCTCCTTCCTCCATCCTCCTCCCTCCTCCCTCCCCCCCCATCTCCTCTCCTCCTCCTCCTCCTCACGCCTCCTCCTCCTCCTCCTCTCACTCCTCCTCCTCCTCCTCTCCTCCTCCTCCTCCTCCTCCTCCTCCTCCTCCTCCTCCTCCTCCCCCTCGGAGGTGAGTGGTGAGGGGCGGTGGTGGTGAGGCTCTTGCTCCTGCTTCCGGCTAGGATGAATGCGGCGAAGTGCCGGCTTCCAGTAGAAGCCGCTGGGCGGGAGCTGCGAGAAGAAACGGCCCGGGGTGGGGCTCACGGTGTGCCGTGCTTGGCAGTGCGAGGCTGGGCTTTGGATGGCGCCCCTGAGGGCAGGCGCTGCTGCCTCGTGGGCTCCGTGGGTAGGGGGTTCAACCAAAAGGCCCCACTCCTGCTGCTGCTCCCGTTTCTCCCGGCTCCTCCCTTCTCATCGCGTCGTTATTTTGGTCGGGCCCGAAGATGTGCCGGTGTCGTTGCCGGTTTTGTTTGTTTATTTGCGAGGGCGGACGAGCAGGACGAAAAGGAAGATGAGGAGGAGGGAGGAGGGGATGCATGAGTAGGAGGCGGAGGAGGAAAGGGAGGAGGAAAGGGAGGAGGAAAGGGAGGAGGAAAGGGAGGAGGAGGAGGAGGAGGAGGAGGATGGAGGAGGAGGAGAGGAGGAGGAGGAGGGAGGAGGAGGAGGAGGAGGAGGGAGGAGGAGAGGAGGGAGGAGGAGGAGGAAGGACGGAGGAGGAGGAGGAGGAGGAGGAGGAGGAGGAGGAGGGGAGGAGGGAGGAGGGAGGAGGAGAGGAAGGAGGAGGAGGAGGAGGAGAGGAGGAGGGAGGAGAGGAGGAGGGTAGAGAGGAGGAGGAGGAGGGAGGGGAGGAGGAAAAGAAGGAGGAGGAAAAGAAGGAGGAGGAGGAGGAGGAGGAAAAGAAAGAAAAAAAAAGAAGGAAAGAAAAAAGATGCATGACAAGAAAAAAAAGGAGGACGAGGAAAAAGAGGCGTTCTGGCCGAGGCCGCCGGGGAGGGACGGAGCGCTCCCCTTGCCGCGGCCGGGCAGCGCCCAGCGCGGCGCCGTGCGCTCGTGGAGAAGAAGTACCCTGCCCACTACTACCAGGAGGGAAAGAAACACACAGACACAATGAATCGTCGATTCCCCCGGAAAATACGGGAAAATATGGGAAGTGGGGGAGAAGACAGAAACCTAGAACATATGGGAAAATATGGGGAATCTATTTTTATTTGTGTGTATTTGTTTGTGTGTCCCAGGGCCCCTTTACAAGTACCTTGCCCACTGCTTTTTCACTGTATACTCGCCGCACAACATCTACGGCATTCGGATCTCCAAGTATTCCCTTATTTGAACATACGGGAACAAAAAGTGGCATCAGCATAAGAACTCGGAGGTCCGCGCGGATTTCTCGGATCGGCGCTGCCGCCCCCCGGCGGCGCCTTTTTTTTTTTTTCCTGCTTGTTTCAGGGCGCCCGCCCTGGGCGCGCTCGCGCGCCAGGGAGGGGGTCTGGCGCGATCCGAGAAATCCGCGCGGACGGTACGTCCTTTTGTTTGTTTTTTTTTTGTTTTTCTTTAGTCTTTTTTTTTTTTTTTTTTTTTCTTTTTTTCTCCTTTTTTTTTTTCTTTATTTCTTTTTTTTTCCTTTTTTTTTTCTTGTTCTTTTTTTTTTTTTTTTTTTTTTGTTTTTCTCTCGTTTCTTTTTTTTTTTTTTTTCGAGTTTTTATGTTTATGTCACTTTTTGGTGCCCCTATTTTTCATTGTATACTCGCCGCACAACATCTACGGCATTCGGATCTCCAAGTACTCCTTTACTTGAACATCCAGTGAGCTTCACAGGCTCTCCCCGGACGTCGTCGACCACCTGCACTCATGGGGTGCATTAGACACAAAAGGGGCCCACGCCTGCAACAACGACAAAAAGTAGATCACCAGCTTGGCACAGGCACGCCAGGAGACAGCGAGCCGCTGCGAGGACACTATTACGAGTCGCTGCCGCAGCACGTCTACTTGAACAGCACCACTCCAAGATGGCGCCCAAAGTCTCGATCAAGGGATCCAGCTACAGAGATCGCTCCGCACCCCGCGGTGTGAGAGATTCAACACGCGAGGACTCTGTACCCAGGGAGCGAGGCAGGCAGACCACAGCGAAGACAGGCTACTGGAAATGTAACGGTTGCGGCAGAAACGCCCCCAATAAAGTCTGCACCTGTCACTATGAGAACCAGTGGACATGGGAGCAGGACGACTACAACCAGAAATGCAACCACTCCCGCACACGAAGGCCATCTAGGAGCTCTAGTCGTACAAGAGAGCAACGTGCATGGAAGCTGGACAGGACCACCGAGAAAGTAGTTGAGGCGACCACACCTACGAGAAACAGGAAGCCAAGTCCCACCCCTCGCACGCGGCACCGCCTCAAGACCCAGACGAACTACGACAGTATCGTTGGGAATGCCACGAGGATCTACTTGTGCAAGGCAGCACAGAGATACATCAAATACAAGAAAAAAGGATACACTGCCACGCGCAACCTCGGTGACGAACGCTGCTTCAAGTACATGCTATCCAGATCCAGGGCCGCGACAGACGACGTGGACAAGAAAACCGAATAGGACAAGAAGAAAGCCAAATCACTCGAGGACGCCCTACGGACTCTACCAATCACCAGGCCCTCTGTACCACCGGCTATTGGCACATGCCCCAACAGACGCCGACTATTTGTAGAAAATCCGAAGTGAGCAACACGATCAAGGACCTTACGGAGAAGAGCGTGATTTTCAACCACAAGATCCGCGACGCCGACAAGCCACCAACGCCTACAGAGAGCAGCGGCCCAACGAACTACACGAGCCGATGCGTTGCAAGAACGACAAATACAAGGAGCTGGAGGCACGCTGCGCAGATCTCTTAGGGCAACGTACCAACATAGGCGCTAGCAACGAGTCTACGCGGTACAAGGAAGAGCTCATCCGATTATTCCGTGATGACCCTGAGACCTCAGCCGCAGACCTCACGCGACGATCGATAGCCATCGACAAGGAGAAGAAGATAACCAAGTACCTGAGAATGGACACCCGCCTCCGTGCCTGCGAGACCTCCGAGTTGGAGAAGGACCTTGCAGCAGCAGCAGCAGGCATTCTACCAAAACTAGACTTCGACCTTACCATGCGAAAGTCCACCTACAAGAGGAGTGCCACGAATATTCAGCCGAGCTTGACTACCTCAGAGGGGAGCACCACGAGACATGCCAGGAACAAGTCCAGTTCAGGACAATCGGCCCAGTACCAAGAGCAATACCACCACGTTGAGCAAGCTCTACACGGGCAGAACGACCAACTAGCGCGATACGAGGATGACATCACTATGCAGATTCGAATCGCAGAACACCACATGCTCCATCGCCAGAAGGCGCACAGCGAGCTTGCCACGGCTACGCATCAAGCTGGACTCGAAGGCGAACATCACGAGGCGCGCCAACTTCACGCAGAGCAAGGAGCCGTCTTCACCGAGCTCACGCAGTTGATTAAGGATCACGAGGAGCTACGCACGCAGTTAGAGTTAATGGCGCGACATCTTACACACCGATCAGGAGACTGCTGAGCACGCGCGACCCGTCCCGCATCCACTTCAGAGGAGGAGCTGCGATCTTTACGCCTCAGACAGGAAGACCTGGAAGCGCCACTGTACCTCAAGCACCTGCACTAAAATTGGAGGAGATGGGCAGGCAGACCAGCCGCGGTGAACACGCATCCGTTATCCACGGGCTGCAGGAGACATGCCAGAAGGCCGAGCAGCTGCGCGCAGTCGAGATGCGCGAGCGCCACCGACTGATCAAGAACAGGCGGCACCAGGACAACGAGGCCATCGAGATGCACCAACACGAATGCCAGGCAAGCTCGCCTGCACAACATGACCTGGTTCAGCAGCTCCACCAACTGCGAAGGCTCCACAGCAGTGCCCAGATAGCCACAACCAGCCTGCGCGCCAACACCGAGGCCCTCTTCGCATCGAGCGCGGAGCCTGCGGATGCACTGCTCACCGGCAGGATGGAGGGAGCGTCAGACAGGCAGTGCGCCTTCACCCCAGGTGGCCCTCTCGAACCACGCCAGCCGACGCTGCCACTTCGGCAGACGCTGTGATCCGATGGGATACTTATCACAACGACAAGAAGGGCCACGCCAGACCTCCGCAGCAGCCCCCCAGACCACCAGCAGCAGGGGGGGCGGGCGCGGGGCGCCAGGGGCCAGACAGGTCGGGGGACCCCGAAGGCACCGACAGCGCGCGACTTCCCGGACCTCTCGCGGGGCGCGCCGCGGCGGCACCTCGGGGCGCGGCGACGAGGGCCTCCCAGGAGGCCCCGGAGGAGGAGGAGGATGAGGAGGAGGAGGAGGAGGAGGAGGAGGAGGAGGAGGAGGGGGAGGAGGAGGGGAGGAGGGGGAGGGAGGCGGAGGAGGGGAGGAGGAGGAGGAGGAGGAGGAGGAGGAGGAGGAGGGAGGAGGAGGAGGAGGAGGAGGAGGAGGAGGAGGGGAGGGGGAGGGGGAGGGGGAGGAGGAGATTGGGCAGGAGTGGCGGCATCGGCGGCTCTTCCTCCTCCGAGACGGACGGGGTCTGCCGGCGGGACCCGGGCGCCAGCGCGGCGCGGCTCGGCGCGCGCGCGCTGCGGAGCCGGGCCCCTCGGCGCCCGGGCGGCGGGCCTGGCGGGGCGGCGGGGCGGCCTCCTCCTTCTTTTTCTTCTTCTTTTTTTCTATTCCTCCTCCTGTTTTTTTCTTTCTTCTTCTCTTTTTCCTCGTTCCTCCTCCCCTCCTCTCCTCCTCCCCTCTCCTCGTCTCCTCCTCCCTCTTCCTCTTCCTCGTCCTCCTCCTCCTCCTCCTCCTCCTCCTCCTCCTCCTCCCCCTCCTCCTCGATTGGGAGTGCCCGCCCGAGCAGTCCGGCGGGGGCCCTCGCGGCCTTCGGGGCGCTCGCAGCCTCGGCCTCGCGCGGGCCTCGAGAGGCGCTCCGCCGCGCGCCCTCGAGGGCGCGGCGCGGCCGCGCCGCGCTCCTGGTCGCCGACCGGGTCATCGAGGATGATTGTCAGGAGGGAAAAAACACACAGACACAATGAATCGTCGATTCCCCAGAAAATATGGGAAAATATGGGAAGTGGGGGGGAAGACAGAAACCCAGGAAATATATAAGAAAATATAGGGGATTTCTGTTATGTGTGTGTATTTATTTGTGTGTTTGTGGGCCCCTTCAGATTGGGAGAACCTGAACCCTGATACAGTGGGGGCGCGCATCAAGAAACCATCGGGTTTTCGTCGGGGTGCCCTGGATTTCCTCGCTCCGCGCGCTGCGCGGTGACTCTCCAGCGGCCGTCAAAGAGGCTGGCCGGTTCAGGATGCTCGGGTTTTCCCCTCGGGTGCACCTCGCGCGCGCGTGTCCAGGGTTGGGTTTCCTGCGAGGGTTTCTTGCGACCGCGCCCGCACTGTATCATAGTGAAGACGTGGCCTACCTTAGGCCCCTGTCTCTCCATTCGGGGCAGCAGATCTTGGCGGCTCGGTTGGGCCACTTGCAGAAGAGGCCCCCGATCCCTGCTGCGTTTGGCCCTCCAAGCTCGGGCCCCCTCCCAAGTCGAGCGCGCCGCCCGCCCGAGACGGCCAGATCGATGCCGAGCACGCCCCGAGCGAAGCCATCGCCGAGCGACAGAGCTTCCCTCATCCTACCCTCCTTTTTCGGCCAGCAGGCCGCCCGTGACGATCCAGCTCCCCTGCGGGAGCGTTTCTCCCCCGCCGCCGCCCGGCCGGTGGCTCGACCCTGCGCAGGGGGCTCGCGTAAAACACGGCTAGGGTCGGGATAAGTCGCTCCAGAGCCTTCCGGAGCGCTCTCGGAGCGTGCCGGATCGCTCGGGAGCGGCCGCGGCGCCCAAAGCACATCCTCCAGACCCGCCGACTCTCCGAGATTTCGAGTCATCCCGATCCGATTTTGTCCCGATCTTCGCGTCGTTCTCCCAATCATCCTCGATGACCTGGTCGGCGACCAGGAGCGCGGCGCGGCCGCGCCGCGCCCTCGAGGGCGCGGCGGAGAGCGCCTCGAGGCCCGCGCGCGCGAGGCCGCGGGCGCGCCCCGAAGGCCGCAGGGGGGCCTCCCCCGAGGAGGGCGGGCAAGGCCGCGAGGGCCCTCCCGCCGGACTGCTCGTGGCGCTCCTGCGAAGGTCGGGCGCGCACGCAACGCGGAGCTGAGCTCCCGGGCGCCCGTCGGTCGGGCGGCCCGCCCCTCCTTGGGGCGCAGCGCCCGGAGCGGCGGGCGCGCCGCGGCGCCGAAGGGATCCCTCTCGCCGCCGCCGGCGGGCGCCCGGTGGCCCTCCGCGGGCGCCGGGGCCGGCATGGCTCGGACCTCCGACGCTGCGGTTTCTTCGGCGCGCGCTCTCTGTTCTTTGGAGGAGGAGGAGGAGGAGGAGGAGGAGGAGGAGGAGGAGGAGGAGGAGGGAGGGGGAAGGAGGAGGAGGAGGGGGAGGGGGAGGAGGAGGAGGAGGAGGAGGGGAGGAGGAGAGGAGGAGGAGGAGGAGGATGGAGGAGGAGGCAGGAGCAGGAGGAGGAGGGGAGGAGGAGGAGGAGAGGAGGAGGAGAGGAGGGGGAGGAGGAGGCGGAGGGGGAGGTGGAGTAGGAGGAGGAGGAGGAGGAGGAGGAGGAGGAGAGGAGGAGGGGAGGAGGAGGAGGAGGAGGAGGAGGGAGGAGGAGGGAGACGGAGGAGGGGGAGGGAGGGGGGGGGGGAGGAGCAGGGGGGAGAGGGGAGGAGGAGGGGGGAGGAGGAGGGAGGAGGAGGAGGAGGAGAGGAGGAGGAGGAGGAGGAGGAGGAGTGCACTTTTCCTTCGGCGAGGACCATCGGGGAGCCTCCTCGATCACTGGGCGAAAAAAGAACACGCACGGCGCCGAAGAAAACACAGGGGATGGACGTCCGAGCGATGGCCAGCTCTTTGCTCTCTCGGTTCCGGCTCCGGCCGCTGGCCCCCCACGGGCACCGGGGCCGTCGCGAGTCTGGCCTCCGACGCCCGCGGTTTCTTCGGCACGCGCTCTCTGTTCTTTCGACCCCGACCCTCCTCCTGCTCCTCCTCCTCCTGCTCCTCCTCCTCCTCCTTCCTCACTCCTCCTCCTCCTCCTCCTCCTCCTCCTCCTCCTCCTCCTCCTCCTCCTCCTCCTAGGTTTTGCTAACGTTCGGCTTCCCCAGACCCCCTCGAGTGATGAAAAAAGGACGACGGGGGGGGTTTCACTGTTTTCGGCCTCTGGGGGCCCTCACCGGCCCTCGGGAGCGTCAAAAAACGACCGAGGACGAAAAACCGGTCTCGGGGAGTGGGTCGAGACTTTCGGGGGGTCGACGTCATGAAAAATCATGACGTCGGGGGTCTGGGACTCCGGCCGCTGGCGCCTGCTGCCGGGCCCCAGGGCAGCTAATCATGGAGCACGGGCGAAAAACTACCCCCATGGGAAAGGTCGCAGGCCTAGAGGTTGACACCAACACCAACATCGGCGGTGTGCCTCCATCGAGGGAAGAAGATCCCGATCTCGGTGATGGCGGTAATATTCTGGCTTCCGAGGTGGCCGAAAGATTACCACCAACACCGAAATCTAGGATCGTCTTCCCCCCGTGGAGGCAACCCCCTGTGTTGGTGTTGGTGCCCATTTCCAGGCCTCCGAGAAGGGGTCGGGACCTCTGGGGCTGCGCACTGACAAGCAGGAGAAAGACATCCTCGGAGCTCTGGGCAGAGGGGAGGGGGTTCGGAGGGGGAGGGGGGGGGGGGGCAGGGCCGGGGGGGGCGTGAGCAGTGAGGCGCGAGCGGGGGCAGGGGGGGAGGGCTCGAGAGGCGGAGGCGAGCGTGAGGGGAGCGGCGGGAGGAGCGCAAGGTGAGGTGTGAGGGACAGGGAGAACGAGGCGTGTCCGCGCTGGCTGTGCCTCGCCTCTGGCGTCGTCGCATGTCCGTCATCCTCTTGCCTCCCCCCCTCTCCTCCGTCGCGCTTCTTGCTTCTCTTCTTCCCCTGCCTCCCCCCTATCGCTGGGCGCCTGGAGCCCAGGGACCATCAACCTCTCGAACCTCGAGAACGTCGCCAACATCATTGGTGCAAAGGCGACTGGCGGGCCATGAGCGCTTGACGAGGAGGAGGAGGAGGAGGAGGAGGAGGAGGAGAAGGACGAGGAGGAGGAGGAGGAGGAGGAGGAGAAGGAGGAGGAGATGTCCCCGCCGTTTGGTCGTTCCTTCTTACTTTTATTCCTTTGCTCCTTGGTCTTCTTACCCCCCGGGCGTTGGCTGGCAGGAGGGTTAACGATGGCCCCACTGCATCGCACAGACAGGTCCGCAGCCTTGGCCTGAGGAGGAGGAGGAGGAGGAGGAGGAGGAGGCGTAGGCGAACGATGGGGGAGAGGATGTGGAGGAGAAGGGTGGGGGACAGAAACGGGAGGAGGACGAGAACGGAGTCATAAGGCTCAAGGCGAGGCTCGCCCATTGATCGCTGACAGGGGCCCGATAGCCAGCCGCCGGAATGCGGGTTGGGCACCTGTCGTGATCGGTCCCAGCGGTTGTATGATTGCTTCTGCTTATGGGGCGCTCCCCGTAGATAGGTGTCCGCTGCAGTCGCCGCATGAGGCAGAGGATGACGCCATGTCTATGTCGTATTCGTGTTGTGTTGGACCTGCGGAGGTTTATGTAGATTTCGCCTCCACGGCATGTTGTTTGTGCAATCGCCGTTTTTTTTTATTCCACCGGAGTGCACGATGCTAATATTC
>CAUYUJ010012825.1:317588-332623 GCA_963575745.1 Prorocentrum cordatum
AAACATTGCTCGGGATTTCAACGCAACGCATCAACCTGACTGCTGCGTCTTGACGATCCGGAATCTTCCAGAGCGCTGTGTTTGGGACTTCAACACCGCGAATCAACAAATAGTTCTGCACCCGCCTAATCTTAAATCCTGCCAGAAAACAATTGCTGCTACGTTGATCATGGGAATCCGTGAAACTCTTGCAAAGTTTGAAAACGAATGTGCGCGGCGCTAAGACGAGAGCCACATTTTGACAAGGAACCGCCCTCAATCAGTGAAGCTCCTGCATTTTTGTTCAAAACGAAAGTGCGCGGGGCTAAGGCGAAAGCCACATTTTGAAAAGGTACCGCCCTCAATCCGTGAAGCTCTTGCAATTTTTTTCAAAACGAATGTGTGCAGCGCGAAGGCGAGATCCACATTTTGAAAACGACCCGCCCTCAATCCGCGAAGCTCTTGCATTTTTTTTTAACGAATGTGCGCGGTGCTAAGGCGAGAGCCACATTTCGAAAAGGTACCGCCCTCAATCCGTGAAACTCTTGCATGTTTTTCAAAACGAATGTGCGCGGGACTGGCGAGAACCACATTTTGAAAACGACCCGCCTTCCATCTGTGAAGTTGTTGTCATTTTTTAAGCTTCAGGGTCAGATATAGTGAGGAAGTGTGAGGCGAAACGCCCGGCCCGCCCTAAAAACTGGCCTCGGGGTGCGACCCGGACAAGTTATCTATCAGGAGAAGGACTGAAGCAGGAGAAGAAGGGGGAGGAGGAGGAGAAGGAGGAGGAGGAGGAGGTGGAGGGGGAGGGGGAGGAGAAGGAGGAGGAAGAGGAGGAAGAGGAGGAGGAGGAAGAGGACCAGTGCAGATCCAAGGCTCATCAACGATGTTGGGATAAACACCCTCCGAGCTCCCTCTTCATAGATGAGGGAAGTGCCCCGTTGCGAGACAATCGTTTGCTCGTCCTGAAGCGTGCCAAAACACACTTATTGGGGCTCCAACGCCGCGAGTCCACCTGACTGTTGCGTTTGAAGGATCTGGAATCGTGGCAGAGCACCGCTCCTGGGACTTCTGACACACCTCGAATCAACGCAACTCTTGCGCCCTGGCAATCCTGAATCGTTCAGAAAAGCATGTATGGCACGCTGACCATGGGAGTCCGTGAAACTCCTGGAACTGTTCAAGACGAACGTGCGCGGCGCTGCGGCGCTGCGGTGAGAGCCACACATTGAAAAGAACCTCCTTAGGAGTAACGACGTCGACGACGCCGCCGATGACGACGACGCCCGCGTCTTCACACGCCGGATGGTCGGCAAATTTGATCGGTCGGAGGAGAGGCGACGATGCCATTTCCAGATCGGGCGTGTCATGGAGCAGCGTCTTGGGGACAGATCTGCTGCAGCCTCTGGAAACATGATCTGCATGTTATGCGGGCACGCGCTTGTTGGGAGTCACAGTTGGGGAGCGGATGCCACGTGACACTGGTGTACTGAAAGAGGAACGGGCGATGGGAGGACAATGATAGCGAAAACGTGGCAGGGTTTTTTTTTATCACGAGCGGGAGAACGGCTTACAGCGCCGAGCGGGGTCAAGGCGACGGCGAGATCGATCCCATCGATTTCTACACATGCCTTGTGAGCGGCATGCGTATTCGCCTGGAGGACGAGGCGGCCGCTCTCTCCGCTCCTCTTCGCTGCACCGACCTCGCGGGTGCTCCTGGCCGTCTGTTTTGCATAGTTTCCGTATCACTTTCTTCCCCCTCTCTCCCTCCCCCCTTTCCATCTCTGCGTCCCTCCTCACTGCCCGCATCCCCCATCTCCCTCATTCTCCTCCTCCTGACTACCTCCTCCCCCCTTCCGCAGCCTCTGCTCCGCCTCGCCCCGAAGGGCTAGGTGTCACGAGGGATGGAGGAGGAGAAGGAGGAGGGGAGGAGGAAAGGGAGGAAAAGGAGGAGGAGGAGGAGGAGGAGGAGAAGGAGGAGGAGGAGGAGGAAAGGGAGGAAAAGGAGGAGGAGGAGGAGGAGGAGGAGGAGGAGGAAGAGGAGGAGGACCTTCTGCTCCCCATTTCCTTGCTCCTGCTCTGATGCGCAGCCTCGCAGCTGCACTCTGTCCAGTCTGCTCCGGCCCAGTCCGCCGACTGGGGCAGGGGCGCGCGCCTTGCCCCGGGCTCGGGTCACGTCGATCGGCTGGTGGCATTCCTCCTCCTCCTCCTCCTCCTCCGCCTCCTCCTCCTCCTCCTCCTCCTCCTCATCTTCCTCCTCCTCCTCCTCCTCCTCCTCCTCCTCCTCTCCTCCTCCTCCTCCTCCTCCTCCTCCTCCTCCTCCTCCTCCTCTCCCGCTCCTCCTCCCCGGCCCTGCTTCTCGTCTTCCCCGTCCGCGCCGCGGGGGCGGCAAAGAGGGGGGTGATGACTAGGGGGGGGATATCATGGCGGGGGCCATGACTTTTCCCCAGATCTCATGGCGCCTCTTCTTATTTCATTACGTCCCTGGGGGCGGCCGCGCACGTGCCGCCGGTCATGATTTGCACCCCACCTCTTGGACACCCCCCTCTTGGCCGCTCCCGATGGTGTCGCGGTGCAACTGGGCACCTGGCGCAGCGCATCCTCTGAAACCGACGCTGCTGAACAACTGAACACACTTCAACAGTTCTAGCCTGCAAGCCGCTCACGCGACACCCCAGGCGGATTATATTCACAACGTGCTCTAGACACAGTGGCGGATACGACAAAGGCCGAGGCAAGTGCCAGAAACAAAGCAGTTGCTTGCTGACGAACTGCTGTTGGCAAGCTGCTAGCAAGCCAAAGGCGAAATGAAATAACATTCACTGGCAAGCTAACAAGGAAGGCTAAAGGCCAGCCGTAATCGAGCCAATGGCATGCGACAGGCACGTACATGCTACAAGCAAGATCAGGGCAAGCGGAAGTGCAGCTCAAAGCGAGCTGGAGGAAAGCTAACAGTAAGATGCTCATAAGCCAAAGGCAAGCTAATGCAGTCCTGAAATAAACGGTGTTCGGACTCAAGGGAAGCTGGTAGCGAACTGAAGGCTAGGTAAAAGGTAAGCCTGAATGCGAATTTTCATAATAAGGGGCAAGCTAATGGGAACTA
This sequence comes from Prorocentrum cordatum, assembly GCA_963575745.1. Classification (NCBI taxonomy): domain Eukaryota; class Dinophyceae; order Prorocentrales; family Prorocentraceae; genus Prorocentrum; species Prorocentrum cordatum. The sequence goes on from CAUYUJ010012825.1 coordinate 320,671, forward strand.
GAGGCAGGCTAAGCACAAGCTACACGCTACACACAATGTCACATCAAACGTCATGCCATCTCAAATCAGGTGGTCGGCATATTAACCATCATTACACCAGAGAAAAACCCTAATCAGTGGATGGTTTGAACATTTGGTTAGTATGAGAACGATCGTGAGGTCGACAGTGAGTTCCATAGTGCGAACGGTAGTGAGATCGATAGTGAGATCGAACCCGGGAACCTCGCGGTCGGGAACGCGGAAGCCGGAATCCAGGAACCAAGAACCCCGAACCAGGAGTTTGGGAACCCGGAACCGGGAACCCAGGAACCCGGAGATTTACCGAATTCGGCCGCCCATTTTCGCCGAATTTTTCAAGATCCGCTAGGACCCCTTCAGTGCAAGCACTGATTGGGGAATGATACACGTCAAAGAACTTCCCCAGGAGGCCACAATGTGGCCAAAACCTTAGTAAAAACAATAATTTTGGCATTCTCGTTGAGGCCTCTTGGGGCGTCTTGGGTGCCTCTGGCAGTCTGGGGGGCCTCTCGGGGGTCTCTTGGGAGCCTCTTGGGGGCATCCTGGGGGCCTCTTGGGGGCCTCTTGGGGCCTCCTGGGCACCTCTTGGGGCTCTCTTGGAGCGCCCTTGGGAGCCTTGGGGACCATCTTTGGGCAATCTTGGAGGACATCGATCAAACGAGAGGGGAGCCTTAAATTAGCGGGCCCCCCCCAAGAGGCCAAAATGGGGCCAAAACCATAGTACAACCAATGATTTTGGCTTCCTCGCCGAGGCCGTTTTGGACGCTCTGACATTTCGCGACCGGCTCCGTCTAGGTCCAAGGGAGGGGGTAGTGGGAGGGGTCAAGCTACTCTCCCGCCCGCAAGCCGTCTAGCTCATTCCCACCCGCCCTCCCAACACATACGTAACACCCGAGCTTGAGCATGTTCAGCGGTCGTCTTTGGATGGGCAGCTACTGAGAACCAAAGCCGACCCCAGGTGCGCAACGCTTGGGCGAGGTGCGCCACGCGTGCCAGGGGCGCCACGCGCGCCAGGCACCCCTGGGGCCGAGCGTGCCAGGCACGCCTGGTGCACCAGAGTGCGCCAGGTGTGCCACACACTCCAGCCGCGCCAGGTGCGCCACGTTCGGGGCACGTGCAGAGTGCGTCAGGTGCGCCTGCGCACGTGACAGCACACATCGGGAAATATGTCGGCCTCCACCATTCCTGTCGAAAACCAATGCCCATCATTGTGACTGGTGGGCATGCGCACAGTATGCCACGCGCCACCACCCCCGCCGTCCTTATCAAAAACCACTCGATTGTGATCGCGGGGTGTCCGCGCATGATCCAGATTTAGCCGCGAGGTGCATTTTGCATTTTTTCCCAACCCTCCTTGGTTGAGCATTCGTTTTGAATAGAGCACTGCTCGCGCGTCCTTCTTCACGCCTCCTCACTCCTCCTGCCCTCTCTTCGCCGTCCCTGGGGGGCTGCGATCTGCGAAATTGTCGCCACTTTCGAGGGCTGCTGGTGGGTCCAGCGGAGTGAGGCACCGCGCAGATCTGAGCGGGACCTCGCCGTGCCTGGGGGGCTGCGATCTGCGGAACTGTCGCCAGTTTCGAGGGCTGCTGGTGGGACTAGCGGAGTGAGGCACCGCGAAGACCTGAGGTAAACCTCACCGTCCTTGGGGGGGCTACGATCTGCGAAACTGTCACCACCTTCGAGGGCTGCTGGTGGGTCCAGCAGAGTGAGGCACCGCGCAGACCTGAGGCAGACCTCGCCGTCCCTGGGGGGCTGCGATCTGCGAAACTGTCGCCACGTTCGAGGGCTGCTGGTGGGTCAAGCGGAGTGAGGCACCGCGCAGACTGGAGCGAGGCACTGCGCGGACCTGAGCGGGACCTCGCCGTCCTTGGGCGGCCATGTCATGTTGCCCCGCCGACGTTTCAAGCCCCTTGCCCACAGTCTCCTTTTGGAACTTGCGTCTTCCTCACTGACTCAGGGGTTTATTTAGTGACTCATCGTTTTTCCCTTGATCGGGAACCTGCAGACCTTCCGAATGCCGCTCGCAGACATATATGGTCGAGGGGTTTGGGCCCCCCCCACCCCAATGCTAATGCCATCGCCCCCCCCCCCCCCCCACCCCTAGCCCTCGACACCCTAACCGCGCGATGGTCCCCCCCCTCCCCACTGTGGATGTGGTGTGGGTTTTGTGGTGATGTTGCTGCTGGGTGGGTGTGGGGCGGTGGACCCGATGTCCTCCCATCCCCCTGTGGTGGTGTGGCTTGTGAGTGTGCGTGGTTGGTTCTTCCCCGGAGCTCGGTCGTGGCTATGATTTGTGCGTCATGATGACGTCATCCTAGGAAAGCCTCCCGGTGACCTCACGAAGGCTTTCGCAGACGGTGGCCAGTCGACGTCTGTTGTTGTCGTCGTCCGTCGTCGTCGGCGTCGTCGCGTCGTCGTCCGTAGTCGTCGGTCCGCCGTACTTCTCCCACTCGTCCGTCAGTCGTCGTCCGTCTCGTCGTCGCCGTTGTCGTCGTCGGCGTCGCGTCGTCGTCGCCATCGTCGCTCCTCCTCCGCTACTCAATCCTACTACTCCTCTCCTTTCTCGCTCTTCTCCTCCTCCTCCTCCCTCCTATCCTACCTCCCTCCTACTCTTACCCTCCTCCTCCTCCTCCTCCATGCTCTCCTCATATACCTCCTCTCTCCATATCCCCATCCCATCTGGGGGGGGTGGGGGCCCGAGGACCCTGGGACCCAGCCCATCTGGGGGTGGGGGGGGGGGCGTGGGCCCGGAGCCCGCGATCATATATGCGTCCATGTCACGTCACCGCCTCCTCGTCAAATCTTCCAAGCTACTCCTGCCCCGCATTGCGCAGGGGTTGGGTACGTCGCCATGGTAATGTATTGTTTTTTGTTCCCGACCCTCCTTGGTTGCGTATTCGTTTTGAATAGTGCATTGTGGTCGTGTCCCTCCTCCTCCTCCTTCTCCTCCTCCTCCTCCTCCTCCTCCTCCTCCTCCTCCTCCTCCTCCTCCCGCCTCCCGCCTCCTCTCGCCTCCTGCCCTCTCTTCGCCGTCGCTGGGGGGCTGCGATCTGCGAAACTCTCGCTACTTTCGAGGGCTGCTGGTGGGTCCAGCGGAGTGAGGCACCGCGCAGATCTGAGCAAGACCTCGCCGTGCCTGGGGGGCTGCGATCTGCGAAACTGTCGCCACTTTCGAGGGCTGCTGGTGGGTCCAGCGGAGTGAGGCACCGCGCGGACCTGAGCGGGACCTCGCCGTGCTTGTGGGGCTGCGATCTGCGAAACTGTCGCTACTTTCGAGGGCTGCTGGTGGGTCCAGCGGAGTGAGGCACCGCGCAGATCTGAGCGGGACCTCGCCGTCCCTGGGGGGCTGCGATCTGCGGAGCCGTCGCCACTTTCGAGGGCTGCTGGTGGGTCCAGCGGAGTGAGGCACCGCGCAGATCTGAGCAAGACCTCGCCGTGCTTGGGGGGCTGCGATATGCGAAACTGTCGCCACTTTCGAGGGCTGCTGGTGGGTCAAGCGGAGTGAGGCACCGCGCAGGTCTGAGCACGACCTCGCCGTCCCTAGGGGCTGCGATCTGCGAAACTGTCGCCACTATCGAGGGCTGCTGGTGGGTCCAGCGGAGTGAGGCACCGCGCAGATCTGAGAGGGACTTCGCCGTGCCTGGGGGGCTGCGATCTGCGAAACTGTCGCCACTTTCGAGGGCTGCTTGGGGGGCCAGCCTGCCGACCTGCGAATTTGTCACCACTTTCGATGGCGTCCAGCGGAGTGAGATCGCGCACATCTGAGCGGGACCTCGCCGTCCTTGGGGGGCTGCGATCTGCGAAACCGTCGCCATTTTCGAGGGCTGCTGGTGGGTCCAGCGGGGTGAGGCACCGCGCAGATCTGAGAGGGACCTCGCCGTGCCTGGGGGGCTGCGATCTGCGAAACTGTCGCTACTTTCAAAGGCTGGTGGCGGGTCCAGCAGAGTGAGGCACCACGCAGATCTGAGCGGGACCTCGCAATACTTGAAGAGCTGCGAGCCTCACGAATGCCGCTCGCAGAAATATATGAGCCTATGTCACGTCGTCACTTCCGTATAACGTATCCCAAGCTATTCATGCCCCGCATTGCGCAGGGGTTGGGTACGTCGCCAGGGTAATTCGAACCTTCTTTGGTTTCGTATTCGTTTTGAATAGAACTTTGCTCGCGCGTCCTTCCTCACGCCTCCTCACTCCTCCTGCTCTCTCTCTCTTTTCGCCGTCCCTGGGGGGTTTCGATCTGCGAAACCTTCGCCACTTTCGAGGGCTGCTGGTGGGTCCAGCGGAGTGAGGCACTGCGCAGACCTGAGGTAGACCTCGCCGTCCTTGGGGGGCTGAGATCTGCGAAACTGTCGCCACGTTCGAGGGCTGCTGGTGGGTCCAGCGGAGTGAGGCACCGCGCAGAACTGAGGTAGACCTCGCCGTCCCTGGGGGGGGGGGGGGGGCTGCGATCTGCGGAGCTGTCGCCACGTTCGAGGGCTGCGGTGGGTCCAGCGGAGTGAGGCATTGCGCAGACCTAAGCGAGACCCGCCGTGCTTGAGGGGCTGCGATCTGCGAAACCGTCGCCACGTTCGAGGGCTGCTGGTGGGTCCAGCGGAGTGAGGCACCGCGCGGACCTGAGCGGGACCTCGCCGTCCTTGGGGGGCTGAGATCTGCGAAACTGTCGCCACGTTCGAGGGCTGCTGGTGGGTCCAGCGGAGTGAGGCACCGCGCAGACCTGATGTAGACCTCGCCGTCCCTGGGGGGCTGAGATCTGCGAAACTGTCGCCACTTTCGAGGGCTGCTGGTGGGTCCAGCGGAGTGAGGCACTGCGCAGACCTGAGGTAGACTTCGCCGTCCCTGGGGGAGCTGCGATCTGCGAACCTGTCAGGAGAGAGGAGGGGGAGGGGGGAGAAGGAGGAGGAGGAGGAAGAAGAAGAAGAAGAGGAAGAAGAATAAGAAGAAAAAGAGGAGAAGGAGGAGGAGAAGGAGGGGGAGGAGGAGGAGGGGGAGGGGAGGGGGGGGAAGGAGGGGAGGGGGAGGGGGAGGGGAGGGGGGGTGGAGTGGAGGGGGAGGGGAGGAGGAGGAGGGGCGGAAAGAGGAGGAGGAGGAGGAGGTGGAGGAGGGTAGGAGGAGGAGGAGGAGGAGGAGGAGGAGGAGGAGGAGGAGGAGGAGGAGCAGGAGGAGGGGAGGGGGTGGGAGGAGGAGGAGGAGGAGAAGGAGGAGGAGAAGAGGAGGAGGAGAAGAGGAGAAGAGGAGAGGAGGAGGAGGAGAGGGGAGGAGGGAGAGGGGGGAGGGAAGAGGGAGGAGGGAGGAGGAGGAGGGAGGAGGAGGAGGGAGGAGGAGGAGGAGGAGGAGGGGAGGGGAGGAGGAGGAGGAGGAGGAGGAGGAGGAGGAGGAGGAGGAGGAGGAGGAGGAGGAGGAGGGGCCGTAGCCATTTTGGCTCAAGGGGCCTGCTCCTGAACTTCCCAACCCCGCTCGAGAGTTTGAGGCTTGTCAGGATTTGATCCCACGAGTTCTCGTGGCCTGAGGTTCGCGACCTCAACCCGCAATCATTCCGACCCAGGAGTTTTCAGCTGACCCGCTCCCTAGTCACCGTGCGCCATGGTGGGCTGGGGCTGTCGTCAGTGCAATGCGTGGAACCGTGGCAACAAGCAGCGATGCTTCAACTGCGGAGGGTACAATCCCAACGGACAAGAGCCAGCTTTTGGCCGCCCGCCGTCGCCTCAGGGGCAGTGGGGCCGCCCGCAGCGCCTCCGCGGGGCGCCATGGCGTGACCTCGGCCTTCCTGGTGGCAAAGGCAAAGGACACGGCAAAGGAGTTGGCAGAGATGCGTACAACCCAAAAAATGGAGGAGGGAAAGCAGGAGCGGTGCCACAGCCGCAGCTCGACGAGCAGCAGACGGAGTTCTGGCTCGCCATGGGCGACAAGGAGTTCCAGATCGGCGCCGCCTGCCTGTCCCAGAGCCAGCGCGACAAGCTGGTGTATCGGCGTAAGTTGCGAGCGGCGGGCATGCAGGACCCGCGGGAGGTCAAGAACATGCCGCCCCAGGTCTCCAAGGCCCAGCACAAGGTGCTCCAGGCCACCCAGCGGGTCTCCAGCGCAGAGGAGGCCGCTCGGGAGGCAGCCTTGGAGTGCATGGAGGCCCACTCAGCTCTGCAGGAGGCGCAGGCAGAGCTCGAGGAGGCCCGTCGCGAAGCAGTCCAACGAGTTGCAGCTGGAGCAGCGTCGGCACCGCCAGCGCAGGCCCCAGCAGGCGTCTGGGATGAGGTCGGCAGGCTCGCAGACCTCGTCGGCAAGCTGCTGCAGGCCCCTGAAGGCGGCAGTGATGGAGGCCCTCAGCCAGGTGAAGCGGAGGCGATCAAGGCCTCCATCGACAAGCTCAAGGGGTTTAAGGATCAGGCCGCGGCCCCAGCAGATGGCGTCCGTGGCGCCCCTGGTGTTGGCGCGGCTGCCGCTGGCCCTGGCGCTGGGGCCCGTGATGGAGATACTGACATGGAAGGTGGAGGAGCCCCAGCTGACGTTCTCGACGAAAGTTGCACCAACAAGCGCGTTCGTGAGCTCATGTCCAGCTGGGGCGCGGAGATTTCTGAAGACCAACGAGCTGCAGCTATGGTCGCATTGTTCCAGGAGCAAGCGAAGCGACTACGGCGACAGCAATGGGAAGGCGTCGTTGCATGGGGCCCCTAGGATGCGGAGGGACCGAGGCGGCCCGAGAGGGGCGGCCGAGGCCCTGAAGCCTCCAGGCGGCCCAGCATCGAGGATCACGGCTACACTCACTCCCAGCGGAGCAGAGAGCCCAGGGAGCGGTGCGACTGCGTGTGCTTCCACGGCCAGACTCACTCTGCCTGCAGGCGCAGGCGGAGCAGAGGGCACAGGTGCATCGGCCCCTTTGTCGGCGCCTACTGGAGCGAGTACGGCGACGGCAACGGCGGACGGTGACCACCCCTCGCTCTCCTTCTACTTCAGCAACGCCACCAGCTGGAACGAGAAGGGCCTCAGCTACCTCAAGCGCGAAGGGAGCCCGCTCAAGAGAGCACACGTGATTGGAATAGCAGAGCACCACTTGTCGGGCAAGAAGCTCAACGAGGCAAAGAAGAAGGTTTCCAGGCTAGGCTGGGCCACGAAGGCCATCCCAGCCGCGGCCACCGCTGGACATGGAGTCAGAGGCCATGGCGGAGTTTGGCTTCAGGTTCAGAAACAATTGGCTTGGAAAGGTATGATTCACTATGGACAGGCAGCCGCTCAATGGACATCGATTTCAGTCCGAACAAAAGGATTGGAAGTTCTCTTTGTATCCATGTACTTGGCAGTAGGCGTCGGGCTGGCAGGCCCAAACATCGACACGATAAACGGCATGGCATCGTACATCCACGCCAAAGGTTCGCCTTTCATCATCATGGCAGATTGGAATATGACTGAGAGTGAGATGGAAGGACTCAACTTGCCCACTTTTCTCCGAGGGGTTTGGCGCCAGCCTGAGGGGCCACAGCCAGGTGGGCACAGAGTGATCGACTACTGCCTAGTCTCGGAGAAGATCAGCGGCCTGGTCAAACTGAACTGGGACTTGCTGGGCCCGTGGGCAGCCCCGCACTATGGCATCATAGGGGAGCTCCTGTGTGCCCCTGAGCTGGTCACGCAGAGGATCATGGTGCAGCCCGTGCCAATCATGGAGGCGGCGGGCCCCGACCGCCCGTGGAGCCACCACCTGCAGAATGTCCAGGACAGGATTGCCCAGGGGATGCAGCACCCGATGCTAGAGGGGAAGGCGCTGGGCTCAGTGGGCCACGTCTACATGGAGTTCGCGTCGGCGGCGGAGGACCTGCTGCTGGCGAGGTTGCCTGGCGCGCGGGCAGCCTCTGATGGTTTTCGGGGTTCGTACCCCGAGTCTCGCCCCGTGCCGCTGCTAGCCACCAAGCCCACTGGATGGCTTGCACAGACTAACACGCTCTCTCACTGGTCAGCCTTGCAGGCGCGTTTGCACGCGCTGCTAGGCCTGAGGAGGAAAGGGAGGGGGTCGGGGTTAGTCTCGGGGGCGGTGGAGGCGATAACACTTATAGTAGAAGAGCTGCGTGTGCGGCCAGCGGATTTAAAAGACGAGTCTGACAAGCTTTTAATCAGCAAGCTCCATGGGGATTTGGGCATACTCGGTGGTCTTGGCGAGGCGCAGCTGAAGGTCTGGTCCGACAAGGTCGATAAAGCTGTGTCTCGCCTTGAGTCCCATTTCCTCCATGAGAGCTCCCACTGTTTTAAAGAGTGGGTTCAGGCCAGTTTGAAGAAAGGAGCTGGAGCGGTCCATCGGCACACCAAGTGTTGGGGGACCCCAGAGCGCGAGTTGCCCCAAGCCCTCGGACCCGATGGGCAGCAGTTTTCGGACCCGCTCCAGAATATAAAAGCTAAAAGCGATTTCTGGTTGTCTTTTTGGGGCAAGGGGAAGGGGCCACCACAAGAGCAGGCCTGGTGGAAAGTTTTCCGCCGAGCAGCCAAGCAGCACAGCCTCACCCTGGACCCCATTGTTTGCGATCAGGTAATTGAGGGACTCAAATGTTTTCGGCCAGTCATAGGTATGGGAGCAGATCGCACCAACCCTCGATGGTGGCGGCAACTCCCACAGGAAGGTCTCCTCCACCTCACCTTCCTCCTCAACCTCGTGGAACAAAACCTATGCTGGCCAGTGCAGATTCTAGTCAATGTAGTGCAGTTGATGTACAAAACGGCAGAAGCAGATAGGCCAATCACCCTCACTCAGGGCCTGTACAGGGTGTGGTCTCGCATTCGTAGAAGACAAGTGGCAGACTGGTCAGAAGCGCATGTGCAATTCTGGGACAAAGCGGTAGCAGGATCCAGTTGTTTAAGAGCGGCCCTCCTTCGCCAAACGAGATTGGAGGTCGCCTCTTTGCAGGGCTCCTCGCGGTGTGAAGTGTTGTGGGACTTAGAGAAATTCTATGACACGCTGGACCCTGAGCAACTTTGGCAGGTAGGCGCTCAAGTAGGGTATCCTCTCACCCACCTCTACCTCGCCCTCAGCCTCCACTTCGGGCCCCGAAGGTGCCAAGGTAATGGAGTCGTCTCGGATCCTCTGCCGGCTTTCAGAGGCATCCTAGCGGGTTGCTCCCAGAGTGTGGACATTTCGCGTTTAGCTTTATGGCAGATGCTTAGCGAGTTGCATGCGTCTTATCGGCCAGCCGAGATACAAAGCTGGATCGATGATATAACACAGTCTGCCGTCGGTAAAGAGAGCACAGTAGTTGAAGCAACGATTGCTGCAGTTTTATTTGTCGTTCAAAGCTGCGCTTCCCTGGGGCTCACCATTTCGGTGAAAAGCAAGGTGGTTTCGAATCCCCCCAGGGTCGCGGCGGCGGTCAGGACCAGGCTTCTGGAAAACGGTGTGAAGTTGCAGCACAGTCAGTGTGTTAAGGACCTCGGGATCGATGGCACCTCGCACCGCAGGAGTGTAGGCACATCAAAAAAGCGAGTGCAGGCCAGCAACGATCGAGGGCAAATGATAAAGCGAGTAGTCAAGACATCGCGTGCAGCAGCTTCTCTTGTAAAGACGGGCTACCTGCCACAGGCTGCCTGGGGCCTGGAGGGCCAGGGCATAGCACCGTCACAGCTTTTGAAGATGCGAGCGCAAGTAAGTGGAATGGTTGGCCGAAAGGAAGGAGGGTGCGCGACGACCACGATTCGGACGACCTTCCCCTCGGCACACCAGGACCCGATGGTGTTCGGAAGATTGCGTCTTTTTCGCGAATGGCTAGCAATGCTGCCCGATCTGCTCAGAGATCGGCGCTCTGCTGTACAGATTGCTTGGCGCAAAGCGTGGACTAGCCTGGCAAAAATCTCAATCGCGTTGGAGTCGAGTGAAAGGAACACTGTCAGCCACAGTAGCAGCCTTGCTAGATCTCGGTTTCTCGTCGGTCTCGCCCTGGGAATGGATCAACCAGGATGGAGATCACCTCAACCTTGAGCTTGATGACCCAGAAAGGATTGTGGATTTTGAGCTCTATGGCGCTCTGGATCAGCAAGCGTGGTTGACGGCAGCCAAGCATAACCACGGCAAGGGTCTAGAACACGGTCCAGATTTGTATATCAACAAATGCCGAATGCGGAAGCTTCGCAGTCAGGGCAAGTATGATCAGTTAGGGGTCTTTCGTATGATAATGTCAGGAGCACTGTGGCCAGCAAGCCGCAGGTTCGGGGAAGAGGCCACCCGTCCACCCCCCTTGGCTCCTAATTCGTCCTCTGACCCCACCGCCCGGCCCCCTCAGCCAGCACCAGCGCAGGAGTCGATCAGCTCAGGCTCGTCAGCTCCAGCAGCAGTGCAGGGTAGGGAGGCGGAGCAGGAGCAGGAGGAGGAGGAGGACGGTTTATCGCTTGAACAGATGTTGGAGCAGGCCCAGCGGGGGGAGCAGCAGGCCTGGCCAGAGCCCCCAGAGGAGCTTGAGGCACCTGCTGAGCCTGGATCCCAGGTCGTCGGCCGCCCCTGTCGCCCCGCCTGGACGAGCCCTGCCTGCCCCAGATGCGGGGCTCCCCAGGAAACTTTATTCCACCAGTTCTGGGAGTGCCCAGGAAATGATGCCCTGGAGGGGTTGCACGGTGAGCTTGCCAGTCAGGCCAAGGAGGCGGTCCAGGATTTCCCCTGTTTCTGGCTTCGGGGCCTGGTGCCTGCGCTGTGGGTGCACCCGTTCGCGACTCGCCCGATTCAGGGAACCGCGAGTAGGAGGAGAGCTCACCCAGCAGCAAGTTTTTGATCTGGACCAGACCTGCATAGTAGCAACTGACGGGTCTGGAGGTAAGTACCACGAGGACTTCAGGATCCGTCGTTGCGGGTGGGGCCTGGCCATCCTTCGAGGATGGGAAGTAGCAGCGTGGGCGTACGGCCCAGTAGATTATTGGAAGCAGTCCGTCCCCATAGCAGAATTGTCAGCAGCGATCGAGGCACTGGAGAGAACCAGTGGACCAGTGCATTTTGTGATCGATGCTCAGAATGTTGTCGACGGAATCCTCCAGGGGCCCAGTCGGAAGCATTTAAAAAACCAGCGGCTCTGGAAAACGTTTTGGGACCTCGCCCAGGGCCGCCAGGTGTCAGTAGAGAAGATCGCGTCTCACATGACCCCTGAACAGGCAGAGGCAGCCGAGGTTCCCCCAGCGAGTTGGCTTGCGAATGCAGTTGCTGACCAGTGTGCTGAGGAGGGAGCGAGAGCCGCCCAGTTGCCTCAGGAAGATCTTAATGAGTTTTTTTGGGTCGATGCGCTCGCGGCGAGCGTGCAGGCCCACCTCCTGATTGTAGCCGATCACGTTGCGCGCCAGGCCCCAGAGATATACGGTGCCAGCGCCAAGACCGACAGGCAGCACGAGGCCAAGCGGCGGGCGGAGGGGAGGCGGGAGTCGTTGTCAGCTGCCGTCGGTTTTTCGTCCCACAGCGTTCATCAAGATGAACGTGGCAGGCTCCGTTGCACCCGCTGCCTCCTTTCTCCCTCCTCGGATCTTCCCCGACCCGTTTGGTTGGCCCAGCAGTGCCGAGGTTTCCCAGTCCAGCTCCACAGGTCCCATCAGGTGATGACCTTCAGAGGCATTTATTGGTGTCGGTCTTGTGGGGGTGCTGGAGCAGTGTCCTTCCAGAAGTTAAGCCAACCGTGCTTGACGAAGCGAGGCTTGTCTACACATGGCAAGAGAATGATTGAGACCCTCGAACGAGGGGAGCTTCCCAAGGATTATAAGCAGTGGCCCCAGCCAGATGAGTTTGGCCCCCCACGCGCTGTAATCTTCCCAGAGCCATAGAGCTCTCACAGCGCCACCTGTTAGAGGATCCTGGCGCGCAGTTAGGCAAGAGGCAAGAGGAGGAGGAGGAGGAGGAGGAGGAGGAGGAGGAGGAGGAGGAGGAGGAGGATGAGGGAGGAGGAGGAGGAGGAGGAGGAGGAGGAGGAGAACGCGGACGCGGACGCGGAGGAGGAGGAGG
>CAUYUJ010012825.1:332723-347723 GCA_963575745.1 Prorocentrum cordatum
TATACCCCTACGGTGCCACCGTAAGGGTATAAACTTTCCAGCCGCCCTGGGGCAGGTGTCCCCGACGGCGAAAAAGTTTATTTCATACCGTTCTTCGCCCGTTAACTCTCGAGAGATTGTCGAGGCGACGGGTTCCCCCCGGGGGGGTAAGGACCACAGCTCCCCCAGTTATGGCTGGTCGGTGTGGTGCGCACTTGGAAATTTGGATCCTGGGGGCTGAGCGCAAGTCGGGTCTGTCCCCCTACAGGGGGATTTTCGACGAGAAATAAAGAATACCCCCAAAATAGTCCAAAACAAAAATAGTCCAAACATAGTCTGGGGACTATTTTTTTATATTTGCTGACCTTCTTGGGGTATGTTTTGTGGTATTTTTTATTCTTCGTCGAAAATCCCCCTGTAGGGGGACACGCCCGACATAAGGCTGAGCTACTGAATGAATCCTGCTGGGCCCAGGCGTGCACCTGGGGAGGAGGTCGTACGCAGGGGAGCAAAAAGTGACATGAACATAAAAACTCGGAGGTCCGCGCGGATTTCTCGGATCGGTGCTGGGGCCCCCCAGCGGCGCCTCCGGCGCCGCCCCTGGCGCGCTCCGCACGCGAGGGAGGGGGGTCCAGCGCCGATCCGAGAAATCCGCGCGGACCTCCGAGTTTTTATGTTGATGACACTTTGTGTTTCCCTATGAATCCTGCTGGGCACAGGCGTGCACCTGGGGAGGAGGCCGTACGCGACGGTGTGGCGGCTCCCATCGCAGCCGTACCCACGCCGTCTCAGGCGGCCCAGCGCGGCCTTCGTGCCGTCGACGGGTCTGGTCGTCCATGATGTCGGCTCGGTTCAGCAGCTCAGCCTCCAACTTTGGAGGAATTTGGAAATTGGGGGGGGGCATCCTCGCAGAAGGGGGGGGGTCACCGTTGCCACCAGGTCTCCTTGTGCAAGACAGCGCCAGGATATCGTGGTGCAAGCGCAGACTGGGTGCTGTCGACCATGCCGTTCCCGGCGGTCGGGAGCAGAATGTTGGCCTCATGTGAGGCTGCTTGCAACAGCGTGTCTCTGACGCGACCAGCGCTCCGCAGAGACATCGTACCACAACGGCTCAACGATCAGCAACTTGCGCCGACCATTTGATCCTCGCCTTTGTGAGGTGACGAGGTTACGCGTTCCTCTCGCATAGAGATAATGGTGCCTAGATGGAATGATTAACAAGGGTATGCGATCGCCATCATCATGTGGCCTTCGGCCCATCCCGCCACCGTGCCTGGTGAGGCCTCGCGTGGTCTTTTGGGAGGCCCCTTGGGGGCCTCTCGGAGGTATCTTGAGACTTCTTGGTGCCTGACGGTGGTCTCGGATGCCCTCTCGAGAGGAAGGGCTTGAAATGTGTTGTCGTGGACGCTCTGAAGACCGAACATTTACGACTGATGATGCGTAGGATGAGGGTGAGGATGCGGATGATGATGAGGAGGCTGAGGATGAGGAGGATGAGGAGGATATGGATGTTGATGTTGATGGGGATGGTGATGATGTTTACGCTGATGATGGTGATGGTGATGATGATCAGTATCATGCTCATGATCATGATGTTTATGACATTGGTGATGATGGTTACTGTTGTAATGATGATCGTGACGATTACGGTTATGACGAACACGATGGTGTCATTATGGTCATTATGAACGCGTACGATGCTTAGAATGAGTATTTTGATGATGTCCACGATGATCATGCTGATGGTGGTGATGATGAGGATGCGGACGACGATGAGGAGGATGGTGGTGATGACGATGATGATGATGCTGATTATGACGATTATGACGACGATGACTATGATAATGATGATGTTGATGATGATTATTAATATAATGATGATGGAGACGATGGTCCTGTTGATGCTGCTGCTGACAATGCTTATGATGATTATGATGATGGTGTTGACGCTGATGACGATGATGGGTGATGCTGATGCTGCGGATGATGATGCTTATGCGGATGTTGTTGTTTCTAGTGAATATTATGTTGATGATGATGTTGATAGTGACGTTGGTGCTGACGATGACGATGACGATGAGGTTGTTGTTGATGAATAGACGACGATGAGGATGATGGTGATGAAGATGGTGATTGTGACGATGATGATGCTGATGGTGATGATGATGGTGGTGATGGTGATGACGATGACGATGATCATGATGACGATGATGCTGATGATGATGATGATGCTGATGGTGTTGATGATGGTGATGCTGCTGATGATGATGCTGATGATGATGCGATGATGTTGATGCTGATGGTGATGATGCTTATGTAGATGGTGATGATGGTGATGGTGATGACGACGACGACAATGATGATGAGGATGATGCTGTTGTTGCTGATGATGTCGACGACGATTCGGATGATGATGCTGATGATGTTGATGATGATGATGATGTTGATGATGTTGATGATGGTGCTGATGCTGATGATTATGGTGCGATGATGCTGCTGATGATGATAATGATGATGGTGATGATGGTGCTGATGGTGATGGTGGTGATGTTGCTAGTGATGATGATGGTGATGATGATGCTGATGATGATGCTGCTTCTGCTGCTGATGATGTTGGTGGTGTTTATGATGGTGATGATAATGGTAATGATGATGGTAATGATGATGGTAATGATGATGGTAATGATGATGGTAATGACGATGATGATGATGATGATGATAATGATGATGATGATGATAATGATAATGATGATGGTGATGATGATGCTGATGATGATGATGATGATAATGATAATGATGATGATGATGATGATGATGATGATGATGATGATGATGATGATGATGATGATGATGATGATGATGATGATGATGGCTGCTGCTGCTGCTGCTGCTGATGGTGATGAGGAGGAGGAGGAGGCAGAGAAGGCGGAGGGGGCAGAGGATGATGATGGTGGTGGTGGTGGTAATGATGCTGACGACGAGGTGGATAACGAGGAGGATGAGGAGGAGGAGGAGGAGGAAAAAGAGGAAGGCCGTCACATGTGTCGCTATTTTGTATATATACATAGATATGTATGTATGAGGAGCTCTAATGGAGCTCGTTTGGGCCGCGCTGAGGCTGTCTTGGCCTCCTGTGAGGCAGTCTTGGGGTCCCTTGGGGTCCTCTTGGGCCGTCTTGGGGCCATCTTACGCCGTCCTGGGGTTCTCTTGTGCCGTCTGGGGGCCCTCTCCGCCGCATGGTGGGTGTCCGGGGGCCGTCGCGGGGCTGTCTTCGCGCCGTTTTGAGCCGTCGAAGGGCCTTCTAAGGTCGTCTTGGGTCCCACGGGAGGCCCGCTCGGGCCGTCTCGGCGGCATCTTTTGAGCCATCGCGGTGCCCTCTTGGGCCCTGTTGGGGGTCCTTTTGGGGGTCCTTTTGGGCCGTCTTGGGGCCATCGTGGAGGCTTCTTGGGCCGTCTGAGCTGGCGGAAGCCCGAAAATGCGAGAAAGCGAAGACAATTCGAACACCCAAAGGGAAACCAATCGTTTTGGCCTCTTCGAACTCTGTTGGAGGTCCTCTTGTGGCTCTTTGAGCCCTCTTGGATGCATCTTGGGCCGTCTTGAAGCCATATTCGGCCACCTTGGGGCCATCTTGGGCAGTCTTCGAGGCATCTTGGCCCATCTTGGTGCCCTTGGTTGCCTGCATGGGCCGTCATGGAAGTGCGGGACGCAGATCCATTGATCTTAAATAAGGGCTCGTGGCCTCGGGAACGCGGCCCCAGTTTTTTACGAGGGATCGTGGCCTCGGGAGGGAGGGCGATGAATGCAGGGATCCATCGGTAGGGGGAGGGGGGCCTTTTGGTATTCTTCCACGCCTCGACGTGTAGGAGATTGAGTTTTAGACTTAAGTTGGGCCTGTCCCTCTAGAGGAGGAAAATTCAAACATAGTGAAAAAAATAGTTTGGGGACTATTTTTTTGCATTTTTTCCCCAATCAGAGCTTGCCTCTGTAGGGGTCCTAACGGATTCATATGGTTTGGTTAGGTTTGTCGCTGATTTTCGCTGCACACCCAGGTGCCCGGGTGCCCGGGGGTTCCCGGGTGCCCAGGGAGTGCCCGAGGGGTGCCCGGGCGTGCCCAGGGGTGCCCTATAGCCCTGCAGCCCTAAGCCCTATAGCCCAATAGCCCTATAGCCATACAATTCTATAGCCCTATAGCCCCCTAGCCCTACAGCGCTGATTGGGGTTTGTCTCTGGTATTATTGCCCATTTGGGGGTATCTGTTGACTATTTGTCTGACTTTTCGTCCAAAATTCCCCTGTAGAGGGACAGGCCCGATTTAATTTTAGACCCGCGCCTGCTCGGCGCGCGGTCTGAGCTCGCGTGGGTCTTAGACTCGACCTCGCTCCCTCGGCACCGGGGGCCGCCCCGGGCGCCCTCCTCGGGCCGTCATTGGGGGGGAGTTCCTGGCCAGCCCAGGGGCCATCCGGGTGCTTCTCTGGGCGCAAAGGAAGCGCGTGCTGGAGGCATCCCCAGACCCCCTCGAGTAATGAAAAAATCACGACGGGAGGTTTTTCGCCATTTTCGTTCGGCCTCTGGGGGCCCTCACCGGGCCTCGGGAGCGTCAAAAAACGACTCAGGATGACAAACCGGTCCCGGGGAAGGGATCGAGACCTCGGGGGGTCGACGTAATGAAAAAATCATTACGTCGGGGGTCTGGGTTGGAGGCATCTCGGGGCTCTCTGAAGCTTGCCCTGGACGATCTGTCGCCAGAAGGCCCCGGGATCAAACCACGTACGTTTTCCACCGGCTTGCGCCCCTGGCCTCGCTGGAGGCTCCTTGTGGGAGTCTCTTGGGGAAGCAACACCGTGGGGGGCGGGGGCGGGCGGGCGGTTTTCAGGAGTGGAAAAAACACACAGACACAATTATTCGTCGATTTTTAGGAAAATATGGGAATTGGGCGGGAAGACAAAAACCCAGAAAATATGGGAAAATATGGGGGATATTTTTATTTGTGTGTATTTATTTGTGTGTCCCAGTTCCCCTTCAGGTTTTCTGAATCCACGCGGGGCGAGGGGGTGGAGGGGTGGCCGTAGAAACATTAAATGAATGTTAGCCAGCGTGGGCCCCAAACAATTTGGAAGGCGCCTGCGGCGAATCGCCGCCGCCCCCTGATTGTTGGAATCGCCCGTGTGGCCGAGCGCTGTGGCAAGGGCTCTGCCAGGCTATCGGACCATGTGTTCCAGACCCGAGAGTCATAAACGATGTTTGAATAAGCCCTCCCTCCAAGCTCCCTCTTCATAGGCCCCTACAACGGTTCATTTCCACAGGGAATTGCCTCGTCGGAAGACAACCGTTTGAAGACTCTGAAGCATGCCAAAACACTGTTCTCGGGATTCCAACGCCACAGATCAACCTGACTGTTCACGATCTTGCATCGTGCCACAACCCCATTCCTGGGACTTCAACACCGCGAATCAACATAACTGTTGCACCAGCATAAGCATGAATCTTTCCAAACACCATTTCTGGTGCGCTGATCACGGGAACCTGTGAACTCTTGCAAATGTTGTAGAAGAATATGCGCGGCGCTAAGGCGAGAGCCGCATTTTGAAAAGGAACCGCCCTCAATCCGCGAAGCTCTTGCACATTTAAAATCGAATGCGCGCGGTGCTAAGGCGAGAGCCATATCTTGAAAACCACCCGCCCTCAATCCGTGAAGCTCTTGCAAGTTTTTAAAACGAATGCGCGGCGCTACGGCAAGAACCACAAATTGAAAACGACCCGCCCTCAATCCGTGAAACTCTTGCCAATGTTTAAAACGACGCGCGGCGCTAAGGCGATAGCCACATATTGAAAACCACCCGCCCTCAATCCGTGCAGCTCTTTCAATTTGTTAGTACGAATGTGCGTGGTGTTAAGGCGAGAGCCACATTTTGAAAACCACTGACCCTCCATCTGTGAAGCTGTTGCCTACTTTCGCTTCAGGGTCGTAAATTGTGAGGAAATCTCGGGCGAAACCCCAGGACCGCCCTAAAAACTGGCGCAGGCGTGCGACAGGGGAACTTATTTGCAAGGAGAAGAAATCGAGGAGGAAGAGGAGGAGGAGGATGAGGAGGAGGAGGAGGAGGCACCTTGGGAGCCTCTGGGGGCACTCTTGGGGCCTCTGGGAGCTTCCTGGGAGCCTCTTGGAGGCATCTTGGGGGCCTCTTGGGGGCCTTTGGGGGCTTCTCGGGAGCCTCTTTGGCCGTTCCTGACCCCTCTGGCGCCGTCGGAAGCCGTTTGGGGGGCCTCTGTGAACCGACTTGGGGTCCTCTTGGGGTGCTTCAGGGCCGTCTTGGAGACCATCTTGCGCGTCTTGGAGGCCTCTTGGGCCGTCTTGGGGTCCTTTGGGGGCCGTTTTGGGGGCATCTTGGGCCGTCATAGGGGCCATCTTGGAGGCCTCTTGGGCGATCTTGGGGCGACCTTGGGGGCCTCGTGGGCCGTCTGAAGGCCGAAAAGACGCAGATGACAAACTCCTTCAAAGACCTAAGGAAGCTCGATGATTTGGGCCTCTTCGAGCCTTCCTGGGGGACCTCTTGGAGGCTTCCTGGGCCGTCTTGGAGGCTTCTTGGGGGCCTCTTGGGCCGTCTGAGGCCATCCTTAGACTATATTAGGCCGTCTTGGGTGCATCTTGGGCCGTCTTGGAGGCATCTTGGGGCCATCTTTGCTGTCCCCGCGGATGACGGAAAGCGCGCGTAGCGTGCTATCCGTTAGTCGGACGGAATTCATTAGGGGGAGTGTGAGGGGGTGGCTTTTGCATTGCGGGATCTAATGGCCAGCCCTGTGTTTCCCATGCTTTTCCTTGTTAACGGAGCCCTTAACAGGGAAAGTCTGTTTTTGTTGCCCGCCCGTTTCCTTGTTAACGGACCGTTAACAGGGAAATGTTTCGCCCGCCCGTTTCTTTGTTAACGGACCGTTAACAGGGAAATGTTCGTTTCTTCGTTAACGGACCGTTAACAGGGAATCGGTTGGCTCGCCCGTTTCTTGTTAACGGACCGGTAACAGGGATTGTTTTCGCTCGGGCATGTTTTTCTTTGTTAACGGAGCCTTTAACAGGGAACATCGGATGCTTAACATAGAAAATCCACCCCTTTTCCTTGTTAACGGAGCCCTTAACAGGGCAATCGGGTGCTTAACATGGAAAATCGGTGACGGACGCTCGGGCACCCTTTTCCCTGTTAACGGAGCCGTTCCAAGGACTTAACAAGGAAAATCGGGTGACGGACGCGTTTTTCCCAGTTAACGGACCGTTCACAGGGAAAAGAGTTCCTTGTTAACGGACCGTTAACGGACCCTGGACACCGCGGCTCCCAAGAGAGAGCAGTGGCGTAAACAAGTTGATACGACCAAGGCTCCCAACAAAGAGCGGAGACGTAACCAGTTCTTGACACCAGGGCCCGAAACGGGCGGCAAAGTAAGCTCCGCGTAAGCTCCGCGTAGGCTTCGCGTAAGCGCGTAAAGTCCTCGTCATCTTGAGGGACCTTCGAGACAGCCCATTGAGAGGCCAAGCGTGCTCCAAGACGGTCCAAGATGCCTCCAAGACGACCCAAGAGGCCAGAGGCCCGTAAGATCGCCCCAAGATGGCCCAAGATACCTCCAAGACGGCCCCAAGACGAGTTCGAACATCTGCACGTATGCAGACGGCTTCCACGGCCTCCACGCTGGCGTAGAGAGGCCCAGACGGGCCCGAGGACGGACGAGGGAGGAGGAGGAGGCAGGGGGAGGAGGAGGAGGAGGAGGAGGAGGAGGAGAAAGAGGAGGAGAAAGAGGAGAAAGAGGGAGGAGGAGGAGGTGGAGGAGGAGAAAGAGGGAGGACGAGGAGGAGGATGAGGAGGAGGAGGAGGCAGCGGAGGAGAAGGAGGAGGAGGAGAACAATAATAATCATGTTAATACTACTAACTGTACTAATATTATGAATATTCACAATAATATAGTAATAATAAAAATAATAGTAATAATAATAATGCTAATAATAATGTAATAAGAATAATGATAGTAATACGAATGTTGCTAATAATACGAATACGAATATCAATATTAATAGTACAACTGAGAAGATTAATAATAAGAAAAGAAGAATAGTAATACGAATAATAAGTATGGTAATACTAATAATAATAACAATAATAATAGTAGTAGTAGTAGTAGTAGTACTAGTACTAGTACTAGTACTACTACTAGTACTAGTTAATAATAAGAAAAGAAGAATAGTAATACGAATAATAAGTATGGTAATACTAATAATAATAATAATAGTAGTAGTAGTAGTACTAGTACTAGTACTAGTACTAGTAGTAGTAGGAGGTAGGAGGAGTAGTACTAGTACTACTAGTACTAGTACTAGTACTAGTACTAGTACTAGTACTAGTAGTACTAGTAGTACTAGTAGTACTAGTAGTACTAGTAGTACTAGTAGTAGTAGTCGTAGTAGTAGTAGTAGTAGTAGTAGTCGTCGTATTAATAATAATAGCAGTAATAATACGAATAATAATCATAACTACCAATAACAATAACAATAATAATGATAGGAGGAGGAGGAGGAGGAGGAGGAGCAAGGCTCCCAACTGAGAGTGGTGACGTAGCATGCGCTTGCTAGCAAGGCTCCCAAGAGGAAGCAGTGACGCAACAAGCTCTTACCACCAAGTCTCCCAAGAGCGAGCGGCAACGTAAGCATATCTGGGCACGAGGACTTTGAACAGAGAGCGGTGACGCAACAGGCTCTTCCCAGCAAGGTTCCCAACAGAGAGCGGTGACGTAACACGCGCTTACTAGCAATGCTCCCAAGAACGAGGAGCGGTGACGCAACCTCTTACCACCAAGGCTCCCCAGAGCGAAGGGTGCCATGAGCCATCTCCGGCAGGTTTTGCTGAAGCGCTCTTTCCGTTCCCGTGCCGGCCCAGGTCTCATAGCCTTCGGCCCATCCCGCGACCGTGCTTGGGTTGTGGGTATGAAGCCTATTGGATGTTCGTTGGGATCTCGCGGGAGGCCCTTCGGGGGCCTCTTGGAGGCAGTTTGGAGACCTCTTGGGGGCCGTTTGGGGGCCTCTTGGGGCATCGTTGGACCCGCCCACCCAGCGCACGAGGCGGCAAAGAAGCGGCAACGGGCGGCAATGTGGCGAAACTTCTCGGGGCCCACCTAGCGCACGCTGCGGCAGCAAGGCGGCAAAAGCCTCGTTGGACCCACCGGGCGTACGAGGCGGCATCGGGCTGGCAACGTGGGAAGTATTCGCCAGACCCAACAGGCTTCTTAGGGAGGAAAGTAATAGCCCCTAAGTGCAAGCACTGTTTGGGGAACCTTACCAGACAGCAGAGGAGCACTCTACCACGCCCCAATTCGCTTAAGGCACGGTGGTTGATGATTCATCTAGTGGACTTCAGCCTATCCCGCCCTCGTGCCGGGGTTTTGAACCAGAGACCTATTGTGTGCCTCGTGTGAGGGCTTTGGGGTCTGTTAGGGATCTCCTCGAAGAGGGGTTTCTTCTGGGCATCTTGGGGGCCTCTAGGGGCCTCTGGGGGACCTCTTGGGGACCTACTGGGGCCTCTTGGGAGCCTCTTGGGGGCCTTCTGGCGGTCTCGGGGGCCATCTTGGAGTGGAGGGCTCGAAATGTCAGTGTTTTTGCTTTTTGGGCCATCTTGTGGGACTCTTGGGCCCCTCTTGGGTCTTGGAGGCCGTTCAGGGGCGATCTTGCATTTATACGTCTTGGGCCGTCCTGGGCGCCCTTAAGAACGAAAAGGCCAGAAAGCTAAAAGCATTGAACGCGCTAAGCTTGTTCACTGATGTTGCCCTTCGAAGGCGGCTCCAGGATCCTCCAAGACGGTCCGAGAGAGCTCCAGGACGGGACTTGGGTTCATCTTATGCCTTGTAGGAAGTATGGAGTTACAACCACGCTCACGAGGCCTCTGAAAACGGCACGCGAGTCGCCCTGAAAGTATTCAGGAATGCTCAGATATTTGGGCCCGAGGGGGTCAAAATGCCATTTGCAATAGTGGGCACAGACTTCGAAGGGACCTGAGGACACTCCAGTTAGTGCCTACCGCACGGTGGCGCGTAATAGTCAGCGTAGACGACCTGCACGGACTGGAGGTCATTCCAGTTCGCGCCTCCATCTTGGGAGCCCTTGTGGCCGTGCTGAGGCCATGTGGGGCCACCTTGAGCTTATCTTGTCGGGGGCGGCCAAGAGGGCGGTTTTTAATACATGCTCCGCGTGCGGATCATGTATGGAAAATGCAAGGAATTGGTGTTAAAAACAACGATGAGTTCATGCATACATTTTTTCATAAATTAATCATGTATTAAAATCCTGCATTTTCAAAAAAAAATCCTATATATTAAAAACTGCCCTATAGGGAGGGTGGCCATGACACCTCCCCAGACTTCATGGCGCCTCCTCTTATGCCAGTGCGTCTCGGGCCCCCCCCTGCAGACACCATGCTTT
Organism: Prorocentrum cordatum; assembly: GCA_963575745.1. Classification (NCBI taxonomy): domain Eukaryota; class Dinophyceae; order Prorocentrales; family Prorocentraceae; genus Prorocentrum; species Prorocentrum cordatum. Next base: position 343,153 of record CAUYUJ010012825.1, read on the forward strand.
GCGCCCTCCTCTCTTGGGTGCTCCTCTCTCAGGAGGGGAAAAAACACACAGACACAATTACTCGTAGACTCCCAGGAAAATGTGGGAAAATATGGGAAGTGGGGGGGAAGACAAAAGACCCCAAAATATGGGAACATGTGGGAAATCCTGTTGTTTGTGCCTACTTATTTGTGCGTGTCCCAGGGCTCCTTCAGATTTGCGCCCCCCCCCTCTTGGATGCTCCTCTCTTGGACGGCCCCGATCTCGGGCCGCCCCCGGAGCACCAGCGGCGGACCGTCCCGAGGCTTGTGTGTTGGCAGTGTTGGCACGCCGGGGAGCTCTTCTGAGCCGGGCGAGTTCCGCACCTCCGGCACCCACCCACCCTCCAGACCAGCTGGCCCGAGCTGCCCGGGAGAGGGGGATTTCAGGAGCGAAGGAAGGACGTTCATGTACACTCTAGGCGATGCTTAAGAAAACCCAAGGTTTCGGCCAGAGTCTCGATCATTCTTAGTGTTTCAGTGTAAATCCTAAGATTTGAATAGACATTCTGGGTTTTTTATTCAGATTCTGAGACTCTGAATTTCTTAACCCATGATTTCTAAAGCATTTCGCAGGGTGTACATGAATCCACGCTGGTTTCGAGAGTTCGCATGGCGCGAATGTTCGTATCGCGCGGCGGGTCTCGCGGGTCGAGGGGCCGTGTTCGTGTACGTAGCTGGGCGCGTACGTCTTTTGTGTGCTCCCTAGGATTGTCGGGCGGGCGTAGAATCGAGATAAGTCCGCTCCAGAGCGTTCTGGACCCCTCTCAGAGCGTCCTGGAACGCTCTATGACGGCCGCAGCGCCCGAGACGTCCTCCAAAGCCGCCGATCCTCAGAGATCTTCGATTTGTATTGGTCCGATTTTGTCTCGATTCTGCCTTTGTCTTAGGTCGGGAGGGGCAACTATCTCACGCGCCGAGGAACCCCCAAGGGGTCGGCGAATTGCTGATACGGGTACCTTTCTGGCCGATGCTAACGCAAGCGCCTCACATCATATTTAACCGGTGAGTCATGTCATGGTGCTGAGCTTCAGATGTGTGAAACAACCAGCTCAACAACGGGTCGCGTCTGTCAAGTCCGCTATCACGAATTATGGAAGCAAGAAGCAGTGGCTTGCCGCGCTGGCGCTGTTCCGAGATACCGTGCGGTCGCGCATGCAACTGTGTACAATTTTGTACAATGTTGCGATAAGCGCATGCGGGAGGGGCAAACAATGGCAGCAGGCGTTGTTGTTGTTGAGCGAGGTGTCGGCAAGTGCCTTAGAACCTGATGCCATCAGCTATTCGGCTGGAGTCAGCGCGTGTGCGAAAGGCGGGCACTGGCGGCAAGCGTCATTGTTGTTGAGCGACTTACACGAAGCTTTTTTGGAGACGAACATAATTGGAGAGGCCTTATGGCCGGTGCCGCCGACCCCGAACGACGACGACGACGACGACGATATTGATGTGGGTCAGAGTCTTCAGGGATGCTCCTTGGGGTCTCTTCGGAGCGCTCTCGGGTGCCTCTGGGGGGTGGGGCCTCTTGGGGGCTTGGGAAGCTCCTGGGGGCCTCTTGGGGCTTCCCGGGAGCAGATTGGGGGTTTTTTGGGGGCGTCTTGGGGGCTTCCTGGCGCTTCCTGGGAGCCTCTCAGGCTGAGGGCTCGAAATGTCCGTTCGGGTCCCCCGTCTGGGCACTTTCTTGGAGCCGTCTTGGGGGCCTCTTGGGCCGTCTTGGAGGCCTCATGAGCCGTCTTGGGGGCCTCTTGGATCGTCTTGGAGCCCTCACGGAAGCCTCTTGGGTCACATTGGGGCGATCTTGGGGGCTTCTTGGACCGTCTTGGAGCGTCGGGAAGCCGAAAAGGCGAGAACCCCAAAATCTATCAAAAACCTTAGGAACATGAATAATGTTTGCCTCTTGGGGCCTCTTGGGAGTGCTCTTGGAGGCCTCTAGGGGCGACTTGGAAACCTCTTGGGCCGTCTGGAGGCTACTTTGGCTGGCGTCTTGGACCGATAGTTCGGCGATTCGGGGCCCTCTTGGACCGTCTTGGGAGCCTCTTGGGGCAGTCTTGGTTCGTCTTGGGGGGCGTGGGGCTTTGGGACCCCCGGGGGGGAGGGGCATTCTGACCCAGGACACCCCCCCTCCCGAGGGACACCCCCCGGGGACCACCCCCCCCCCGGGCAGGGAAGGGATCAAAGGGAGAGAAAGGAAGGGGCTTCACTTCGAACGACGTCCGTCGTTGTCGTTTGGGCTGGGCACGCTTGAAGACGAAGGCCCAGGGTAAGAGGTTTCGGGTTTAGGGTTTAGGGTCTAACAGGCTTGGCCACGATTACAACTTGCCCACGAACCCACCTGCGGTGGCCGTCAATCCCACCCGCAAGCCACCCCACCATAAAGATCATCTCTCCCCTCGTGAGAACCGCATCGAATACAGCGTCGACGACGAGGACAACGACGACGGCGACGACGGATGTGCGATCCAGGGTAAGAGGTTTCGGGTTTAGGGTTTAGGATTTAGGGTAAGGCAATGGCTGGCGCGTTGGATGAGGAGACCCAGGAGAACGCTCGGAACGGCGATGGCGACGACGACGACGACGACGACGAGGAGACGACGAACGGAAAAGCTACGAATGAAAGAGCCTCTTCCACACGCCGACAGGGTCGGCGGATTTGCTACAGCGCTTGCATCGCTGCCTGCGCCAACGGCGGGCAGTGGCAGTGGGCCTTGACGATGCTGCGCGGCGCGTGGAAGGTGGCGCTGGAGCCGAATACAATTTCTTCTGCATGCCTAGGGTAGGAGGAGCACGAGGGAAGGAGGAGGAGGAGCAAGAGAAGGAGGAGGTGGAGAAAACCCGTGATTATGATGCTGATGATGTCGGTGATGATGATGGTGATGATGATGATGATGAAGATGATGAAGATGATGATGAGGATGAGGATGATGATGATGAGGATAACGACGACGATGGCGATGATGATGACGAGGAGATTAACGATTGTTATGGCGATGACGATGGTGGTGGTGGTGGTGATGGTGATTGCGATGATGATGATGGCGCTGATGACGATGATAACGATGATGTTGATGATGATGAGAATGATGATGTTGACGGTGATGATGATGACGATGATGATAATGGTAGTGTTGATGATGATGATGATGATGATGATGATGATGATTGTGATTGTGATTGTGATTGTGATGATGATGGTGATGGTGAGGGTGAAGGTGGTCGTAATGGTGATGCTGGTGATAGTAGTGATGATGGTACTGATAGTGGTGATCGTGATGATGATGCTGATGATGATGATGACGATGGTCGTGCTGGTGTTGGTGGTGATGGTGATGATGTTGATGGTGATGGCTATGGTGATGGTGATGATAAGGACGAGGAGGAGGAGGATGAGGAGGAGGAGGAGGATGGTGGTGGTGATAATGATGGTGATTATGATGGTGATGGTGAGGGTGGTGGTGATGCTGATGATGGTGATGTTGACGGTGGTGGTGATGATGATGGTGATGGTGATGATAATGAGGATCAGGATGATGATGATGATGATGATGATGATGATGTTGATGGTGATGATGATGGCGTTGACGATGATGATGGTGATGATGATCATAAGTATGAGGAGGAGGAGGAGGAAGAGGATGATGATGATGATGGTGGTGGTGATGATGGTGATGATGGTGATGATGGTGATGATGGTGAGGGTGAGGGTGATGGTCATGGTGATGATGGTTGTGATGATGATGGCGATGATGATGGTGATGATGCTGATGCTGACGATTATGATGATGATGATGCTGATGATGGTGATGATGATTGTGATGGTGATGGTGATGGTGGTGATGATGATGGTGATGGTGAAGGTGCTTGCTGATGATAAGTAAGATGCTGGTGGTTGTGGTGATGATGACGATGATGGGTGATGCTCATGGTGGTGATGAAGACGATGATGACGACGACCACGAGGATGGTGATGGTGATGATGAGGAGTAGGAGGAAGATGAGTAGGAGGAAGAGGAGGAGGAGGAGGAGGAGGACGAGGATTACGACTCAAAGACGGCCCCAGGCAGACCCAAGGCGGCCCCAGGTCCCTTCAGACGGCCCCCAGACCTCACAGAAGGGCCCCACGTGGCCCCAACGAATTCACAGAGTGCTCGAAGCGGCCCCACGTTGCAAAAGCCTAGCAGAGCCCCAAGAGAGTTCCACCGAGCTCCACGATGGCCCTCATATGGCCAGAAAGGTGCCCCTCCGAAGACATCTGTACCCCCTCCACCTCCCAGAGCTGCTGGACTGTCCAAGACGCTCCCAAGATCGCTCCAAAGATCCCCCGCAGATCCCAGCAACTACGAAGCACGCCCCCAGACAGACCGCCCGCGAAAACGTTCGTGAAGGCCATGCACGGGTGGTTCACCCCGTTATTTGTACTATAGTTCTGGTCGTGGCGCGTTCGAACGGGGGGGGAATCTGGCGAGGTGGCCCCCCGAGCAGCCCCAAGACCGTCCAAGAAGCCTCCAAGACGTCCCAGGCCCCCTCCAAGAGACCCCCAGGAAGCCCCAAGAGGCCCCC
>CAUYUJ010012825.1:352723-373087 GCA_963575745.1 Prorocentrum cordatum
CCGCGCGTATGCCGAAATCCTTCGAAAACCTTCGGTTTCGGAAGGATTCCACAATCGTGTGTCCAAAAAGTTTACAAAAAAACAAAAAAAAGTTTCGCAACACGGGTTTTCAACAAAAGCGTGCGCGCGCGTTCTTGCGTCGTCGTCGTCGTCATCGTCCTCCCTCCTCCCTCGTCGTCGTCGTCGTCGTCGCCATCGTCGTCTTCTGTCTTTCCTCGTCGTCGTCGTCGTCGTCTTGGCGTCGTCGTCGCTTCCGTCGTCGTTGTCGCCGTGGTCGTCCTTCCTCCCTCGTCGTCTTCGTCGGAGTCTCGTCGTTGTCCCTCCTATTTCGTCGCCGTCGTCGTCGTCGTCGTCGTGGTCTTCACTCCTCCCTCGTCGTTATCATCCTCCCTCGTCGTCGTCGTCGTCCGTCGTCGGCGTCTCGTCGTCGTCCCTCCTATTCCGTCGTCGTCGTCGTCGTCGTCGTTGTCGTCGTCGTCTTCCCTCCTCCCTCGTCGTTGTCGTCGTCGGCGTCGCCGTCCTTCCTCCTTCTTTGTCGTTCGCGTCGTCGCCGTCTTCCCTCCTCCATCGTCGTTGTCGTTGTTGTCGCCGTCGTCGTTTTTTCTCGTCCCTCGTCGTCGTCTCCGTTGGCGACGTCGTCGTCGTCTTCGTCGTCGGCGTCGGCGTCCTCGTCGTCTTCGTCGACGTCGACGTCGGCGATGTCGTCGTAGTCGGTGTCTGCGGCGCCGTCGTCGTCGTTGTCGCTGTCGGCGTCGGTGTCGTGGCCAAGTGCCATGTGGTACCTACCTTCACGGTCTTGTCTTAAGAAGTCTTGCGACCAAATTGCGGGTGGGAGGGTGGGATGTTTGCACGAGCAGTAGAGAGGATAGCTTCAAGACGGTCAAAGTGGATTTCATCCCGTAGATTGTACACGGCCTCGCTTGTAATCCACGCGTTGACAGAGTTATTTGTTTCCGTGCTGGAGGTTCAAGCTGACTTTCTGTTATAGAGTTTGGGAATTTTCTCGGCTGCGCCAGACATGACATCCCGAAGCAGTTGTAAATATCTGGCGGCACTGGCTGGCTTTTGGTCTGCGCTCGATCTGTTCTCCCGGGAGCGAGAGAGAGAGAGCGAGACGACGGGTTCTTGCCCCGGTATATTGCGAGCTGTGCGGGGATCTTTTTTTCGCGCCGCAGAGCCGCCTGCATCTTCTGCCGAGACCATACCAGACCGACCTCTCGTTTTTTGGTTTGGCCCGCCCGTGTTTTTGGAAAGGAGGGCCGCCCTGAGGGCGCTGTGATGGGGATCGGGGCGGGTCTTCCGAGGTGGGCAGTGGGCGCAGGCGCTGTCGCTGCTCAGCAAGGTCCGTTGCTCCTCCCTTCTGCCCCTCCTCCTCCTCCTCCTCCTCCTCCTCCTCCTCCTCCTCCTCCTCCTCCTCCTCCTCCTCCTCCTCCTCCTCCTCCTCCTCCTCCGTCTCTCCTCCCTCTTCTCCACCTCCTCCCTCCTCCTTCTCTCCTCATGCTTCCTCATTCCCGCCTCCCTCCTACCCCCTCTGCTCGTCGTCGCCCTCCTCCTCCTACTCCTCCTCCTCCTCCTCCTCCCGTCCCGAGGTCCGGGAGGTCAGGCTGGAGCAGGACGTCGTCGGCTACAGCGCCGGGGTGAGCGCGTGCCAGGGGGACGCCGAATGGGAGCGAGCGCTGCTCTTGCTTGGGGAGATGCGGGGGGCGAAGCTGGATCCTGATGTCACAACATATGGCGCTGGAGTCACCGTGTGCGAGAAAGGTGGACAGTGGCAGCATGCGCTGTTCTTGTTAGAGGAGCTGCGGAGGGCAGAACTGCAAGCAGACGTGATCATCTGTAACGCCGCTGTCAGTGCCTGTGAGAAGTCAGGGCAGTGGCAGCGCGCGCTGTCGGTGCTGTGCGAGATGATGGAAGAGAGGATGGAGCCAGACGCGATCAGCTATAACGCTGGCATCAGCGCCTGCGAAAAAGGGGGGCAGTGGCAGCAGGCGTTGTTATTGTTGAGGGAACTGCGGGAAGCTGACCTGGCGCCCGATATCCTCAGCTACAACGCGGGCATCAGTGCGTGCGAGAAGAGGATGCAGTGGGAGATGTCGCTGGCGCTGCTGAGCGAGCTGCGGGGAGAGATGCTGGAGGCAGACGTCATAACTCAGGGGGCGGCCCGACCGACTCCTGGCGGGCGGGCCCGCTCCGCGACGGCCTCCCTCTCCTCGCCTCCACCGACGCGGGCGGGCGGCCCGGAGGCGGGGCCTCGAGGGCGCGGGGCTCGTCGAGGAGGGGGGCCCGCCACGGGACGGGGTCGGCCGGGCCGTGCCCGGCTCACCTACCACGCCGCGGTCAGCGCCTGCAAGAAGGGCTGGCACTGGAGGGAGGCGGTGTCGCTGCTGCGGGAGATGGGCGGCGCGGCCCTGGAGCCCGACGTCGCCAGCTACAACGCCGTCATCCAAGCGTGCGCGGGGGGAGCAGGCCTAAGTCGGGCCTGTCCCTCTACAGGGGGAAAATTCAAAAATAATCGAAAAATAGTCTGGGGACTATTGTTTGACCTTTTTGTAAATTTTCGGAGCATTTTCGGTGTATTTTGTAAAATTTTTCGTCCAAAATCGGACTGTAGGGGGACCCGACTTAAGAGCAGGCGGGCAGTGGCAGCGGGCGCTGTCGCTGCTCAGGGTCCAGGGGCGGGCCCAACCCCCCGGCAACCCGATCTCCTCCCCAGAGGAGATGATCCCGACACCGCTACCCGTGCCTCGTCGTCTCGGCTGGAGCCGCCCCGAAGTCTTGGTCGCAGCACATCCCAAGAGAGGCCTCGGGGAGCGGCGGTGTGGATCATCTGTTTGCTTCCCCACTTCGGTGACGACCTCTCCCTCGCCTCGTCACGAGGCGTGGGTGAGAGGCCAGGGGGGAGTTTCAGGGCGAGGGTCTCGTCACAGAAGGGGTCTGTTCGCGCCCGGGAAGGAGATGCTGGCAGCGGAGATGGAGCCGGGCATGAAGACGTACAGTGCTTGCGTCATGGCCTGCGCGAGCGGCGATCAGTGGCAGCAGGCGTTGTCTTCGCTTGGAGATCTGAGGGACGCGGGGCTTGTGCCGGATTTGTTCTGCTACAATATTCAATCCAACGCGTGTTCGAAGGGTGGGCAGTGGCAGCGGGCGCTCGCGTTGCTAAGGGAACTTTGCGAAGCAAGCTTGGAGCCCGATCTCGTCAGCTTTAACATTGGGATTGGTGCATGCGAGAAGTCTGGTGAGTGGCAGCAGGCGTTGTCGCTGCTGTGCAGTCTTTGTGACTTTAAGGTGGAACCAGACTCCGTTAGCTATTCTCTTGGAGTTAGCTCTTGCGAGGAGGGATGGCAGATGCTGTGGGTATTGCCCTTGCTGAGAGGTTTGTCTGACTCCGTGATCTGTAATGAATTTCTGGTTCCAGCGCGTGCGAAACATGTGTGAATTCACCGTAGTTCTGAAGCTGCTGAGTGACACGTAGGTTGCCTCGAACATGTTTCGTGTCGCGCAGATGTTGCTGTTTCCAAGCCAGCTGTGAGGACCGTGTCGAGGCCATTCCCTATGGGCGGGCAGAATGAGCAGTGCGCGAAGTCGGACACACGGTGCTCGTGCATGCGAGGGCGAAGACCGCGAAACATCGTATTGATGCGGCGAAGGGTGTTGGCACGTGCACGGGTCGACGACACCAGCCATGGACAGGGTGTTGGCGCATGCAATGACCACGATCAGGTACGAGTTCACGAATGCCGATGGCTCGATTCCTCGTGAAGCTTAGTTAAGAGGGGCGCCACTTTCGGATCCTAAGGTAGAGCATGTGGCACCGAGCTAGAAAAAGTCAGGCATCTTGGAGGCCATGCTGGACTATATCCTAGGCTATCTTGGGTCATCTTGGACGCTCTAACCGCTCGCGGGGCCCCAGGCCCCCGAAGTGGAAGGAGGTTGGAACACTAAACTTCTTAAGCCACCTCGCCCAAACATCTGTTGGATTGTATGCCCTGTTTTCAACCACGTGCTGCCATGCATACCCGCCATTGTGTTTGGAAAGATCGCGATTACAGTTTAGATCAGTTTAGCGTTGCATGTTTGCAATGTTGCATGACTGTTGCGGTGCTCATTAAGGACTGTTTAGGGGCTCCTGGAGGCCCCACGGAGGTCATGAGGAGACCAAATGAAGGAGGAGGAGGATGAGGAAGACGAGGAAGAGGAGGAAGGGCAGGAAAAGGAGGAGGAGGAAGAGGAAGAAGAACAAGAGGAGGACCTCAAGCAGGGGTAGCAGAAGCACCAAGGGCAGGAGGAGGGGATCAGTGTGAACCCAAGACGCGGCAACGATGTTGCCGTACACCCTCCCTCCAAGTTTCGTGACAAAACACAGCTCCTGGGACCTCAGCGCTGCGGATCAACGTGACAGTTGCGTCATGACAAACCGAAATCCTGCCAGAACGTCGTTCCGGGCGATTCAATACCGAAAATGACTGGCTGTTTGGTCCTGGCAATCCTACATCGTGCTGGAACACCTTTCTTGGACTTCGACCATACGAATATTCCCCCTTGTGGGAAACTTTGAAGACGAATGCTCGACAAAGAAACCGGCTTCCATCCGTGAGCCTACAACAAATTTTAAAGACAAGTGTGCGAGGCGCTAAAGCGAGAGCTACATTTTGAACACTGGCCGGCCTCCATGCGTGCATTTGCTGCAATCGTTTAAGACGAATGTGCGCGGCGCTAGGGGAAAAGCCACATTTTGAAAACGACCCGCCATCCATTCGTGAAATGCCTGCAGCCGTTCAAGACGAATGCGCGATGCGTCAAGGCAAGAGTAACATCTTGAGAATGACCCGGCCACCATCGGTGAAACCGTTGCCATGCTCAAGCTTCAATACCATCAACGGCGAGGAAGTGTCAGGCGCAATTCCTTGGCCGCCCTACCAACACGTCTGGGGATGCGGCAGGGATGAGTTTCTTGTAAGGAGAAGGAAAAGGGATCGAGTAAGAGGAGGCGGAGGAGGAGGAGGCGGAGGAGGAGGAGGAGGAACAGGCGGAGCATCTGGCTCAAGGAGCAGGAGCAGGAGCAGGAGCCGCGTGCCGCTTGCCTGCGATGGCCCTGCAGTGAGGGGAGGATGCCCCTCTATCCTCCTCCTGCGTGCGGGGTCGGCGGCGGGCGGCCGCTGCTGGCTGCTCCGCGCTGCCCTCGGTGGCGGCTGCCCTCTGCTGCAGGCTGCCTGGTTATGCCCCTCGCGCATGGCCCTTGCGCGCTCGGCTGCGGGGCCGTCAGCCTTGGTCGCTCTGGCAGGCGCCGCCGGCGCGGGTGGGCCATCCAGGCTGCACGCGATCCCCGCGTGCAGGATGCGGCTGCTCAGGCGGGTGCCTTCGAGCAGGCAGCTGCATGGATGGAGGACCATGCCACCAGCAGTGCAGCCGGTGAGGAGCAGTTTTGCTTCGTTGGCTGGCAGGTGTACCTTGCTGGCGCCCTCCTCCTCATTCTCATCATCACCATGGTGTTCATCTGCTGCTGCACCGTCGGCACGCTTGTGTGCTGCTGTGGCCCTGTTAAGCTCCTCGGCGGCCAGGCGATCGCGGGACGGCTCGCAGGTACACTGGCATCGGCCACTCAGGGTATCTGGCCCGGTTGGCCAGCCTCATCGAGCCTGGGGGTGACGCGGCCGTCGAGCAGATGGCCCAGGCGCTGGACGTCTCGCCAGCCGCGGTGCGCACCGCGGCCCCCGTCGCAAACTGACGGCGTGGCGAGGCAGCTGCTGGGCAGCTGGGTGCGCGACCTCTTAGGGAAGAGGGCGTGGAACCCAACCCTGGCCCCGGTTCTGAACCGCTCGATTTCATCGAGCCGGCGCGGGCCCTCATCGACGCGCGCGCGGCGGACCCGCCCGGGCCACCGACGGACGGCTTCGAGGCACCGCCAGAGGTGCCTGGGCCGCGGGGGGGCCGCTTCGAGGTGGAACCCGCGACCCCGCCGCTGCGCAGGCCGGAGTTGCAGGAGCTCTGTCGGGACCTTGAGGAGCGCGTCAGGCAACTCGAGCAGCAGTTCGAGGGGCGGCGGGGATGAGGGGAGAGACGAGGTGCAGCAGGAGGCGGAGGCTTATCGGCCACGCGGCCGGGACAGGAGTTGGCGGCTGCGGCCGCGCCGAGACGGAGGTTCAGGAGGAGGCAGCGGCAGCGGCTGCCGACGCCGCTGCTGCCGCTGCGAGCCGCGGCGCGTCGCGCATGCGCCCCGGCTGCCGCGGCGACGCGGTGCCGGCGCGGCCAGGCCGAGGTGCTCAGTGCGCCATCTGCGGACGCGGATGGGGCAGGGGGGGGCGGGCGTTCTCCCGCGCGCCCTGCGCCGCCGCGGCGCGCGGCGCGCGTGCCGAGGCCGCCGCAGAGGCCGCTGCCGCGGCTGCGACCGCGGGGGAGGCGCCCGCCGAGTCCCGGGACAGCGGCGCGGTGGCCCCGTCGCCGTCGGGCGCCTTGCCCGGCGTGCCTGGCGAAAACGGCCGCGCGCCCCAGCGCCCCCAGTAGATCGCGGAGGAGGAGGAGGAGGAGGAGGAGGAGGCTCTGTCTGCCGCGGCGGCCGCCGCCGCCGCTCCAGAGGGAGCAGGCGGCGAGAGCCGCAACGTCCAGCAGGCCATCGACACCATCGAGAAGGCGATCGCGGACGCCGCCCCCCCGCCAGGCGAGGAGGCGGCGCGCGCGAGGGGGCGAGACGCGCATGGCGTGCGAGGCGCCCATGGTGAAGGACAAATGGGGCCACAGGTGCTCTTCGCGCCACGCGTGCTTCTGCAGCGCGCGGTGTCAGAGCTCTGCTCTCGAGGCCCGCTGCCGCGGTTCACCCGCGCCCCCGGCGTCACCTGGCGGCGCCGGAAGAGCGGAGGGGGAGGGGGAGGGGGAGGCGACGCAGGAGATGCAGCAAGCGGAGTCTGAGGGGGCGCAGCGTTTTCCGACGCACGTGTTCAGGCACCCAACCCAGCCAGCGCAGCCGACATCGATGCCATGCTCAGCGAGGCCGTCGCCGCCCCGGCGCTCTCCACCCTCGCGCGGGTGCCCTCGCAGCTTCGCGTCGTCACGGTTCTTTGGGACCCTGGGCAACATGCGGACGCGGAATCGGCAGCTGCGAGGCGCGGGGCTCCAGTCAACGCGGCACGCGCGGCGCGCTAGCCAGCCCCTTTGGCCGGCGCCGGCGCCCCCCCCCCCGCCGCCAGAACGCGGTGCGCGTGGGCGCCTCGGAGTCCGAGCCAGAGCCGCATGGTGCCGATAAGCCAAATTACAGCGCCATGATCAAGGAACGCTTGCACTACGCGGAGCTGGGCGATTTCAGCCATCTCCTCTCCGCCTACCGCACCTGCGCGACCTCCGGGCCGTTCGCGAGCAGGACACGCGCGCTGCCGAGGGCCGCGAGGCGGAGCTTCCGGGCCAGCCCACACGGGGCGAAGACGCGTTCCGGAAGGCCGCGGGCAAGCTGAGCAATGGGACCGCCCGCGTTGCGAAGGCCTTGCTCACGGGGGCGGCCCGGACACCCTTGGCGCCGGAGACGGCCGAGCGCATAGACGCCCTCGCCAGCGTGGACGTCGACAGCGACGAACGCGAAGCTCAATTGAGAGAGCGCCGGCTCGCGCCCCACGGAGCGGAGCAGGCCCCTGCCCCGAGGCATCGCGTTCTCCAGCGCAAACTGCTCACCTTAAGGGGTGCGGCGCGGCGTGGCCCCAGCGGCTGGCGCAACGCATTCCTCGCGGACACTGGCACGGTGAATGGCGGCATCCAGGCCCTTCCAAGTGGGCCCAGCTCTAGAAGCAGGGGCGCATACAGGATAGCAGCATTGTGATGTGGACTGCAGCGCGCGTCGCGCCAGTTGATGGCGGCTGGGCCCCAGCCAAGCCCGGGTCGCAGCCCCTGCGCGCAAGCTGAGGCCGATAGCTCGCGCAGAGGTTCCGCTGAAGCTGGCGGAGGGCGTGCGCATCGACGAGCATGTGACCAAGCTCCTGCGCTGCCTCGAGCCGAACCAGTTGGGCTCTGGCACGCCAGACGGCGCTCTCCCAATCATCCACATCGCGCGGTCCCGGGCCCGGCTCTTGGAGCGGGATGGGGAGGGCGCTGGGGCAGAGGACGCGGGTGTTCTCGCGCCCATCGACTTTGAGAATACCTATGGCCGCGCTTTCCGTTCCCCCTGCCGCCAGGGCCGCCGTGCCCGAGCGCCCGAGATCGCAGCGCTCGCGGCGACCCATTGGCGGCCGGGGCACTTCACAGCGCGGCAGCGCGTCGGAGGAAGATGGCGACAGTCGCAGGCTTCGCGAGGGGGCTGGCAGGGCGCCCGCCTCATGCAGGTGTTGTTCGCCATGGGCCCGGAGGATTCCCTGCGGACCCTTCCGCGCGCAAGCGCTAGGCCCCCGCCGCCCCCGCCCAGCTGCAGCCGCGTCGGCTACCAAGATGGCGCCAACGTACTCTCGAAGGCCAGCGCGCATGCGGACGCATGGCTGGCATTGGAGGCCAGCCCCCGCCCAAGGCGGACACCGCGCCCGCAATTCCAAGTGCAAGATGCGGGCCCCGCTGCACGACCGCGCGCCGGACGACACGCTGCCGCGGCACGTCCGCCGCTCGGCGGCGGCGGCGCCGAGGGCGCGCGGCGGCCTCGTTCTCTTGAGCGGCGCCGTGGGCGGTGAGCTGGCGGCCCGGGCGGGCAGGGCCGGCATGCTGCTGCAGCCTGCCGCGGCGCGGGCACAGAAGGATATTGCCTACGCGGAGCGCATCCAGGATGCGGGCAACGTCTTTATCCACATCCAGTGCGTCTTGGAGTTTCGGCCACGCCCCCCAAGAAACACGAGGCGCGCTGGATATGGGTTACAATCTGCCTCCACAAGGCTCGATTTTTATCAATATCCAGCGCGCCTCGGCCTTGCGGAGCCCCTTCCAAGAAAGTTCAAGACGCACTGGATGCGGATATAAATCTTGCCCGCGCAGGAGTTTGCAGCGGCCCGCCCCGCCATCACTTCCAAGCATTTTGCTTGGCTTATGATGTCCAAGTCGGTTTCTCATGCCATTTCTTTCGGCGCGCTCAGGGCCGCCCCAGGCGCCGGGCGCTGCGGCTGAGCCTGTGAGCAGCCAGGCGGAGGAGATCATCCAGGAGATAGTGTTCGGGAAGCGCTTGCCGGAAGAACCTGCGCTGCAAATGCGGCTCTCGGGAGCTCTTGGCGGGGCGGGCTTGCGCCGCGAGGCGGAGGGGGTCATGGCAGATGCAGCGCAGTGGGCGGATCGGGCCTCCATGCGCGCGCGGGCGCCTGCTGCGGCCGCCGCCATTGGCTTGGCCGTTCCCCTGTGCGACGGGGCAGAGGGCGCCGAGGGTGCACGGCAGCGTCTAGCCGCCCAGGGCGTCGTCGTTGATCTCGAGGGCGGGGTTCGGCGCGCGCCGAAGGCGGCGGCAGAGTGCGGCGACGGCCCTTGGGCGTAGGACGCGGCCAGGGACGAGCTTGGCTCTTTGCGACGGTTGTCGGAGGCCTCGCTGCAGGCGGCCGCCCCAAGCCAGCGGCCGGCCGGCTTGCCGAGGCGATTCGCGAGTCGCTTTTTCCGTCACCTCGAGGCGTTGATGGCGACCCGCTGATGGCACATGCCGGGCGCAGCAGCCGGGGGGCCGGGGGCGGGGGCGCCGTGACTGCAGTTGCCCAGCATGCCTGCTGAGTTCTTCGCGTCCTACCACTTCCGCGCCACGTCCTTGCGCAGGCTCGGTGCGATGGGGCCCCCCAGCGGGGCGACGTGCCGCATCCCGCGCCGGCGTGGAGATGGAGCGGAAGTGCGCGGGCATGTGTTGGACCCCACGCTCTGGCTGTGCAAATACGGCCCTGCACGCATCCGCCCTCGCAGGGCTCTCGCGGCAGCAGTGGCCTGGTTGCTGCGCGTGTGCCGAGCAGCTCGAGGTCGACATAGGGCGCACGGCCCCGGAGCTGAGCTGGACGGGGCGCAATGGCTCCACAGAAGTCACCCCCGGGCAGCGCGAAGCCGAATTACATCGACGTGTCGATTCGCTGCCCGCGCGCGCAGCGGTACACGCACGCGGCCTCCATCCTGGGCGTGGCGGCCTCGGCGGCGGCGGGTTCCAAGCGCGAGCGCTACGGCAGCGCCGCGATGCCAGTCGCATTGGAATCCTACGGCCGGATCGGGAGCGAGACACTTCACTCGCTGGACCTCCTGGTCACGCACGCCGGGTGCAGCGTCCGGACGCATGGGCTGCGCCCCGGCTGCTGCCGCGCTGGCGCGCGGCCTTCGAGCGCATCGTGCAGTACGCCAGCGCCGACATCGACCTCACGGCCTTCGGTTGCGCGCCAACAGCAGCCGAGGCCCGGGTCGGCCGCGTGATGGCCTTTCTGTAGCGCCATCGCATATTGATTGTTGTAGTTTCGCGGAGTGTGCGTGCCCGCCAGCGGTGTTGTCAGGAGGAGGAGGAGGAGGAGGAGGAGGAGGAGGAGGAGGAGGAGCAGGAGGAGGAGGAGGAGGAGGGGGACGAGGAGGAGGAGGAGGAGGAAGAGGAAAAGGAGGAGGGGGAGGAGGAGGAGACCGTTTTTGAGACCTCGGGCTCCCAAGAGCCAATTGCTCGAGGAGGACGTGCCTGGACCGGAAAGCAGTGGACCAACTCAGTACAACGGGCCCGCCAAGTAAGAGAACCAGCTTGCCAGCGGGTGCCTCACGGAGAGTCCTTACCTTCTGATGGCCGCAGGACGAAAACCAGCCTGCCAGCGGGTGCTCCACGGAGAGTCCTTCCCTTCTGATGGCCCTAGGACCGCACGGATGCATTGGGACTCCTCAGGCTGTATAAAAATCGGCAGCGAATATGCCCCAATATTTCTTGGAGCCTGGTTCCTTATCGTATGTGCCCAGGGATGATCCACGATTATCCTTGCATCCTCATGTGTTGTCTTGCGTTCATGTCTTCTCCACCTTCGAAGCCAATCAACATGGGCATCCACGGCCCTTGCATCCTTCACGCGCATCCTTACTAACCGGGTAGACTGTTCTGTAAAGGAAAGGCTGCCTTTCCTGGTCAATGCGCAGGCTCCGACGAGGGAAGAAGTGGGGAAGGGAAGGAGCAGGAGGAGGAGGCGGAGAAGGAGGGGAAGGAGAGGAGGAAGAGTAGGACGAGGAAGAAATGGGGGATGAGGATGAGGAGGAGGCCGGGAGCAGGGGGAGGAGGAGGTGAAGGAGGAGGAGGCGGAGGAGGAGAAGGAGGAGGAGGAGGAGGAGGAGGGGGGAGGAGAGGCGAGAGGAGGAGGAGGAGGTGGGGAGGAGGAGGAGGAGGAGGAGGAGGAGGAGAGGAGGAAGGAGGAGAGGAGGAGGAAGAGGAGGAGGAGGAGGAGGAGGAGGAGGAGGAGGAGGAGGAGAAGCAGGAGGAGGACGAGGAGGAGGAGGAAGGAGAGGAGGAGGAGGAGGAGGAGGAGGAGGAGGAGGAGGAGCAGAGGAGGGGGAGGAGCAGGAGGAGGAGAGGAGGGGGAGGAGGAGGAGGAGGGGATTATCAGGAGGTGGAGGAGGAGGGAGGAGGAGAGGAGGAGGAGGAGGAGGAGGAGGAGGAGGAGGAGGCAGAGAGGAGGAGCAAGAGGAGGAGCAAGAGGATGGGGGAGCAAGGGGGGGGGGGAGGAGGGAGGAGGAGGAGGAGGGAGGAGGAGGAGGAGGAGGAGGAGGAGAGGAGGAGGAGGAGGAGGAGGAGGAGGAGGGGGAGGAGAAAGAGGGAGAAAGAGGAGAAAGAGGAAGAGGAGGAGGAGGAGGAGGAGGAGGAGGAAGAGTAGGAGGAGGAGGAGGAGGAGGAGAAGCAGGAGGAGGAGGACAGGAGAAAGAGGATGAGGAACACAAGGAGCAGGGGGAGGAGGAGGAGGAGGAGGAGGAGGAGGAGGACAGGAGGAGGAGGAGGAGGAGGAGGCCCCCGGGGCGGATTCGGAGTTCAAATGTTGTATCGGGGCTTGTGTTTTCGCGTTCGATCACGGGTTAAATCCGGCTCAGTTCCATTGAATCCCGTGCAATCCGGCTTAATCCAGCATGGCCTCGGGCTTAATTTAACCGAATCCGGTAAAGTAGTTTTCTCATCGGGCTCGATCGTTCTCAATCGTTCCAGCGAAGACCTCTCAGGAGTTGCTTCCTAACCTCTCTCCGCAGGGCCCACAAGCGCTCAAATGGGTGAACCCAACACCCAAGTAATAGGAGGCCTCCCTCCGTCGGAAGTCGTAGAGCCTCCCCTCCCCACCACCCCTCCCTCTCCACCCTCCCTTCCGCCCCCCTTTCCAGAGTTACGCACTCTGATTATGACTTTCCCCTCTACCGTGTTTGTTGGCCGCCGCCCCCCAAGTATCATTTCACAGGAATTTACCACTTGAAGTGCAGGTTTCTCATCGATCATGCTGTTGCAGTTTTTTCATAATGGTATTCCTGCTGCGATCAGCGTTGGCCGTATTTGCGGATCGGCGTTTCGATCCCGTCGTTCAGAACAGCACTCCTCGCCGCAGCGCGGGCACTATCTCTCGATCCGTTTCTTTCCTAGTCGTTGCCGCCCGCTTTTTTCCTTTCCTCGCTTTCCCCCAGTTCTCCCCCTGATCCTCCTAACGAATCCTGCTCCTTCTGCCGCGATCCTCATCCTCCTCGTCCTCCTGCTCCTGCTCCTCCTGCTCCTCCTGCTCCTCCTCCTCCTCCTCCTCCTCCTCCTCCTCCTCCTCCTCCTCCTCCTCCTCCTCCTCCTACTCGAACGGTAAGGTGGCTCCCAAGCGTGGCCCCGCGCAGCCGTCTTGCCCTGGGCGGCCGCGGCGAGGCCCGCGCCAATGGGAGCCCCCAGCGCCGAGGGCGCGAGGGCGTGACGCGAGGAGCCACGTCGGAGGCGACATTGCATGGCGGGGACCGAGTGCGCCCAGCACGGCTTGTGCGCGAGGCGCCCGTCCAACGCCAGCAGGAGGGCCCGCAGACGAATGATGCTCCACGTGCACCGGCAAGCCGCCCTGGATCATGGCCTGGTGGAGTGGTGCCAGGAACCGTGGTGGGGCGGGCAGTGGATGCAGGCCTACACGGATGGGGGCCTGGCGAGCAGACGAGCAGTGGCAGCCTCAAGTGGGCGGTGGCGGTGTTTGCGAGGAAGGTGAAGCTGGAGCCCGACGCAATCACACTAGCCACCGCCTTGGGAACAGCGCGTGCGAGAAGTGGACGGCGAACGACGAGCCCGACACCATAAGCGTCAGCGCTGAGCTCAGGGCAAGCGAGAAGGGAAAGGCGAAGCTGGAGGTGGCGGCAAGGGCGGAGGAGAACCACGAGCCAAACGGCATCAGCTACAGCGAGGGGGTGGTGGTGCGAGACGCGAAGGTCGAACCCGACGCCATCAGCTACAGACCCGAGGACGGCGCATGCGCGGGGAATCGGGCTGCAGCAGCGGCGGAGGCAAAGCTGGAGCACAGTAGTACTGGCCTAGTCCCCTCCCCGCCCCTCGTCGCCACGGCCAGACCAGCGAAAGCGGAATGCATCAGCGAGTGCGTTGGAGTCAGCTCAGCGCCGTGGGCCGCCAGGAAAGACATCGCCGACAAGTGGCTAGGTCCAGGATGCGAGAAGGGGATGGCGATGATAGTGCCCGATATCGCCAACCACTGTGCGGTCAGCAGGGCATGCGAGAAGGTGCGGGAGGCCTCCATGGCATGTCTTTGCGCCAGACAGACCAGCGGCGCGCGCGAGAAGTTGGAGGCGACGATAGATCCAAGCGCCACCAGCTGCAGCGTAGCGATCAGAGCGTGCGAGGAGAGGGAAGCGAAGCTGGAGCCCGCTAACTCCCCTAGCCACAGCCCTGTGAGCAGCGCCCGCGGGAAGTCGGAGGCGAAGACGGAGCCCGACATCATCAGCTACAGCGCGGGGGCCGGCACGCGCGAGAAGGAGACGGCGAAGCTGGGGCCCTTTATCTACCCTAGCCTGACCTCCTCGGGCCCCCTCGTCGCCATGGCTGGACCTGCGAAATCGGAACGGGGCTCGGTTACGGAGGCGAAGGTTGAGCCCGCAGTGACCAACTGCAACGCAGAGACCAGCGACGGTGGCATCAACGGGGACGCCGGGGATCGAGAGTGCGAGAAGTGCGAGGCGAAGACGGAGCCAAACCTGATCTGCTGCAGCGTTGCGATCGGGGCAACGAATGCTGCGATCAGGCCCGCTACCCCTATCCGCGACTCTGAGTTCGGCGAGCACGATCAGCGGGGGGAGAGTGGGGGCCCGACGCGATCAGCTACAGCGCGGGGACCAGTGCGCGCGAAAAGGGGAAGGCGAACACCAGCAGGTTGATGCGGCGAGCTCGAGCCGAGATCTCCCGCAAATTGCTAGGCCCGAGCGGGCGCCAGCGCGAGCAGGGGGACGGGGCAAAGCAGAAACCAGACGTCGACAGCTACAACGATGGATCCGGCTGCAAATGGGAGGCACAGGACACCCGCGGCGAGCGGGAGGCCCTCCCAGAGGCGGACTCAAGGAAGGTGGAGAAGAGGCACAGGCAGTGGGCGCGGGGCGACGGCGGCCACGGCCGCACGCTCACCATCCAAGGCTCCAACGGGAAACCCTCCAGGCCGCTCAGGACAGACTTCGAAGTGCAGATCCTGCAGACGACAGGGGGTAAAGAATAGGCGTGCCATCCCGATCCGCCGAGTGCGAGAAATGCGAGCAATGTGAGAAGGGCAGTGGCTGCGAGGAGGACCAGCGCTGCCGTGCGAGGCGGGGCCAGGAAGGAGACTGCAGCGCACTGGTCAGGGCTCCTGCGAGAAGGGCGCCACGCCGAGGGCAGCGGCGGCCTCCGCGCGAGCGGCGCGCCTCGGCGGGCCTCTCCTCGCCCCCCTGAGGGAGAGGGCCGAGAGCGCCAGCCCGCCGTCCGTCGCCGCCAGCGCGCCGGCGGCGGCCGCGGCGGGCCAGTCGTGACAAAGTCACCCACCGAGCGATCTCTTACTCGAACGGTAGGTCACCGCATTGTGTTGCCCTCTGCGTCTCCTCATTGTCTCTCCCCGCCGCTGCCGACTATTTCTCGGGGGTCCCGAGACTGCAGTCTCCGTGCTCGTGCCATGCTCGTTATATACAGTTCGTTGCGTTATTTGCGCCGCCAAACAATGATATTTCATCCTGATGTTTTAGTGATTCGTAGCAGAGGTTCGGCTCCATTCCACGCGCCGCCATCGCGCCTCCCTGCTGCCCTGCTCCGACGGCGAGGGATCCGCCACTTTGCCAATCTATGCAACCAGAACAAGTGCGATCTCCTCATGATCACCGTTCTACTTCCCCAGCTGTGATCTCGCACGGGGCCGCGCCCTCCGTGTTCGCATGCATCTCACTTGTTCATCGCGGCAGGCGACGGCCCCCGAATGACCGTCGGGGCAGCGCCCGCCCAGCCGCCAGATGCGATCACGGGGGGAACGCCCTCGTACCTCTACCAGGACACCCACGAGAACGACGGCGTTCCCCAGCCCGCCTTGTTCCCCCTCGGGCATCCTCGATTTCTGTTCGAGATGCCCGTGGCCCCATACGTCTTCACAGCAGTCTCCTGTGGGCCCCGAGCTATTCGCATCTGTGTTGCGGAAGCCCGAAGGGGGAAGAGGCAAGGGGCGCATCGCCCTCATTGCATCCGCATGTGGGCGTAGCCGACCATGCCAAGCAGTCGTTCGATCCGACTATCACATCGTCGGCGCCGGCAAAGCGCCCCGAGCGGTCCGCAATTATGCGGTGCAAACTGGGGGGGGGCCGCATGCAGGCAAGTGCGGGGATGCAAAGGAGGGTCGGGCAACTGCGTTGCCATCCTTCCGGGGCATCGCTACACAAGCTTGGGGGTACTCGTTATCTCGGGGGGCCCCAAACGGGGTGGTGACCGCGCCGCGTGGTGAGTCGGTGGTGATCTGGGGTCATCGCGTGGTTTTGGGACTTGGGTCGTTCTTCGATGATGTCTCGAGCGATTGGGGCATCCGAGGTCCCAAAACCGTGCGTTGACGGACCGCGCGGTGAGGTCTTGGGGGATTTCGAGGTCACCGCACGGTCTGTCACCGCACCGTTTCGGGACTCCAAATTATCGGTTCGCCGGGACATGACCCTCAACGGTACCTGCGCACTCTTTGCTCTCTGGCAGGCTTGGATCCCTATGCGTACTCCTCTTGACTGTCGCGCACATGGCAGTGTTCAGTGCAATGTCAATACGACCCCCCGACGAGTTTTTGTCGCCACTATGTGGTGGTGCGCTCCGAGTGCAGCCAGCACTCCAATCGCGCGACAGGAGAGAATACACATAATGAGGCGGAACACACCAGGGACAGATACCCACGACGGTTCTGATGATCAATACCAGGACATCGCCGCTGGCGGGTACCAGGGCTGCCGCGCCTCCTCGACACCAGGAGGGGCCCATCTGGATAGGAGGCCATCAGAGTGGGCATGGTTGCTGGGCTGCGTCGCCTGCATGGGCGCGGGCGGTGGCGGCAGCGGCAACATGCGACGCCTCCGCGCCTGGGGGCCTCGAACAGTAGGCCCGCGTGACCTTCCAACGCCGAGTGCGGGAGACAGTGGTTCGGGCAGAGGCGAACTCGGATCTCAACGGTTTCGCTAAGCGGCCTACGACTCATCTCGCTCGGCAGGCATGGATCGCGAGTGCGTGGGCGAGTGGGCGCCAGCTGTCCTCATCCAAGGTGGTCGTATCAACGGCAACCCGCTGCCGCCTATGACTTACACTTCCTCCCCAGGGACTCCCGCTGGCGACCTCTCCAGGAGCCGCCAGGACCCCAGAAGGGGGCGGTACTCTGACCCGGGGCCCCCGTCCGGCAGGGAAGGGATAGGGGGAAAGGGGCGTCCGTTCGACTTAATTACGACGTTATTCTTCCGCGTCCCTCAACTACCTTGGGAGTGACGGCGACGATGACGACGACGCTAAGAGAAAAGCGTCCCACGCACGCCGAAGGGTCTGCGGATTCATGAGGAAGAAGGATGATGGAGCAGGAGGAGGAAGAGGAAGAGGAGGACGGGGAAAAAAAGGAGGACAAAGAAGACGAGGAGGAGGAAGAGGAGGGTTAGAACAAAGAC
Organism: Prorocentrum cordatum; assembly: GCA_963575745.1. NCBI lineage: Eukaryota > Dinophyceae > Prorocentrales > Prorocentraceae > Prorocentrum > Prorocentrum cordatum. The sequence continues at coordinate 369,734 of CAUYUJ010012825.1, forward strand.
GAGGAGGAGGGGGAGGAGGAAGAGGAGGAGGAGGAGGGGCAGGAGAAGGAGCATGAGGAGGACGAGGAAAAGGAGGACGACGACTGTAAACCCGAGACCCATCAACGATGTTGGAATAAACCCTCCTTCCAAGCTCCCTCGTGATAGGCCCCGACAAGGGTTCAGTTCCATTGAGGGCAGCCCCCCTTTGGGAGACAACGTTTGAAGATCTTGAAGCGTGCCAGAAGACCGTTCTCGGGACACGAACTTCACGAATCAACCGGACTGTTGCGTCTTGACGGTCCTGCTTCTTGCCAGAACACCATCCTGGGGACTTCAACACCGCGAATCAACCTAACTGTTGTGCCCGGACAATCCTGACATGTTCCAAAATATCATTTCTGGTACGTTGACCGTGGGAACCCGTGAAACCTTGAAAATGTTTGAGACGAAGGTGCGCGGCGCTAGTGCGAAAACCACATTTTGAATGTGCCGTCTTCAATCCGTGAAACTCCTGCAAATGGTTAAGACGAGTGCGCGCGGCGCTACGGCGAGAGCCACATCAAAAAAAACGCCCGCCCTGAATCCGCGAACTGTTGCAACAAGTTTTAGGAAGACGAATGTGCGTGGCGCTAATGCGAGAACCACATTTTGAAAACCACCCGCCCTCAATCCGCGAAGCTCTTGCAAGTGTTTAGGATGAATATGCGCGGAGCAAAGGCGATGGCCACATTTTGAAAGTCACCCGCCCTCAATCCGCGAAATTGCTGCCAATGTTTAAGCTTCAAGGTCGTACTTGGTGAGGGAATTTCAAGCGAAACGCCTGGGCCCGGCCTTTCGACCGGCCTCGGAGGCCGACAGGGAAAAGTAATTCATCAGGGAAAAGGAACGAGGAGGAGGGGGAGGGGCAGGAGGAAGGAGGAGGAGGTGGGGGATGAGGAGGGAGGAAAGGAGGTACGTGCACGGCTCAAGGAGGGGGGAGGGCGGAGGAGGAGGAGGAGGAGGTAGGAGGGAGGAGGAGGAGGAGGAGGAGGAGGACTAGGAGGGGAGGAGGGGAGGTGGACTAGGAGGAGGAGGAAGGGGGAGGAGGACGGAGGTAGGAGGTGGAGGAGGGAGGAGGAGGAGGAGGGGGAGGAGGAGGGAGGAGAGGAGGAGGAGGAGGAGGAGGAGGAAGGAGGAGGAGGATGGAGGTAGGAGGAGGAGGAGGGGGAGGAGGAGGAGGAGGAGGAGGAGGAGCAGGGAGAGGGGGAGGAGGGGTAGGGAGGAGGAGGAGGAGGAGGGGAGGAGGGGAGGAGGGAGGAGAGGAGCAGGAGGGAGGGAGGAGCAGCAGGAGGAGGAGGAGTGTCCTCTCCTGCTCTCGGGCCCGGCCGGCGCCGCTGGCCGCCCCCGCCCGTGGCAGCGAGGCCCGGCAGCTCCGCGAAGAGCAGGACGCCCGAGGGCCGCCGCCCGTCGCCGCCGCCGCCGCCGTCGCGTGGAGGAGGAGGAGGACGGAGGAGGAGGAGGACGGAGGAGGAGGAGGAGGCGGAGGAGGGGGGGGAGGAGGGCGAGGACGAGGACGAGGACGAGGACGAGGAGGAGGAGGAGGAGGAGGAGGAGGAGGAGGGACGAGGGGGGGGAGGACGAGGACGAGGACGAGGACGAGCACGAGCACGAGGACGAGGAGGACGAGGATGACGAGGACGAGGAGGAGGAAGAAGAAGAAGAAGAGGAATAATAATAAGCAGGAGGAGGAGGAGGAGGAAGAGGAAGAATAATAATAAGAATCAAAAGAAGACGAAGAAGAAGAATAATAAGAAGAAGACGAAGAAGAAGAATCATAAGAAGAGGAGGAGGAGGAGGAGGAGGAAGCGCAGGAGGAGGAGGAGGAGGCGGAGGAGGAGGAGGAGGAAGAGGAGGAGGACGAGGAGGAGGAGGAGGAGGACCAGGGTAACCCCAAGACTCATCAACGATGTTGCAAGAAGCCCCCTTCCAGGTTCCCTCTTGACGGGTCACTACAGGGGGTCGTCTTCACTGAGGGAAGTGTCGTCTTGGAAGACAATTGGCTGCAAAACTTGAACCGTGCCAGAACACAACTATTGGGACTCAACGCCGCGAATCAACTGCACTGTTGCGTCCTGACGATGTTGAATCGTGCCAGAACACCATCCCTGGGACTTCAACACCGCGAATCAACGTAGAACGTTGCGCTCCGACAGTCTAACATCGTGCCCAGACACAATTTCTGGGATGTCGGCCATGAGAAGTTTTGAAACGGCTGTAAACTCGTCTTAAGACGAGAGCGCGCGGCGCTCAGGCGAGAGCTACACTTTGAGAACGACCCGCCCGCCAACCGTGAAGCTTCTGCAAGCTTTCGGGACGAATGCGCGCAGCGCTGAGGCGAAAGCCACACTCAGGAGAACGGCCCGCCCTCCATCCGTGAAGCCTTGCTGCGTCTCTGTTCTAGCTTGAGGGCCAGAACTGGTGAGGGAGTCCCGGGCGAAGCGCCCGGCCAGCCATACAGACGTCTCCCGGTGCGACAGGAAGGAGTTATGTATAAGGACTTGGGATGGAGGTGGAGGTGTGGAGGTGGAGGCGGAGGTGGTGGAGGAAGGGGCCAAGATATCACGGATGAGGGGGGGGAGGAGACAGAAAGGAGGAGGAGGAGGAGGAGGAGGAGTCATATTTGTTGTTCCCTGCCCCACTCGTCTTCGTCCGCGTCTTCCTCCTGGCCCTCCCCCCTCGTCGCAGAGCCGCTGCCTGAGGCAGCGCCGCCAAGTGGAGCTGGCTTCCCCGCAGCGTGATCAGGCCCTACTCTTAAGTCGGGCCTGTCCCCCTACAGGGGGAATATTCAAAAATTGTCAAAAGAAAGTATGGGGATGATTTGTTTTACTGTGTTTTCACATTTGGGGGGTATTTTTACCTAACAGCTCTTGCTGATAGGTTTCTAGTGGTCTCAAAAGAAAGCATCATGACTCCTCAGGGGGGTCTGGGCGGGACCCGGACAGGCTGCCGCCGCGGCTGCCGCCGCACTCGTTTTTCGCAAACAGTCACACACTTCGTGCTCTTCGACCTCCCAGAACTCCATTCTTCGACCTCCCAGAACTCCATTCCAGGCCACATTCTGAATGCCCGGAGCCAACTGTAGGCCACTTCGTGGTCTTCGAGTTCCCAGAACTCCATTCCCGGGCCACATTTTGGATGCCCGGAGCCAACGGTAGGCCACTTCGTGGTCTTCGAGTTCCCAGAACTCCATTCCCGGGCCACATTTTGGATGCCCGGAGCCAACTGTAGGCCACTTCGTGCTCTTCAAGTTCCCAGAACTCCATTCCTGGGCATGATTTTGAATGCCCGGAGCCAACTGTAGGCCACTTCGGGTTCTTCTAGTTCCCAGAACTC